>JASVEL010009045.1:0-236666 GCA_032618575.1 Nicotiana noctiflora | reverse complement strand
CCGGGTGTCGGAATGGGATTCCGACCATTGCAGTAGCTCCGTTAGGTGATTTTGGATGTGCCTGAAAAATTTTAGGTCATTCGGACGTTGTTTGGTCGGGTTTTTGATGGAATGTGTAATTCGGAAGTTTTGAAGAAACTTAGGCTTGAATCCGTGTGTAATTGGTGATTTTGATGTTTAGGATGGTGTTTTTACGATTGGAACAAGTTCGTATCGTGTTTTGGGGTATGTTGGTGGTTTTCGTTGGGGTCCGGGGGCCTCGGGGTGAATCCGGACCATCATCCGGCATTTGGAAGCAAGAAATGGTCTGCGGTAAATTGCAGATCACTGGGCATGAAATAAGCCTTCGCGTTCGCGAAGGCAAGTTCCGCGTTCGCGTAGGCCAGGTTCAGTAAGGCATCGCGTTCGCGAGGGCAATGCTGCGTTCGCGTAGGTTGGGGCCAGTTGGCCATCACGTTCGCGATGGGTTGGGTTGCGTTCGCGTAAGAGGAAAAGGTGAGGCATCGCGGACGCGTGACTTCACGTCGCGTTCGCGTAGATTAAAAGTCAGGGGGGCTGAGGAGTTGATCTTCGCGGATGCGTGAAAGGGTGTCGCATTCGCGATGAAGAAGAGGGTTAAGGCATCGCGTTCGTGTGAGAGGCGTCGCAAACGCGATGAAGAAAATAGGCTGGCAGTGAAGTTAAAACCAGAACTGGTCAGTCGCGGGTTTAATACCCAAAACCTCCATTTTTGAGTTCCAAGAGAAGAAATTGACGGGTGATTGCTGGGAAATCATCGGGGTTTCATTGGAGGTAAGTTTTGTGGCTTAATTACATCATTTTAACATGAAATCCTTGGTTAAATCCCTGTAAATGGAAGATTAAAGGTGGGTTTGAGCCCTAGGCCTAAATTAAAGAAAAACACTTATTTGAGTGGGCAAATGGAGTCCGATTTTGGTAAATTTTATATGCCTAGACTCGTATCGAGATGAGGATTCCGAATATGTGACTTTTGTAATTTTTCGAGAAGTGTACCGAAAGTCGGGTGTTGTCAACTTTGGGAATTTTGATGTAAATTGAGTTGTATTGATTGGGTGTCGTCCCATTGGCCTAATTTGTTGTGTTTCTACTGTATTTGATAAATTTTTCTACGCGTGCGGAGCTTGATTCTCGTGGCAAGGGCATTGCGGAGTAGTCGTCGCGCTGTATTGAGGTGAGTAATAGATGTGGGTGATGACCAGCGGGTTCGAAACCCCGGTATACCACTTTGTGACGTTGTATAGCGGCGAGACACGTACTCTCATGTGAGTGCGGGGTCGATTGTGATTGGGGACTATGGCTTAGTCCGACTTGTTGGCACTGTGTTATGATATTGGCTATTCTTGAGCCGTCGAACCTCCTTCTCGGATGGTTGCATACTATATATTGTGATATTGGCCACTCTTGAGCCGAGGAACCCCCTTCTTGGGCGGTTGAGTATACTTGTGGGTCGTGAGCCAGTTATTGGATCCCGCGAGGATCATTATCATTGTCTTATCATATTGACATGCTAGTTTACTACTAGTCCGCAGCTATTTCTGTTATCATGTTATTTCCAGTCTCTGGAACTTGATATTTCTGTTTTCAACTGAAAAATGATAAAAGATGTTTTCAAAACTACTTTTGCGCCTGCGAGGCTGTGATTGCATATTAGCTGACTAGTAGTGGATCGGGCTGCACGCCGCAGCGGTACATATGTTGGATCGGACTGCACGCCGTAGTGATATTGTGCTTGGGCTGTAGGAGCCCCTCCGGAGTCTGAACCCCCACAGGTGAGCACGGGTACCCAAATTGGATCGGGCTACGCGCCGTAGCGGTCATATCATGCATTGCATTGCATTTAGCTACATCTGCTAGCTGTTATACTGTTTTGCTGGTACTTGTAGGTACAGGTACAGTCGATATTGATTCTTTGGCAGGGTATTTGATTACAACTTTACATAGTGCTTTATTGCGGATTTCTTATCTGCGCTGTCTTACCCTTGTTTATTACCACTGAGTCTGGCAGTACTCATTTTACTCCCTGCACCTTGTGTGTAGATCCAGGTACCTCTCAACAGTGATCCAGTAGCTGTGCGAGGCGACATCTTTGGGATATACGAGGTAGCTGTAGAGTCCGCGGGACCCGATATTCCTTCTTACTGTCTTTTGATTCTGTATTGACATTTCTTTCCGCACTTGGTATCTTGTAAACCTTTATACACTTATGTTCAGTAGAGGCTCATGACTCTTGACCCTTCGGTCTATGGGAGTTGGTGTATTATGGGACTCGGTTCCCCGTTTTCGTTATATGTATCGCTATTGCTTCGTGATTTGATATGCTTAAATGGGCTAAAGAGAGCTTCTAGCTCCGTTATTGTTATTGATTGGTCAGGCTGGCTTAGCAATGTGCTGGGCGCCATCACGACCAGATTTGGGGTCGTGACAAGTTGGTATCAGAGCCTAGGTTTACTAGGCCTCATGAGTCTTGAGACGGTTGGTAGAGTCTTGTGGATCGGTACGGGGATGCCTGTACTTATCCTCAGGAGGCTGCGAACCTTTAGGAAACACTTCACTTTTCTTGAACTCTGTCGTGTGATCTTGTTGTTCCGAGAACTGAACTTCTATATTCTATTCTCTCGTAGATGGCGAGAACGCGAGCATCAGGACGAGGTGGACGACCTCCATTGCCACCTGTTAGAGGCCGTGGGCACGGTCGTGCTAGAGGTAGAGGTAGGGCAGCTGAGGCAGTGCCGGCTGACCCGCCCGTTGTACCAGTTCAGGAGCAGCCCCCAGTGGTTGATGCTCCAGCAGCCCCAGTTCAGGGCCGGACTGTATCTATTGCTATTCCTGGTCTTCAGGAGACTCTTGCTCAGATATTATCGGTGTGTTCCGGTTTGGCTCAGGTAGTCTCAGCTACGGCTACTGCAGCGACATCTCAGACAGGGGGTGGTCAGCAGACCCCTGCAGCTCGCACACCTGACCCGGTTGTTCAGGGACTTCAGACGCCAGAGGCGGTCCCCGCTCAGGTGGTTGCACCGGTCATTCCTCCAGCTGCACCAGCTCCAGCTCCAGAGCATATGGTTCAGGCTATGCCCGACGACGAGCAGCATCGTCTTGAGAGATTTGGTAGACTTCAGCCACCCCATTTCGGTGGCGTTGAGGGCGAGGATGCCCGGGGTTTCTTGGATAAGTGTCAGAGGATGTTGCGGACGGCTGGTATTCTTGAGTCCGGCGGAGTTTCATTTACTACATTTCAGTTCACTGGTCCCGCATTTGATTGGTGGGAAGAGTTTGAGAGGCGTAGGCCTGCAGGAGCAGCACCTCTCACATGGCAGCAGTTCTCTACTCTCTTTCTAGAGAAATATGTACCTCAGTCTCGTCGCGAGGAGCTACGTCGCCAGTTCGAGTGGTTGATTCAGGGCGACATGTCTGTGACTCAGTATGAGCTTAGATTCACTCAGTTGGCTAGGCATGCCACGTGGATGATCCCTACTGATAGGGAGAGGATCAGGAGGTTCATTGATGGCCTCAACTACTCTATTCGTATTCTTATGACCAGGAGAGCGAGTTCTGTCATCATCATTTGAGCAGGTTGTTGATATGGCATGCTCCATTGAGGCGGATCGTCGCCGAGAGAGAGAGGAGCGGGAGGCCAAGAGGCCTCGTGGTTATGGCAGTTTCAGTGGTGCTCCATCTAGAGGGCATTCCCAGCAGAGCAGAGGGCGCTCATCTAGACCTTCTCATTCAGGCCGCCCAGAGCAGAGCGGAGGTTCTTATGGTCGTGGTCGACACGGGTTTCAGTAGGGTCAGTCATCACTTAGTTCCCTTCCAGCCCAGAGTGCAACACCTACTTCTTCAGCCCAGGGTTCTTCTGCGGCGATGGGTTTCCTTCAGTCCCCGTCTCCAGCACCAGGTGCGTGTTATGAGTGTGGTGAGTTTAGCCACATGAGGAGACAGTGCCCTCGACTCCGTAGGGACAGGACTCAGCAGAGGGATCATCCCTCATCTTCAGCACCATCTCAGTCTAGTAGAGGTGGAGGTCAGTCTTCTCGTGGTCGCCCCAGGGGCGAGGAGAGATCTGGTGGAGGCCAGGCATGGTTCTATGCACTTCCTGACAGGCGTGATGCAGTTGCCTCCGATGCTGTGATTACAGGTATCATTTCTGTCTGTCACAGAGATGCCTCTGTTCTATTTGATCCAGGGTCCACATATTCATACGTGTCCTCTTACTTTGCACATCATTTGGGTGCGACTCGTGGTAGTCTTGATTTACCTGTTCATGTATCCACCCCCGTGGGTGATACGATTGTTGTGGATCATGTCTATAGATCCTGTGTTATATCTATTGGGGTCTGGAGACCCAGGCAGATTTGTTATTGTTGGGGATGGTGGACTTTGATGTTATATTGGGTATGGACTGGTTGTCTCCGTACCACGCTATATTGGATTGTCATGCTAAGACAGTTACGTTGGCCATTCCTGGTATTTCTCAGATCGAGTGGCGGGGTTCGACCGATTTCGTCCCTAGCCGTGTTATTTCGTTCCTAAAAGCTCAGAAGATGGTTGAAAAAGGGTGTTTATCGTACTTAGCTTTTGTGAGAGATGTGGGAGCTGAGTCTCCTAGCATTGATTCTGTACCTGTTGTGAGGGACTTCCCAGATGTATTTCCCTCAGACCTGCCGGGCATGCCGCCGGACAGGGATATTGATTTTGGCATTGACTTGGTGCCGGGCACTCAGCCCATATCCATTCCTCCTTATCGGATGGCACCAGCTGAGTTGAAAGAACTGAAAGAGCAGCACTTCAAGAGCTTCTAGATAAGGGTTTCATCCGTCCTAGTGTGTCCCCGTGGGGTGCGCCGGTATTATTTGTTAAAAAGAAAGATGGTTCCATGCGAATGTGTATTGATTATAGGCAATTGAACAAAGTGACAGTGAAGAACAAGTACCCTCTACCGCGCATAGATGATTTGTTTGATCGGTTACAGGGTGCGAGGGTGTTTTCTAAGATCGATCTTCGTTCAGGCTATCATCAGCTGAAGATCAGGGACTCGGATATTATGAAGACTGCATTCAGGACCAGATATGGTCACTATGAGTTTCTTGTGATGTCTTTTGGGCTGACCAACGCCCCAGCAGCATTTATGCATCTGATGAACAGTGTGTTCAGGCCCTATTTGGATTCATTTGTGATTGTGTTCATTGATGACATTCTAGTCTACTCCCGTAGTCAGGAGGAGCATGCTCAGCATTTGAGTATTGTGTTGCAAAGATTGAGGGAGGAGAAGCTATATGCTAAATTCTCCAAGTGCGAGTTTTGGCTCGAGTCCGTAGCATTTCTGGGACATGTGGTGTCTCGTGATGGTATTCAGGTTGATCCGAAGAAGATAGAGGCAGTGCAGAGTTGGCCTAGACCGTCCTCAGCTACAGAGATCAGGAGCTTTCTTAGCTTGGCGGGATATTATCGCCGGGTTGTTCAGGGATTTTCATCCATTGCTTCTTCATTGACTAAATTGACCCAGAAGGGTGCACCATTCGTGTGGTCGGATGAGTGCGAGGAGAGCTTTCAGAAGCTCAAGACAGCTTTGACCACAGCTCCAGTGTTAGTATTGCCATCAGCTTCGGGTTCATATACTGTTTATTGTGATGCCTCGAGAGTGGGGATAGGTTGTGTGTTGATGCAGGAAGGTAAGGTGATTGCTTATGCTTCTCGGCAGTTGAAGCCACATGAGAAGAACTATCATGTTCATGATTTGGAGCTAGCCGCCATTGTTCATGCCTTGAAGATTTGGAGGCACTATTTGTACGGCGTGTCTTGTGAGGTGTATACCGACCATCGTAGTCTCCAGCACTTGTTCAAACAGAAAGATCTTAATTTGAGACAGCGGACATGGCTTGAGTTGCTTAAAGATTATGACATTACTATATTATATCATCCGGGGAAGGCCAATGTGGTGCCCGATGCTTTGAGCCGGAAGGCAGTCAGTATGGGGAGCTTGGCGTATATTCCAGTCGAAGAGAGGCCATTTGCTTATGATGTTCAGGTGCTAGCCAATCGGCTAGTGAGATTAGATATTTCGGAGCCCAGCAGAGTATTGGCTTGTGTTATATTTCGGTCATCTCTATATGATCGTATTCGTGAGCGCCAGTATGATGATCCACATTTGGCTGTCCTTAGGGATAGAGTTCAGCATGATGATGCTAGGGATGTCACCATTGATAGTGACGGCATATTGAGGATGCAGGGCCGGATATGTGTGCCCAATGTTGATGGCCTTCGTAAGTTAATTCTGGAGGAGGCCCATAGCTCGCGGTATTCTATCCATCCAGGAGCCGCGAAGATGTATCAAGATTTGAAACAGCACTATTGGTGGAGAAAGATGAAAATGGACATTGTCAGTTATGTATCACGGTGCCTCAACTGTCAGCAGGTTAAGTACGAGCATCAGAGGCCCGGTGGTGTATTTCAGCGCATTGATATTCCTGAGTGGAAATGGGAGAGGATCACCATGGATTTTGTTACTGGACTCCCTCGGACGGCGAGGAAGTTTGATTCTGTTTGGGTGATTGTGGATAGGCTGAACAAGTCTGCTCACTTCATTCCAGTTAGTACTACCTACTCATCTGAGCGGTTGGCAGCGATCTTTATTCGGGAGATTGTCCGGTTGCATGGAGTCCCAGTGTCTATCATATCCGACAGGGGTACTCAGTTCACTTCTCAGTTTTGGAGAGCATTTCAGCGAGAGATGGGTACGCGGGTGGAGTTGAGTACAACATTTCACCCCCAGACAGACGGGCAGTCTGAGCGCACTATTAAGATTTTGGAGGATATTTTGCGAGCTTGTGTGATTGACTTTGGTGGTTCGTGGGATGAGTTCCTACCACTTGCTGAGTTTGCCTACAACAACAGTTATCAGTCGAGTATTCAGATGGCCCCGTATGAGGCATTGTATGGCAGACGGTGTAGATCCCCCGCGGGATGGTTTGAGCCTGGTGAGGATAGATTGATAGGGACTGAGTTAGTCCAGGATGCTCTGGACAGAGCAAAGTTGATCCAGGAGAGGCTTCGTACAGCACAGTCTCGTCAGAAGAGTTATGCGGACCGTAGAGTACGAGAGTTGTCTTTCATGGTTGGTGACAGAGTATTGTTGAAGGTTTCACCTATGAAGGGTGTCATGAGGTTCGGGAAGAAAGGGAAGTTGAGTCCCAGGTACATTGGTCCTTTTGAGATACTTAGGAGAGTTGGAGAGGTGGCATATGAGTTGGCCTTGCCGCCCAGCTTATCCAGCGTTCATCCGGTATTCCATGTGTCTATGCTCCGGAAGCACATTGGAGATCCGTCTCATGTATTAGACTTCAGTTCCATTCAGCTTGATGGTGATCTATCCTATGATGTGGAGCCTATTGCCATTTTGGGACGTTAGGTGAGAAAATTGAGGTCTAAGGAGATTGCATCAGTTAAGGTTCAGTGGAGAGGTCGACCCGTGGAGGAGGCCACTTGGGAGATCGAGCGGGAGATGCGGAGCAGATATCCTCACTTGTTTGAGACTTCGGGTATGTTTCTTGACCCGCTCGAGGACGAGCGTTTGCTTAAGAGGGGGAGAATGTGACGACCCGGCCCGTCGTCACAGGACTTACCACCCCGTTATGTCGTAATTTCATGTTTTATGCTTTTATATCAGTGTTAAAGTCTATCGGGTGAGTTAGGAGTGATTTGGATTGAAAATGAGGCATATAGCCTTTTGAAGGAAACTTGAATAAGGAAAGTCAACCCGGAGTTGACTATTTAGTTAGAGGGCTCGAAATCAGATTCTGATGATTCGGTTAGTTCCGGGAGGTGATTTGTGACTTAGGGGAGCAATCGGAATTGAATTTGGAGGTCCGATGTAGAAATAGGCTTGAATTGGCTAAGATTGAATTTTGGCGAAAATCCGAACGGTAGGTGAGATTTTGATCCGGGGGTCGGAATGGGATTCCGACCATTGCAGTAGCTCCGTTAGGTGATTTTGGATGTGCCTGCAAAATTTTAGGTCATTCGGACGTCGTTTGGTCGGGTTTTTGATGGAATGTGTAATTCGGAAGTTTTGAAGAAACTTAGGCTTGAATCCATGTGTAATTGGTGATTTTGATGTTTAGGATGGTGTTTTTATGATTGGAACAAGTTCGTATCGTGTTTTGGGGTATGTTGGTGGTTTTCGTTGGGGTCCCGGGGGCCTCGGGGTGCATCCGGACCATCATCCGGCATTTAGAAGCAAGAAATGGTCTGCTGTAAATTGCAGATCACTGGGCATGAAATAAGCCTTCGCGTTCGCGAAGGCAAGTTCCGCGTTCGCGTAGGCCAGGTTCAGTAAGGCATCGCATTCGCGAGGACAATGCCGTGTTCGCGTAGGTTGGGGCCAGTTGGCCATCGCGTTCGCGATGGGTTGGGTCGCGTTCGCGTAAGAGGAAAAGGTGAGGCATCGCGGACGCGTGACTTCACTTCTCGTTCGCGTAGAGTAAAAGTCAGGGGGCTGAGGAGTTGACCTTCGCGGACGCATGAAAGGGTGTCGCGTTCGCGATGAAGAAGAGGGCTAAGGCATCGCGTTCGCGTGAGAGGCGTCGCGAACGCGATGAAGAAAATAGGCTGGCAATGAAATTAAAACCAGAACTGGTCAGTTGCGGGTTTAATACCCAAAACCTCCATTTTTGAGTTCCAAGAGAAGAAATTGACGGGAGATTGCGGGGAAATCATCGGGGTTTCGTTGGAGGTAAGTTTTGTGGCTTAATTACATCATTTTAACATGAAATCCTTGGTTAAATCCCCGTAAATGGAAGATTAAAGGTGGGTTTGAGCCCTAGGCCTAAATTAAAGAAAAACACTAATTTGAGTGGGCAAATGGAGCCCGATTTTGGTAAATTTTATATGCCTAGACTCTTATCGAGATGAGGATTCCGAATATGTGACTTTTGTAATTTTTCGAGAAGTGAACCGAAAGTCGGGTTTTGTCAACTTTGGGAATTTTGATGTAAATTGAGTTGTATTGATTGGGTGTCGTCCCATTGGCCTAATTTGTTGTGTTTCTACTGTATTTGATCGGATTCTACGCGTGCGGAGCTTGATTCTCGTGGCAAGGTCATTGTGGAGTAGTCGTCGCGCCGTATTGAGGTGAGTAACAGATGTGGGTGATGACCAGCAGGTTCGAAACCCCGGTATACCACTTTGTGACGCTGTATACCGGCGAGACACGTACTCTCATGTGAGTGCGGGGTCGATTGTGATTGGGGACTATGGCTTAGTCCGACTTGTTAGCACTGTGTTATGACATTGGCTATTCTTGAGCCGTTGAACCTCCTTCTCGGATGGTTGCATACTATATATTGTGATATTGGCCACTCTTGAGCCGAGGAACCCCCTTCTTGGGCGGTTGAGTATACTTGTGGGCCGTGAGCCAGTTATTGGATCCCGCGAGGATCGTTATCATTGTCTTATCATATTGACATGCTAGTTTACTACTAGTCCGCAGCTATTTCTGTTATCATGTTATTTCCAAATCTCTGGAACTTGATATTTCTGTTTTCAACTGAAAAATGATAAAAGATGTTTTCAAAACTACTTTTGAGCCTGCGAGGCTGTGATTGCATATTAGCTGACTAGTAGTGGATCGGGCTGCGCGCCGCAGCAGTATATATGTTGGATCGGACTGCACGCCGCGGTGATATTGTGCTTGGGCTGTAGGAGCCCCTCCGGAGTCTGAACCCCCACAGTGAGCACGGGTACCCAAATTGGATCGGGCTACGAGCGGTAGCGGTCATATCATGCATTGCATTGCATTTAGCTACATCTGCTAGCTGTTATACTGTTTTGCTGGTACTTGTAGGTACAGGTACAGTGGATATTGATTCTGTGGTAGGGTATTTGATTACAGCTTTACATAGTGCTTTATTGCGGATTTCTTATCTACGCTGTCTTACCCTTGTTTATTACCACTGAGTCTGGCAGTACTCATTTTACTCCCTGCACCTTGTGTGCAGATCCAGGTACCTCTCAACAGCGATCCAGTAGCTGTGCGAGGCGACATCTGTGGGATATACGAGGTAGCTGCAGAGTCCCCAGGACCCGATATTCCTTCTTACTGTCTTTTGATTCTGTATTGACATTTCTTTCCGCACTTGGTATCTTGTAAACCTTTATACACTTATGCTCAGTAGAGGCTCATGACTCTTGACCCTTCGGTCTATGGGAGTTGATGTATTATGGGACTTGGTTCCTCGTTTTCGTTATATGTATCGCTATTGCTTCGTGATTTGATATGCTTAAATGGGCTAAAGAGAGCTTCTAGCTCCGTTATTGTTATTGATTGGTCAGGCTGGCTTAGCAATGTGCTGGGCGCCATCACGGCCAGATTTGGGGTCGTGACGGTCAACTATATCAATATTAATATCATTTTTCTCTAAATTTCTCATAGAATTCATATTTTCTATCACAAAATCTTTCCGGCTACATGCTCGGATCGTGCACGTAAATTGAGGCAACATATAATGAGATTTTCAAGGCCTCGGAAGTACGGAACAAGTGTGAAAAACAGGTGATGACCCTTTGGGTCGTCACATAGTGACCAGAAAAATTGTTCTTTATATCTTATTATTATATGATGAATATGATAGTAAAGTTAGAAGATTAGAAGGAATATCATAAGAATAATAGCGATACATGAAATAATGATAACATACCTACTAGACGAGATGGCCGATAATTATAAGATGTTAATCTTTTATGTACTTAGAAAGATAACCGAACCTGAAATAAGAAAAAATATATGGAATCAGATTCAAGAATATGAAAATCTAGTTTTAACATAAATAATAAACCAAGAATGGAGTGAAGAACTAGAAGAAGTATATAATAGTGAAGAACTAGATAGAGTATATAATTATGACTATACTAATACATGGGATTCAGGACTCGAAACAGACTAAGATATGATAAATTACGAATATTTAAATTATTGGACAGAAACTATGCTTGAAATAGCTAAAACCGAACAAAATATGAAAAATGATTTAGATAATTATATGCAAACTAAAAAAATCACACACATAGAGTCATTAAATAAAAATATAGAAAAATTACTGTTATTAAAAACTTTAGCTAAAGAAATTATAATTCAGCATTTAACCAGCAATGAATCAAAAATCTAATCAATTACCAACACAGTTAGTAACTAATCAATCTAAACGACCTTTAACAGAGCTAATCGGAGCTATACCGACCCAACCCCCCAATTTGGTAGGAGTATTAAGAAATGATAAAAAATTTAATGGTGAGAAAGCTACAACAACTATAGAAATTTTGCATAAATATGAAACAACTATAAGAAATGAATTTAGTAGTGCAGAAACAGAAGAAGTAGAACAACATAGAGAAAAAATATTAAATAGAAATCTGATGTCAAAACTAGCAATATGTAATATGTGTTACATAGACGAATATACATGTGCATTTAAGAATTTTACTATAAAGGAATATATAGTATAGAGGAAAGTAAAGAAATAAGAAAATTATAATTTTCAAAATTACCAGAACCATTTAGTTCAAAAATATTAAAAGATTGGAATAATGCAACATTACAAGATACTTTAGGAGCAAGAATTAAATACTTACAAAACTGGTTCGCAGAATTATGTGAAAAACATAAAGAAGAAATTAAAATGGAAAAAACGTTAATATAAAACTTAGCATGTTGTAAAGATAAAACAGCACCCCAGTTTGGATGCAATAAAAGATACTATAATAAAAATCATAATAAAATTAAAAAATATAAAAAGTATAAGTCAAAATTTAAGTATAAAAAACCTAGACGAAGATATTATGAAAAGAAATTTAATAACAAAAGGCAGTACCGACCTAAGAAAAAATTATCAGAATGCAAATGTTATAATTGCGGAAAACTAGGACATTTAACAAAAGATTGCAAAATACCTAAAAATCAAAGAGCTAAGCAAGTATCAGAAATAATAATAAATGACGAAGAATACGTACAAATGGAATACATAGACTATGAATTAGAAAGTAATGGCAGTATATATGAATTATCAGAAAATGAATTAGAAAATGAATTAATAATAGAATCAGATAATGAAGACAATGAATTAACAGATGACTGAAAAAGAAATAAATATAATAACCTAAGAAGAATACCAAGATGAAGAATCTACGGAACAAAAAGTAATATTTGATGAAAATATATTTGAACAAATAAAAGGAAAGGAATTAGACTTAAGTGTAGAAAAAATATTAGATATACCAAAAATGAAAAATTGGTTCAAAAGAAGTAAAGAAGAATACTATGTAATTAGCCAATGAGAACACATAATAGACTGTAAATACACCAAAGGAAAAGCTAAAATACCAATAATAAATAAACGTATAATAAATAAAGAAATACAAGATATAAAGGCAAAAAACCCAATTAAATACGTACATCTAGGAGGAACAGAAATATTAATAAAGGCATGTTTTAGAGAAGGGATAGATACACCAATAGAAATTTATCTAGCAGATGATAGAATTATACAACCTATAGAAAAAAGCATAATAAGTGCAGTACGAGGAAATTTGATATACCAAAAATTTAAGTTCATAATTAGTGCTAACTATTCAGTAGCGATAAATGATAAAAATATAGATAAATCACTCGTATTATACTGGAAAATGTCAAGAATAGAATTAACCCCAGGTAGTAAGATATTTACAGCAAGATGTAAAAATCTATATATATTAACAACTAAATTGTCACGACCCCAATTCCGGTCGTGATAGCGCCCAACACACTTGCTAGGCAAGGCCGACCATTTACACTCTCACTCGAGCATGAAGCTCAAATCAATTACCTGGATATTATTTCAACAATAAAGCTAAACTGAACAACCACCCAAAGATCTAGGGTCACGAGTCTAGAGCTTCTAAACAAGATCGGATAACAATATCCAAATCAAATACTAAAGTCTGATAATTAATATACAAAGGAAAAATGGAATAAGAAGAGAAGCCAGGTCTTGCGAACGCCAGCAGGTACCTCAGCAACTCGGATAAATACTGATAAAAGCTGGAGTGCTCGTCTATCCCTCCTGTGTACCTGAATCTGCACACAAAGGTGCAGGGAGTAGGGGTGAGTACTATGTACTCAGTGAGTAATAAATATATATAAGCAGCTGAAAGTAGGAAATCCACAGAATACCACAATATGAAGCTAAACTACAGTCCGATCCTCCTACGAACTAGCATCAACAGTACAATACAGCTACCACAGAATAATTCAACAGATAAAGATGCAATGCAATGCACATAACCGCTACGGCGTGTATCCCGATCCATTTAACGTCGACGGTGCTCCCTGGGGGTGTGTATAGACTCCGGAGGGGCTCCTACAGCCCAAGCGCAAATACCGTTGCGGCGTGCAGCTCGATCCTCATATCATAATAACCACTGCGGCGTGCAGCCCGATCCATCCTCAGTCCACAATAATCAGTCAAGTCACAAATAGCTCAATTTACTTATTTTTTAGATTCCAGTTCATAAATTATGAAAATACTTTAACTTTTGTTTAAATTTTCGCAAAACATGTGACTTAGCATTTCAATACTGTGATTTCAAAGCCAGGACTGAGATCAGTGATTAATCAAGTATAGTTATCACATATATATACTATCCCCTAGGGATGCTACAGGTCGGCACAAGGCCCCAAACAGGCTTACAACCCACAAATATGTCAAACACAGTGTATTTCCATCACTAATAGCAAATTATCCATATCCGGGATGGACCAAGTCTCAATCCCCAGTCACAATCAATCCCGCACCTGCCACGGGGTGCGAGCCACGCCCTACTAGCGTCACACTTTGCTAAGTCGGGGTTTCGAACCCTCAGGCTACCATATACACAAACTACTCACCTCTAGCCGGTAGAAGCCTTAGTCCGCCTTGCGCTTGCCTTGCAATTCAATCACCTCGGATGCCGAATCTCGAACCTACGAGAATTCTTGTCCACGACGCCTTTGCTCCACAACCGGCCTCCTCGCGCTTCCAATCTATCCAAATTCATACAAGCATCGATGAAGTTCGATTTCTAAAAGATGGGGTTTTAGCCGTACATATCTGAAATTCGCCCCTTAATGATACTACAATGATCCAATACAGTTATGTAACTTCAATCTACAATACCACATTCAATATGGCCAATATTAGTCATAAATCCCATAACTTGTGCCATCTAGGCCTATTATCAAACATCTTGTAGGCATAAATATTTACATCTCTTAACTATAGCATTGGTTCCTCCAACTATCACCATTAACCAACAATTCATCTCCCTATCATTCTTTAGCAATTTATACACTTAACATCATGTGTGTGATCAACCATTCACACCACACCAACAAAATTACAACAAATATACACATTTAAATCCCTACCATGTTCATGTATTTAAATTGGGGATTTATGGCTTCCAACAACCGTACTATAAGTTGTAATACTTGATTCATACTCATATTCCCATAATAACACCATATGTGTAAGTCTAAGGTGTAGGATTACCTCTTGTAGATCAAATCTTGAAAGACAACTTTGGGGTGTTCTTGAGATTTTCAAGAAATCCTATGAAATCCAACCAAAACCATGTTGTAACTAGTGATTGAGAAGAGGAATCACCATAAAAACACACTTAAAAGCTTACCTTAAGAGTGCAATTGAGTGCCTTGGTCGAATTGGGGGTGTTGAGGAAGCCCTAGGCTTGATAAATGACTCAAGTTCTGTCATTTCCCGTCCTTAGGTATATTTAGGGCCTGCTACTAGCGTACCCGCGCTAATTAGCGCGGGTTGAGGCAGAAAATAACCCATTAGCGCGGGCTACTAGCGCTCCCGCGCTAAGGCCGCGCTACTGACACATGCCCAGTAAAAAGGTCATAACATTCTGTATACACCTTCAAATGACCCAATGTTTGTTGCGTTGGAAACTAGACTCAAAGGGATTTAATTTGATAGGTTGTAGGTCACACAACTCTTTATATAACGGGATATAGGATCGTTTGAAGTGAGGTCTTGTGCACACTCATTTACAACTTCGCCTATTATGAAGTTTTCCAACTTAAAAAAATTCCCGTTAACCATCCGAAATCACCCCGAGACCCCCGGGACCTCAATCAAAAATACCAGCACCTCCTAAAACACCATACAAACTTGTTCCAATCATCAACATGCATCAAACAGCGCCAAGACCATCAAATTACATCAAATGCAAGCCTAAGTTCTTCTAAAACTTCCAAAACACGCATTTAATCAAAAACCCAACCAAACCATGTCCGAATGACCTGAAATTTTGTAGACATATCCAAAACCACATAACGAAGCTACAGAAATTGTCGGAATTCCATCCCAACCCCCGGATAAAAATCCCACCTACCGTTCGGATTTCGCCAAAATTCGACCTTAGTCAATTCAAGCCTAAAACTACACCGGACCTCCGAATTCGATTCCGATTGCTCTCCTAAGTCATAAATGATCCCCCAAAACTAGTCGAATCATCAAATTTTCATTCCGAGCTGTCTAACTCATCGGTCAACATTCGGTTGACTTTTCCAACCTATTCTTCTCGTAAAGAGATTTATGGCCTCATTTGTATTCTAATTCTCACCGATTTGCTTCTAACTCTCCAAACACATATAAATTAGCATATTGAAGTATTAAATTGAGAAAACGGGGCGATAACTCCCGTAACGACGGGCCGGGTCGTTACATAAACATAAGATAATGGCAAGAAATAAAATAAACAAAATAAAGATAGAAAATCCTTTTGAAAGAATAGTTACAGTTATAGATAACAATGAATATAGTTATAATGAATTAGACATAGAAGAAGATTTAGACATAGTAAAAGAAAGACTAAGCACATCAAAAAGACTGAGTTTTGAAGTAGGACAAACATCATCAAATAAAACAAGCACATCAGATAAGGTAGGATATAAAATACCTAAACTTATAGAGCAATTACTAGGAGAAATAAAGCATCATCATTATTACATAACAGGAGTAATGAATGGAAGAAAATACTTAATACTAATAAATACAGGACAAGAAGAAGACTATATAACAAGAGAATTAATCACAGAAGATGAGATACTAACTAGTGAAAAATTATACCCCGAATTACCTAAAGGAATGATAACTAGTGAAGAAATAGCGGAAAAAGAAATAATTATAGGAGGAACAATTATGATAATAAGATTTAAAATATACCAAGGAGATAAAAATATTATATTAGGAATAAAATGGCTAGAAAAAGTTAAACCATACAACTTAGATAATGAACAACTAATCATACATTATGAAAATAAGAAAGTAACAATAAAAAGAACTATATTATAAATATGAAAATACATATACTAGTAAAAATAATAGTGGAAGGATACTACAATAGATACTACACACCTATGATAGACACGGGATCAGAAGTAAATTTATGTAGATATAATTGCCTACCAGAAGAGAAATGGGAAAAACTTAGAACACTCTTACCGGTAACATGATTTAACAACGAAGGAAGTATAATGTCACGACCCCAAATCCGGTCGTGATGGCGCCCAACACATTGCTAGGCCAGCCTGACCAATCAATAACAACGACAAAGTTAGAAGCTCGCTTTATCCCATTTAAGCATATCAAAACATGAAGCAACAGTGATACATATATCGAAAACGGGGAACCAAGTCCCAAAATATACCAACTCCCATAGACCGAAGGGTCAAGAGTCATGAGCCTCTAATGAACATAAGTGTATAAAGGTTTACAAGATACCAAGTGCGGAAAGAAATATCAATACAGAATCAAAAGACAGTAAGAAGGAACATCGGGTCCTGCGGACTCTGCAGCTACCTCGAATATCCTACGGATGTCGCCTCGAACAACTACCGGATCACTGCTGAGAGGTACCTGGATCTGCACACAAGGTGCAGGGAGTAAAATGAGTACTGCCAGACTCAGTGGTAATAAACAGGGGTAAGACAACGCAGATAAGAAATCCGCAATAAAGCACTATGTAAGGCTATAATCAAATACCCTGTCAAAGAATCAATATCAACTGTACATGTACCAACAAGTACCAGCAAAACAGTATAACAGCTATCAGATGTAGCTAAATGCAATGCAATGCATGATATGACCGCTACGACGCGTAGCCCGATCCAATTTGGGTACTCGTGCTCACCGTGGGGGTTCAGACTCCGGAGGGGCTCCTACAGCCCAAGCACAATATCACTGCGGCGTGCAGTCCGATCCAGCATATATATCGCTGCGGCGTGCAGCCCGATCCACTACCAGTCAGCTAATATGCAAATACAGCCTCGCAGGCTCAAAAGTAGTTTTGAAAACCCTTTTTAGCATTTTTCAGTTGGAAAACAGTAATATCAAGTTCCAGAGATTTGGAAATAGCATGATAACAGAAATAGCTACGGACTGGTAGTAAATTAGCATGTCAATATCATAAGACCATGATAACGATCCTCGCGGGATCCAATAACTGGCTCACAGCCCACAAGTATACTCAATCGTCCAAGAAGGAGGTTCAACGGGTCAGGAGTAGCCAATATCACAATATAGTATGCAACCATCCGAGAAGGAGGTTCGACAGCTCAAGAATAGCCAATATCATAATACAATAACAACAGGTCGGACTAAGCCATAGTCCCCAAATCACAATCCACCCCGCACTCACAAGAGAGTACGCGTCTCGTCGCTATACAGCGTCACAAAGTGGTATACCGGGGTTTCGAACCCGCTGGTCATCAGCCACATCTATTACTCACCTCAATACAGCGCGACGACTACTCCGCAGTGCCCTTGCCATGAGAATCAAGCTCCGCACGCGTAGAATCTGATCAAATACAATAGAAATAAAACAAATTAGGCCAATGGGACGACACCCAATCAATACAATTCGATTTACACCAAAAATGGCAAAGTTGCCAAAACTCGACTTTCGGTACGCTTCTCGAAAAATTACAAAAGTCACATATTCGGAACCCTCATCTCAATACGAGTCTAGGCATATAAAATTTACCAAAATCGGACTCCATTTGCCCACTCAAATCAGTGTTTTTCTTCAATTTTAGGCCTAGGGCTCAAACCCACCTTTAATCTTTCATTTACAGAAAATTAACCAAGGATTTCATGTTAAAATGATGTAATTAAGCCACAAAACTTACCTCCGACGAAACCCCGATGATTTCCAAGCAACCTCCCATCAATACCTTCTCTTGGAACTCAAAAATGGAGGTTTGGGGTGTGAAACCCGCGACTGGTTTTGTTCTGGTTTTAACTTCACTGCCAGCCTAATTTCTTCATCGCGTCCGCGATGCCCCTCACGCGAACGCGATGCCTTGCCTGTTCCTCCTACGCGTCCGCGTTCTTCTCCCACGCGAATGCGTTGCGTTCCAACTTTCTCTTACGCGAACGCGGCATGTTACCTCACGAACGCGATGGTCAACTGGCCCCAGCCTACGTGAACGCGGCATAGCCCTCGCGAACGCGAAGGCTTAAATTTTTGCCCAGTGATCTACAATTTACAGCAGACTTTTCATGTTCCAAAAATGCCGAATGATGGTCCAAATTCACCCCGAGGCCCCCGGGACCCCAACGAAAACCACCAACATACTCCAAAACACGATACGAACTTGTTCCAATCATAAAAACACCATCCTAAACATCAAAATCACCAATCACACACGGATTCAAGCCTAAGTTTCTTCAAAACATCCGAAACAAACATTCGATAAAAAACCCGACCAAACGACGTCCGAATGACCTAAACATTTGCGGACATATCCAAAATCACATAACGAAGCTACAGGAATTGTCGGAATTCCATTCCGACTCCCGAATCAAAATCTCACCTACCATTCGGATTTCGCCAAAATTCAACCTTAGCCAATTTAAGCCTATTTCTGCACCGGGCCTCCAATAGTCAACTCTAGGTTGACTTTCCCTATTCAAGCTTTCTTCAACAAGGCTATATGCCTCATTTTCAATCCAATTCACTCCTAACTCACCCGATAGACTCTAACATTGATATAAAAGCATAAAACATGTCATTACAACATAACTGGGTGGTAATTCCCGTGACGACGGGCCAGGTCGTCACATTCTCCCCAACTTAAACAAACGCTCGTCCTAGAGCGGACCCAAAGTTGTACTAGAAGCAACTCAATAGCTGAATGACCTTACCAAGAATATATTCGGGCGATCACACGTCACCCTATCCCACATAAGCCTTAAAACACCATATAGCTGAAATCTCACAGACCATCTGAACCATAAACCACATTGCACTTTCCGAAATCATATACCAATTGCTAATCCCATGCCTATACTCAGGATACACTAGAATCCACTGCAATAACCCACACTCACCACTCCGGGTGAGATCATATAATGTATCAAACAACCCAATCACTCGAGACAATAGTCTCTAATCACAATAATTTCTCACGATAACCAAATACCAACTTAAAAACCTTTTTCATTAGATAGAGTCTTGTTCCAACACCTTCATATCATGCCCACGGCAACCGAACATGCGATATATCGAACCCATCTCTCATGTCAACCATTCATGAATCCATTTCACTTTTAACTGATACCATAACAGATTTCGGACCCAAATCTCGGTATTACCTTTCTAACCCACTGAAATCACATATGATCGCTCTCCATAATGACTCAAATGATCATTTCGATTATAACACACGCACTGGTGATATGTCACCTCAACACCGGCCTAAGCCACGACGAGCACAACACAGGCTCCAATAGAGACATCCGAACATACTCAAATCATGACAACTGTCTTCAACAAGAGAGCTGTAATTCAATTCCTTTGTGCCATCATAACATAGAACTGAGATCGCGTCTCGCATTATAGAAATAGAGTATATGACTCCTTCTCGAAAGGTCATAACATCACGTGGCCTTACCACGATTCATGATTCTATCCAAACACTATTACTCATGAAGCACCTCAATTTACCAAGCTCAAAACGATCAGCCACGCACATATTTAGGTCTGAACCCAAGCAATCAAGCTCACCCACGGTGAAACAATTAACGTATGCTATCAAATCCTGAAATAACACAACCGATGTGCCATTCGCCTAGCGATACTCAATACAGACTCTTCCTCAGAAGCCAGGAGGTATTGTATACCAGGTAACATATAACTAACTTTATTTTCACATTACACTGTTGTGGCGTGCAACCCGCTCCTATGACATACCCGTGGCGGCGTGCCACCTGATCCAGATACCATACCCGTGGCGGCGTGCCACCCGATCCAAATAACCATACCTGTGGCGGCGCGCCACCCGATCCATATAGAACCCTCGCCAAAGAAATGCGCATCGAGTCAAGTTGCTCATTATGGTAAACATATATATATAGTCTCAAGTTCGGCCACCAGAAACGCATCCGACAAAGTTCCTCAATACCAGAACTAAATCAATGGTAGAAGCCTCTGCACTGATATCCGCCACGAAGGCCCAACTAACAAAGCAATACCCACCAGCCGTCCACTGGTCCTGAGGTACAACTACCCCGCTGGAGCATACTCTAATGCACTCGGCTACGCAATTTGTGCCATACCATCATAGTCCATATCACATTAGTCTAGACAACCTGGCCAATGATGACCAGTCAGCAATCAAGTATCATAATCCAAATTCGTCATATCAAGTTGAGAGAGAAAGCCACTAGAGCTTCCGATTTTTAACAATCACAAAACGGTGTCGATACACATGATATACGACCACTGCATAGACGGACTAACGAGTGCTTCAAGTCTCCAACACATATATAACACATGAATCACAATGCCTGATCCCGTACTCCACTGTACAGATACATAACGCACATCAAGCGTCCATTCATGCCACGAAAGCCATTCAGAAATTTCACTATGCTATCAACGACTCAATTATTATAGTCGATCCAACAAGAGAATACCACCATACCACTAGATATTATCAGTTTACATTACCGTGTCCTTTTGGACCATATACCCTGCCAAATCACTAGAATAGCAGTACAATTTTATTAAATCACCAGAAGGATCGATTCTTTAAATCACATGCAGCTGCCCGCGCTGCTCGATAATTTTAATGACTTCCCATATATTATGAACTGATCTCAAAACCTTGAATATGCCATTATCGACTTTCCATAACACATCGCATATACAATACCACACTAAGATAACGTGGACATTTTTATCCCTTTCCTACGCCGCAAACATCGACGCACTCAACTAGTCAAGGACTTTCATGATCCCATATAGAGAAAACTCATTACACATTCCCAGATTTGCATACCAACAGGAAATACACTCATTTTCAAACCACATTAAAACACATCACAACTCTTTCTTCCAATTACATTGCATAAGTTAAACTGCCAGGACTGAGTCCTTATACCCATATCGAGTTACACAACTGCCAACACTCAAGAGCTTTGCTGCACAATATCTGCAAGACTCATTACTTCAACCACATACCAGGAATTAATCGTATTCCTTTTTATACCATTCTGGTTTATTAACAAGTTGTACCATTTACCCAGTTTCCTTTTTGATTCATCTTAAATTTCATATCAGTCTTTACTGTAGTACGACAATGCCTCAACCTTTTTTACCACACAAGACTCGTACACAAGACCACACGGTCTAAGACCCATAGGACACTGAATACTCTCTCAATGTTCCCCAGAAGTACCACATTCTACCACACTTTATTTTGATGAACTTCCCGCGATTTTTAAATTTGTTATCATTACTTCCCAATACGGATACATAAAATTCCATCATTCACATGATATAACACAAGCCTTGATCTTTTCTAATGAAACCACCGCCTTTAGCCATATATACAATTCTTAAGGCACCTGACTATTACAAGCAAAATCTTGAACACTGCAAACCATTCTTGGGCGTCATTCACCCTTATTCAATTATAATTCAACTGTCTTATTGAACAGAACCACTCGTGTCTTGTTAGAATTCTGACATCGCAGAACATGATTACATACAGATACCATTAGCTATTTCTCCTTTCTATACACTAAACATTCATTACCAACATCAGTTTAAAACATCCTAGTATTTTTTTTTTACATCTACGAAGAATCATAATCTTTATCAAGATTTCCCATCATACCTAGAGACAGAGCCAACACAGCACACGACAGTGCAATCAGTTAATCAATAACAACCTCCCCAACTTAGCTCGGATTCATACATCAAAGCACTTTTAGCCACTCATAGCCTTCTTACTCAAATGATGCAACAAAGTTCTAGTTAGATTAAACTCAAGTCATTTACAAGCTTCGGCGGAGATTCGAATAAATCAGAAATATTAACTCTTTTGCAATTCTTGCATTCATTCACACACAACAGTTGAGCCCACTCTTTAGGTGACAAAAATCTTTTCTAAGTCCCAAAATTTCCAAAAATTTCAGCAGAGTTTCCTTTGTAAATTGCCCTATCCACCTGCTAGAGAATCACCAAAACCATCCTAGCAATACATTCACAACTCGACAAGACATCACAATGCATATCGAAAACATTAGTCTCAATACTACACAAATCATATTATCATAATTGGTACATGATCATGCGTTGTACCTGCTCGAATCATAACACATATCAAATACCTTTCAATTACCGATGAGAATCAACCCACCTACTTCGCCCCAATTTAGCATTTCAGCACAATACCTTCCACTAGGGTACACATAGCATAATCACTTTAGTCTTCCTGAGTTTGAACTCGTTCCACTACACATAAGGCACTTTACCTTCCAATTAAGAGATATGGTAAATATTCACCACGCCCATAGCTCGGGGCTACACAACAGATTAGATAAGAGTCGGACAATTAACAGCCCATCCATTAGTAAGCCTCCCTAATACTCTACAGATTGGCACAAGGCCCCAAACATGGCTACTAGCCCAAATACATAGATATAAGCCCAGTCTCAGTCATTATACATAGTAATCTATCAATCGGGAAGGACCAAGTCCAAATCTCCAGTCACAATACCACCACGCTCGTCACATGACACGTGTATCATCTCAGCATAGCACTGTATAGTGCAAATACGGGGTTTCAAACCCTCAGTACATTATCTTTTGCCACCACTCACAAAAATCAGCACCTCGATGCTCAAGTCATAAACAAGGTCCAGCCTCAAGTCATCCCGATTGGCCCAACATGAACTCACAGAGATTATATCTCGACCCTCGCTCGGGGAAATGTCACGACCCAAACCCTGGTCGTGATGGCGCCCAACACAATGCTAGGCAAGCCCGACCATATTATCCCTTAAACCAGCCAGTTATTAATCAAATTAAACTTAAACAGTAAATGATCATATCAGGTGATAACCGAAAGTAAAACATACAAAATACGGTCCCAAACATATCGTGGTGTCACGAGACTGAGCCTCTACAGGATAGCATCCTAATACAATCAAGTCTAGACAAGTAGGAAATTAACAAGATGATAAAGAAGGAGAAAACAAGCTCTGCGGACGCTGGCAGCTACCTCGTAGTCTCCGCAAGAAGTAGATGTGAGCAGGCAGCAACAATGTCTCAACCGCTCTCGGCTACCTGTGAATCTGCACAAAAAGTGCAGGGGAGTGGGGTGAGTATATTTCAACTCATTGAGTAACAATAATAAATAATACTGAAGGTAAGAACTCCTGTGCTATCACTTAGCAGTTCTAAGGCAACCCTCACAGGTACGTCATCACTATGGTAGTACTCTAACCTCCAATCTACGTTTATCTCTACAAGATTCCACACTGAACCAACCCTCACTCGTACCCCTACGGTGTACGGCCATCTCAACATATAAAGACACATACTTCTGTCTATAATGTATAAGTATTTAAGTAGATAGTAGGGTATGATTAAGTAAAATGCTGCGGCGTGCAGCCCGCTCCAATACATATACCGCTGCGGCGCGCAGCCCGCTCCATTTTACGTCGACGGCGCTCACTGGGGGTGTACACCAGAGTATCTGGTCAATAAGGCAGATAACACATGTATGCCAGTAATATATGAGTGCTAAATATCATGCCACGTAGTACAAGTAAGCCAATGTATATATGCAATACAATACATATGACGTTGTGGCATACAGCCCGATCCATGCAAAGGCGCCCGTGCTCACTGGGAGTGTGTACAGACTCCGGCGGGCTCCTACAGCCCAAGCGCAATAATACTGCGGCGTGCAGTCCGATCCATATACTACTGCGGCGTGCTACTGCGGCGTGCAGTCCGATCCAATATATATACTGCTGCGGCGTGCACCCCGATCCAATATAGGTATATATATATAATACCTCATAATGGGTCCTCTACCCTATTCCAGTCAGTATATACTTGGCCTCTCAGGCCCAATATAATATATCACAGTGGGTCCTTGACCCTGTCTCAGTCAATATAGACTTGGCCTTTCGGGCCCAATATAACATCTCATAGTGGGTCCTTGACCCTATCTCATCTCAATCGGTATAGACTTGGCTTTTCAGGCCCACTCAGCTAGAACAAGGAATTCCACCCTAGATAATCTCTCTCAATGTACACATCTAATACGGGCTCATATTATGCTATACAGCTAGAGCTACGGCTGAGTGTATGTTTCCAACACGATATAAGGGTCACCTAGCTCTATAGATTCCCTAATGCTCTACATATCGGCAAAAGGCCCCAAACATGGCTGTTAGCCCAATTGTACAGTTATAATCTCATTAACAGTCATACAACACAATATTCTATTAGCCGGGAAGGACCTAGTCCGAACCCTCAATCACAATGTCACTACACCCGTCAGAGAATGCGTGTCTCATCTCAATATAGCACTGTGAAGTGCTAGTACGGGGTTTCAAACCCTCAGTACATTGTTTACTACTACCACTCACCTCGAACCGGTAGGAGCTTCAATCCGCCTTGCGCTTGTCTCGCAAATCAATCTCCTCGGTGCCAAATCTGCTCAAAATCATAGAGAATGCATCAATATACGCTAATTTCACGAAATTCATTCGAAATATCCCAATTTATATCAAAACCCACAAGTTGTCAAAACCCGACTTTTGGTACACTTGTCGAAAAATTACAAAAATCACATATTCGGAATCCTCATCTCGATACGAGTCTAGGCATATAAAATTTACCAAAATCGGACGCCACTTGCCCACTCAAATCAGTGTTTTTCTTTAATTTAGGCCTAGGGCTCAAACCCACCTTTAATCTTCCATTTACAGGGATTTAACCAAGGATTTCATGTTAAAATGATGTAATTAAGCCACAAAACTTACCTCCAACGATAACCCGATGTTCTCCCAACAATAACTCGCCCAAATCGCCCAATTCGCCTTCAAGAACCGAGCCCCAAATGTTTTGCAACTTATGAAATTTTAACCCTTCTGTTATTTTTAACACAGGCGCGATTTCCGCTTCTGCGGACCAAAAATCCGCCTCTGCGAGGCCGCCTCTGCGACCAAATGGTCGCTTCTGCGGAAATACTCCTAGCCGCCCAGCTTCGCTTCTGCGGCCCAGGTCTCGCTCCTGCGAGACCGCTCCTGCGAAACCCCCTTCCGCTCCTGCGAGCCTTACCGCTTCTGCGCATCAGAGTCCGCTCCTGCGGACTCGCTTAGGCGACAAGTCTTCCGCTTCTGCGGATTCTCCCCTAACGAGCCCAGACCGCTTCTGCGGTCTTTCCTTCCGCACCTGCGGTGCCGCCCATGCGGACCAGGATCCGCCTCAGCGAACCCCAGCGCTTCTGCGCTCATTTTCCGCTCCTGCGGGCTCGCTCCTGCGCCCCCATTTCCGCAGGAGCGAAAACAACAGAACCAGAACTCTTCAAACCTGCAATTTCCATGTTTTTCTCCCGATTTACCATCCGAAAACACCCCGAGGCCCCCCGGACCTCATCCAAACACACCAACACATCTTAATACCTTATTCGAACTTGTTCCAATCCTCAAAACACGTCTAATAACATCAAAACCCATAATTCACATCGAATTCAAGCCTAAATTCCTTAAAACATTCCGAATTACACAATCAATCAAAAACCCGACTAAACGACGTCCGAATGATCTAAAATTTTGCAGGCACATCCAAAATCACCTAACGGAGCTACTGCAACTGTCAGAATTCCATTCCGACCCCCGGATCAAAATCTCACCTACCGTTCGGATTTCGCCAAAGTTCAACCTTAGCCAATTCAAGCCTAAAACTACACCGGACCTCCAAATTCAATTCCGATCGCTCCCCTAAGTCACAATTCACCTCCCAGAACTAACCGAATCATCAGAATTCGATTCCGAGCTCTCTAACTAAATAGTCAACTCCGGGTTGACTTTCCTTATTCAAGTTTCCTTCAAAAGGCTATATGCCTCATTTCCAATTTAATTCACTCCTAACTCCCCCGATAGACTCTAACACTTATATAAAATCATGAATTATGTAATTACAACACAACGGGGTGGTAATTCCCGTGACAACGGGCCGGGTCGTCACATTCTCCCCAACTTAAACAAACGCTCGTCCTCGAGCGGGTCAAGAAACATACCTGAAGTCTCAAATAGCTGAGGGTATCTGCTCCGCATCTCCCGCTCAACCTCCCAAGTAGCCTCCTCTACGGGTCGACCTCTCCACTGAACCTTAACTGATGCAATCTCCTTCGACCTCAACTTCCTTACTTGGTGACCCAAAATAGCAATAGGCTCCACATTATAGGATAGATCACCATCAAGCTGAATGGTACTGAAGTCTAATACATGGGACGGATCTCCGATGTACTTCCGGAGCATAGACACATGGAATACTGGATGAATGCTGGATAAGCTGGGTGGCAAGGCTAACTCATATGCCACCTCTCCAACTCTCCTGAGTATCTCAAAAGGACCAATGTACCTGGGACTCAACTTCCCTTTCCTCCCGAACCTCATGACACCCTTCATGGGTGAAACCTTCAACAATACTCTATCACCAACCATGAAAGACAACTCTCGAACCCTACGGTCCGCATAACTCTTCTGGCGAGACTGTGCTGTGCGAAGCCTCTCCTGGATCAACTTTGCTCTATCCAGAGCATCCTGAACTAACTCAGTCCCTATCAATCTATCCTCACCAGGCTCAAACCATCCGACGGGAGATCTACACCGTCTGCCATACAATGCCTCGTACGGGGCCATCTGAATACTCGACTGGTAGCCGTTGTTGTAGGCAAACTCAGCAAGTGGCAAAAACTCATCCCATGAACCACCAAAGTCGATCACACATGCCCGCAACATATCCTCCAGGATCTGAATAGTGCGCTCAGACTGTCCGTCTGTCTGGGGGTGAAATGCGGTGCTCAACTCAACCCGCATATCCATCTCTCGTTGAAATGCTCTCCAAAACTGAGATGTGAACTGAGTGCCTCTATCAGATATAATAGACACCGGGACCCCATGCAACCCGACAATCTCCCAAATAAAGATCGCTGCCAACCACTCCGATGAGTAAGTAGTACTAGCTGGGATGAAATGTGCGGACTTAGTCACCGATCAACAATCACCCACACAGAATCAAACTTCCTCGCTGTCCGAGGGAGTCCAGTAACGAAATCCATGGTGATCCTCTCCCACTTCCACTCGGGAATGACCATACGCTGAAGAACACCGCCCGGTCTCTGATGCTCATATTTGACCTGCTGGCAATTGAGGCACTTAGCTACATGCCTAACAATATCCATCTTCATTCTCCTCCACCAGTAGTGCTGTCTCAAGTCTTGGTACATCTTTGCGGCACCTGGGTGAATAGAGTACCGCGAACTGTGTGCCTCCTCAAGTATCAACTCCCGCAAACCATCAACATCGGGCACGCATATACGGCCCTGCATCCTCAGAACACCATCACTGTCGATAGTCACATCTCTAACATCATTATGCTGCACTCTGTCCTTAAGGACAAGCAAATGTGGGTCATCATACTGTCGCTCCCCGATGCGATCATATAAGGAAGATCGAGAAACAACACAAGCCAACACCCGACTCGGCTCCGAAATATCTAATCTCACTAGCCGATTGGCTAGGGCCTCAACATCATAAGCAAATGGCCTCTCCCCAACTGGGATGAAAGCTAGGCTGCCCATGCTAACCGCCTTCCGACTCAAGGCATCGGCCACCACATTGGCCTTCCCCGGATGATACAAAATAGTTATATCATAGTCCTTAAGCAACTCCAACCACCTCCGTTGTCTCAAATTAAGGTCCTTCTGTCTGAATAAGTGCTGAAGGCTGTGATGATCCGTGAACACCTCACAGGAGACACCATACAGGTAAATGCCTCCAAATCTTCAAAGCATGAACTATGGCTGCTAGCTCCAAATCATGAACAGGGTAGTTCTTCTCGTGGGCTTCAACTGACGAGAAGCATAAGCAATGACTCTACCCTCCTGCATCAGCACACAACCAATGCCAACTCCTGAGGCATCACAATATACAGTATAAGGATCTAAAGCTGTCGGCAGAATCAAGACTGGTGTTGTGGTCAGTGCTGTCTTGAGCTTCTGAAAGCTCTCCTCGCACTCTTCGGACCATAAGAAAGGAACACCCTTTTGAGTCAATCTAGTCAAGGGTGAAGCAATAGAAGAGAATCCCTAAACGAATCGGCGATAATACCCTGCCAATCCCAGAAAGCTACGGATTTCAGTAACTGAGGTCGGTCTGGGCCAACTCTGCACTGCCTTGACCTTCCTCAGATCTACCTGAATACCATCACAGGACACCACGTGCCCTAAGAATGCCACGGACTCAAGCTAGAACTCATATTTGGAGAACTTGGCATACAGCCTCTCCTCTCTCAATCTCCGCAACACAATGCTCAAGTGCCGAGCATGCTCCTCCCGGCTACGAGAGTAGACTAGTATGTCATCAATGAACACAATCACAAATGAATCAAGATACGGCCCGAATACACTGTTCATCAGATGCATAAATGCTGCTGGGCGTTGGTCAGCCCCAAAAGACATCACAAGGAACTCATAGTGACCATATCTCGTCCTGAATGCAGTCTTCATAATGTCGGACTCTCTAATCTTCAACTGATGGTAGTCCGAACGAAGATCAATCTTCGAGAACACCCTAGCTCCACTGGAGCTAATCAAATAAATCATCAATACGAGGAAGAGGATACTTATTCTTCACTGTTACTTTGTTTAGCCGCCTATAGTCAATACACATCTTCATGGATCCATCCTTCTTCTTAACAAACAGACCGGTGCACCCCACGGCGACACACTCGGCCGAATGAACCCCTTATCTAGGAGTTCCCGGAGCTGCTCCTTCAATTCCTTCAACTCAGCTGGTGCCATCCGATACGGAGGAATAGAAATAGGCCGAGTGCCCGGCACCAAATCGATACCAAAATCAATATCCCCTGTCCGGCGGCATGCCCGGCAGGTCTGAGGGAAACACATCAGAAAGTCTCGCACAATGGGAACAGAATCAATACTGGGAGTCTGGGCCTCGACCTCCCGCACAAATGCTAAATAAGAGAGACATCCTTTCCCAACCATTCGTCGGGCCTTGAGGAAAGATATTACCCTGCTAGGTACATACTCAGTCGTGCCTCGCCACTCGATCCTCTGAATGCCCGGCATAGCCAAGGTGACTGTCTTAGCATTACAGTCCAGAATAGCATGACATGGAGATAGCCAGTCCATGCCCAATATAACATCAAAATCAATCATGCTGAGAAGCAACAGGTCTACTCGGGTCTCCAGACCTCCAATAGTGACCAAACAGGACCGGTATACGTGGTCCACAACAATAGTATCCCCCACCGGGGTAGATACATGCACCGGCAGCTCAAGACTCCCTCGGGTCGTGCCCAAATGAGGAGCAAAATATGTAGACACATAAGAATAAGTAGAACCGGGATCAAACAATACTGAGGCATCTCTGTGGCAGACTGAAATAATACCTGTAATGACAACATCAGAAGCAACAGCCTCAGATCGGCCCTGAAAAGCATAGCATCTAGCCTGTCCGCCTGATCGGCCTCCCCCTCGAGAGCGACCCCTAGCCGTCTGACCCTCACCCCTAGCTGGCGGGGCGGGTGCTGAAGTAGAAGGACCAGATGACGAGGGCTGCCCCCTCTGCTGATAAGATCCGGAAACAAGACGGGGACACTCCCTACGGTGGTGCCCAAACTCTCCGCACTCGTAGCAACTCACCCGTGCCGGGTACCGAGACCGATAAGGACCTCTCGGCGCCGGAGTGGCCACCGATGAACCAGGCCGAGATGAACCCCGAGCGGACGGGGCCTCGTGAAGAACTCTGAGCTGGCATGGCACCGAGAGATGGCTGGCTCGGTGCGAACCCCGATAACCCCGTCTAGGTGACCATCTACGACGATCCGAGCGACCCGACCGCGAAGACCCGAAAGCAGCGACCTCGGCTCGCCGACTCGGCCTCTCGGTCCGAGTGCCACCGGAACTAGCCGCTCCGCGAGGCCTCTTGGCCTCCCTCTCATCCCGCTCTCTCCGACGATCTGTCTCTAAGTCGCGAGCAATATCCACAGCATCCTCAAATGTACGACTCAAAACCCTCTCCCGAGTCATCGGAATACGAATGGGATAAATGAGGCCGTCCACGAAGCGCCCAATCCTCTCTCTCTGTCGGAATGAACCAACCACGGTGCATATCCGGACAACTCTGTAAACCTGATCTCATACTCTGACACTGACATGTCCCCCCGACGGAGACCCTCAAACTGCCTACGCATCTCCTCTCTCCGAGATCGAGGCACCCATTTCTCCAAAAACATAGCGGAGAACTCCGGCCATGATAGCGGTGCTACTCCGGCCGGCTCGCGGCGCTCATAAGCCTCCCACCAAGCGAAGCCTCTGGTCCCCGAAACCGAAAGGTAGTGAAAGATACCCCACCGGACTCCAATATCCCTGGCCGTACGAAGCATCCGACAGCACTTATCCAGAAAACCTCGGGCGTCCTCGCCCGGAGCACCCGTGAACACTGGAGGAGATAACCTAGTGAACCTCTCGAGACGACGCCGCTCATCGTCCGTCATAGCCGGGACCCCGTCCCCCCGAATCCGATCCGCCGGCCGAACCGGTACCACAGTGCCGAACCGGAGGAACCTCTCGGTGTCCGTAAGCCCCGCACCGCCGGCTCGGGAGTGCGCATCGCGGGGGTCCGATGACCACCCCCGATCCCCGATGCAGCCGCCGCAGTAGTAATCGAAACCGCCCGTGCTAGGCCGCGTGCATCGCTAGCATCCGAGCCGTGGTCTCCCGTAGACTCGAATAACAACGGGCACACCGGTGCCCGATCCGGTGCCGCCGGCACCTCTCGCAACCGGGGCCGCGGGTCGACCCGGCACCGCTCGCCGCCCTAACTCCGCCACGACCACGACCGCATCCACCGCCTCTAGCAGTGGTAGCGGTGGTCGTCCTCCACGTCCGGATGATCGAGTTCTCGCCATCCGCGAGAGAATAGAATGTCAAAGTTCAGTCCAAGTCAAAAGTAATCGCACGACAAGAATTCCAAGAATTGAAACTTTTCCTAAAAAGGTTTGTAGCCTCCCGAGGATAAGTACAGGCGTCCCCGCACCGATCCACGAGACTCTACTAAACCGGCTCATGACTCGCGAGACCCGTTAACCTAGGCTTTGATACCAACTTGTCACGACCCAAACCCCGGTCGTGATGGCGCCCAACACAATGCTAGGCAAGCCCGAACATATTATCCCTTAAACCAGCCAGTTATTAATCAAATTAAACTTAAACAGTAAATGATCATATCAGGTGATAACCGAAAGTAAAACATACAAAATACGGTCCCAAACATATCGTGGTGTCACGAGACTGAGCCTCTACAGGATAGCATCCTAATACAATCAAGTCTAGGCAAGTAGGAAATTAACAAGATGATAAAGAAGGAGAAAACAAGCTCTGCGGACGCTGGCAGCTACCTCGTAATCTCCGCAATAGTAGACAAGGATCAGCAGCTACAATGTCTCAACTGCTCTCGGGCACCTGTGGATCTGCACAGAAAGTGCAGGGGAGTGGGGTGAGTATATTTCAACTCAGTGAGTAACAATAATAAATAATAACCGAAGGTAAGAAATCCTGTGCTATCACTTAGCAGTTCTAAGGCAACCCTCACAGGTACGTCATCACTATAGTAGTACTCTAACCTCCAATCTACGTTTATCTCTACAAGATTCCACACTAAACCAACCCTCACTCGTACCCCTACGGTGTACGACCATCTCAACATATAAAGACACATACTTCTGTCTATAATGTATAAGTATTTAAGTAGATAGTAGGGTATGATTAAGTAAAATGCTGCGGCGTGCAGCCCGCTCCAATACATATACCGCTGCGGCACGCAGCCCGCTCCATTTTATGTCGACGGCGCTCACTGGGGGTGTATACAGACTTCGGAGGGGCTCCCTAGGCCAAAGCACTATAATACTGCAGCGTGTAGCACGATCCACACAAATATTACTGCGGCGTGCAGTCCGATCCAATATATATATGTATATATCTCTATACTGCTGCGGCGTGCAGCCCGATCCCATAAGATACACCAGTGCTCACTGAGAATGTGTGCAGACTCAGACTCCGAAGGGGCTCCTACAGCCCAAGCGCAATAATACTGCGGCGTGCGTCCGTCCCACATGTATATTACATGTATATTACATGTATATTACTGCGGCGTGCAGTCCGATCCAATATATATACTGTTGCAGCGTGCAGCCCGATCCAATATAGGTATATATATATAATACCTCATAATGGGTCCTCGACCCTATTCCAGTCAGTATATACTTGCCTCTCAGGCCCAATGTAATATATCACAGTGGGTCCTTGACCCTGTCTCAGTCAATATAGACTTGGCCTTTCAGGCCCAATATAACATCTCATAGTGGGTCCTTGACCCTATCTAATCTCAATCGGTATAGACTTGGCTTTTCAGGCCCACTCAGCTAAAACAGGGAATTCCACCCTAGATAATCTCTCTCAATGTACACATCTAATATGGGCTCATATTATGCTATACAGGTAGAGCTACGACTGAGTGTATGTTTCCAACACGATATGAGGGTCACCTAGCTCTATAGGTTCCCTAATGCTCTACAGATCGGCAAAAGTCCCCAAACATGGCTATTAGCCCAATTGTACAGTTATAATCTCATTAACAGTCATACAACACAGTATTCTATTAGCCGGGAAGGACCAAGTCCGAACCCTCAATCACAATGTCACTACGCCCGTCAGAGAACGCGTGTCTCATCTCAATATAGCACTGTGAAGTGCTAGTACGGGGTTTCAAACCCTCAGTACATTGTTTACTACTACCACTCACCTCGAACCGGTAGAAGCTTCAATCCGCCTTGCGCTTGCCTCGCAAATCAATCTCCTCGGGTGCCAAATCTGCTCAAAATCATAGAGAATGCATCAATATACGCTAATTTCACGAAATTCATTCGAAATAACCCAATTTATATCAAAACCCACAAGTTGTCAAAACCCGACTTTTGGTACACTTGTCGAAAAATTACAAAAATCACATATTCGGAATCCTCATCTCGATACGAGTCTAGGCATATAAAATTTACCAAAATCGGACGCCATTTGCCCACTCAAATCAGTGTTTTTCTTTAATTTAGGCCTAGGGCTCAAACCCACCTTTAATCTTCCATTTACAGGGATTTAACCAAGGATTTCATGTTAAAATGATGTAATTAAGCCACAAAACTTACCTCCAACGAAACCCCGATGATTTCCCACAGCAATAACTCGCCAAAATCGCCCAATTCGCCTTCAAGAACCGAGCCCCAAATGTTTTGCAACTTATGAAATTTTAACCCTTCCGTTATTTTTAACACAGGCGCGATTTCCGCTTCTGCGGACCAAAATCCGCCTCTGCGAGGCCGCCTCTGCGACCAAATGGTCGCTTCTGCGAAAACACTCCTAGCCGCCCAGCTCCGCTTCTGCGGCCCAGGTCTCGCTCCTGCGAGACCGCTCCTGCGAATCCCCTTCCGCTCCTGCGAGCCTCACCGCTTCTGCGCATCAGAGTCCGCTCCTGCGGACTCGCTTAGGCGACAAGTCTTCCGCTTCTGCGGATTCTCCCCTAACGAGCCCAGACCGCTTCTGCGGTCTTTCCTTCCGCACCTGCGGTGCCGCCCATGAGGACCAGGATACGCCTCAGCGAAACCCAGAGCTTCTGCGCTCATTTTCCGCTTCTGCGGGCTCGCTCCTGCGCCCCCATTTCCGCAGGAGCGAAAACAACAGAACCAGAACTCTTCAAACCTGCAATTTCCATGTTTTTCTCCCGATTTACCATCCGAAAACACCCCGAGGCCCCCCGGACCTCATCCAAACACACCAACACATCTTAATACCTTATTCGAACTTGTTCCAATCCTCAAAACACGTCTAATAACATCAAAACCCATAATTCACATCGAATTCAAGCCTAAATTCCTTAAAACATTCCGAATTACACAATCAATCAAAAACCCGACTAAACGACGTCCGAATGATCTGAAATTTTGCAGACACATCCAAAATCACATAACGAAGCTACAGAAATTATCGGAATTCCATTCCGACCCCCGGATCAAAATATCACCTGCCATCCGGTTTTCGCTAAATTTCAACCTTCGCCAATTCAAGCCTAAAACTACACCGGGCCTCCAAATTCAATTCCGATCACTCCCCTAAGTCACAATTCACCTCCGGGAACTAACCGAATCATCAGAATTCGATTCCGAGCTCTCTAACTAAATAGTCAACTCCGGGTTGACTTTCCTTATTCAAGTTTCCTTCAAAAGGCTATATGCCTCATTTCCAATTTAATTCACTCCTAACTCCCCCGATAGACTCTAACACTTATATAAAATCAGGAATTATGTAATTACAACACAACGGGGTGGTAATTCCCGTGACGACGGGCCGGGTCGTCACAGGAAATCACAAGACATAAGGCAATTATATTACTGAGCGCTCGATGCGTACACAGACGTGTCGAAGGAATTTCAAAAATTATATCTCAAGCTGAATCAAGTACACACGATAAGAATTCCAAGAAGTGTGAAGTGTTTCCTAAAGGTTCGCAGCCTTCCGAGGATAAGTACAGGCGTCCATGTACCGATCCACAAGACTCTACTAACCCCAGTGATACAGAAAAGAACCCACATGTTTGTCACGACCCCAAATCCAGTTGTGATGGCGCCCAGCACATTGCTAAGCCAGCCTGACCAATCAATAACATCGACGGAGTAGGAAGCTCACTTTATCCCATTTAATTATATCAAAACATGAAGCAAAAGTGATACATATATCGAAAACGGGGAACCAAGTCCCAAAATATACCAACTCCCATAGACCGAAGGGTCGAGAGTCATGAGCCTCTAATGAACATAAGTGTTTAAAGGTTTACAAGATACCAAGTGCGGAAATAAATATCTATACAGAATCAAAAGACAGTAAGAAGGAATATCGGGTCCTGCGGACTCTGCAGCTACCTCGAATATCCTACAGATGTCGCCTCGAACAGCTACCAGATCACTACTGAGAGGTACCTGGATCTGCACACAAGGTGCAGGGAGTAATATGAGTACTGCCAGACTCAGTGGTAATAAACAGGGGAAAGACAGCGCAGATAAGAAATCCGCAATAAAGCACTATGTAAAGATGTAATCAAATACCCTGTCACAGAATCAATATCAACCGTACATGTACCAACAAGTACCAGCAAAACAGTATAACAGCTATCAGATGTAGCTAAATGCAATGCAATGCATGATATGACCGCTACGGCGCGTAGCCCGATCCAATTTGGGTACCCGTGCTCACCGTGGGGGTTCAGACTCCGGAGGGGCTCCTACAGCCCAAGCACAATATCACTGCGGCGTGCAGTCCGATCCAACATATATACTGCTGCAGCGCGCAGCCCGATCCACTACCAGTCAGCTAAAATGCAAATACAACCTCGCAGCTCAAAAGTAGTTTTGAAAACCCTTTTTATCATTTTTCAGTTGGAAAACAGTAACACCAAGTTCCAGAGATTAGAAATAGCATAATAACAGAAATAGCTACGGACTGGTAGTAACTAACAGTCCAAGAAGGAGGTTCAACAGCTCAATAGTAGCCAATATCACAATATAGTATGCAACCATCCGAGAAGAAGGTTCGACAGCTCAAGAATAGCCTATATCATAATACAGTAACAACAGGTCGGACTAACCCATAGTCCCCAAATCACAATCGACCCCGCACTCATAAGAGAGTACGTGTCTCGCCGCTATACAGCATCACAAAGTGGTATACCGGGGTTTCGAACCCACTGGTCATCACCCACATCTATTACTCACCTCAATACAGCGCGACGACTACTTCGCAATGCCCTGGCCACGAGAATCAAGCTCTGCACGCGTAGAATCTGATCAAAAACAGTAGAAATAAAACAAATTAGGCCAATGGGACGACACTCAATCAATACAATTCGATTTACACCAAAAATGGCAAAGTTGCCAAAACCTAACTTTCGGTACGCTTCTCGAAAAATTACAAAAGTCACATATTCGGAACTCTCATCTCAATATGAGTCTAGGCATATAAAATTTACCAAAATCGGACTCCATTTGCCCACTCAAATCAGTGTTTTTCTTCAATTTTAGGCCTAGGGCACAAACCCACCTTTAATCTTCCATTTACAGAAAATTAACCAAGGATTTCATGTTAAAATGGTGTAATTAAGCCACAAAACTTACCTCCGACAAAACCCCGATGATTTCCCAGCAATCTCCCGTCAATACCTTCTCTTGGAACTCAAAAATGGAGGTTTGGGGTGTGAAACCCGCGACTGGTTATGTTCTGGTTTTAACTTCACCGCCAGCCTAATTTCTTCATCGCGTCCGCGATGCCCCTCACACGAACGCGATGCCTTGCCTGTTCCTCCTACGCGTCCGCGTCCTTCTCCCACGCGAACGCGTTGCGTTCCAACTTTCTCTTACGCGAACGCGGCATGTTACCTCGCGAACGCGAAGGCCAACTGGCCCCAGCCTACGCGAACGTGGCATAGCCCTCGCGAACGCGAAGGCTTAAATTTTTGCCCAGTGATATGCAATTTACAGCAGACTTTTCATGTTCCAAAAATGACGGATGATGGTTCGGATTCACCCCGAGGCCCCCGGGACCCCAACGAAAACCACCAACATACTCCAAAACACGATACGAACTTGTTCCAATCATAAAAACACCATCCTAAACATCAAACTCACCAATCACACACGGATTCAAGCCTAAGTTTGTTCAAAACTTCCGAAACTAACATTCGATAAAAAACCCGACCAAACGACGTCCGAATAACCTGAAAATTTGCGGACATATCCAAAATCACATAACAAAGCTACAGGAATTGTTGGAATTCCATTCCGACCCCCGGATCAAAATCTCACCAACCGTTCGGATTTCGCCAAATTTCAACCTTAGCCAATTCAAGCCTATTTCTACACCGGGCCTCCAAATTCAATTCCGATTGCTCCCCTAAGTCACAAATCACCTCCCGGAACTAACCGAGCCATCAGAATCCGATTCCGAGTACTCTAACTCAATAGTCAACTCTAGGTTGACTTTCCCTATTCAAGCTTCCTTCAACAAGGTTATATGCCTCATTTTTAATTCAATTCACTCCTAACTCACCCGATAGACTCTAACACTGATATAAAGGCATAAAACATTTAATTGCAACATAACGAGGTGGTAATTCCCGTGACAACGGTCCGGGTGGTCACATATAATTACCCACAAATCAAAAAATATAAAAATACAAATATGGGATAAAATACTTACTATAGAAGAAATATACAATTTTGAATTACCCACAAGAGATATTTTACTAGGAATACCGTTCTTTGATAAACTATACCCACATGTAATAACTAAAACACATTGGTGGTTTACAACACCATGTAAACAAAAAATTAGAGCAAAAAGAGTTCTAAAAAAGAAAAGAAAAACAATTGATTGGATAAAAGGAAGTGAGAAAATAACACAAAATATAGAAAATGAAAAAGAAGATACTAATAAAATAGAATTAATTATTTTTTCAATAAATACAGTCAAAATAATTCAAGAAAAACTAGAACAATTGTATAGTGAAAACCCCTTACAAGGATGGGAAAAACATAAAACAAAGGTAAAAATAGAGCTAATTGATGAAAATAGTATAATAACACAAAAACCCTTAAAATACAATTTCAAATTGGGGGGTTGGGTCGGGTATAGCTCCGATTAGCTCTGTTATAGGTCGTTTAGATTGATTAGTTACTAACATTGATTAGATTTTTGATTCATTGCTGGTTAAATGCTAAATTATAATTTTGTTTAGCTAAAGTTTTTAATAACAGTAATTTTTCTATATTTTTATTTAATGACTCTATGTGTGTGATTTTTTTAGTTTGCATATAATTATCTAAATCATTTTTCATATTTTGTTCGGTTTTAGCTATTTCAAGCATAGTTTCTGTCCAATAATTTAAATATTCGTAATTTATCATATCTTAGTCTGTTTCGGGTCCCGAATCCCATGTATTAGTATAGTCATAATTATATACTCTTTCTAGTTCTTCACTATTATATACTTCTTCTAGTTTTTCACTCCATTCTTGGTTTATTATTTTTGTTAAACTAGATTTTCATATTCTTGAATCTGATTCCATATATTTTTTCTTATTTCAGGTTCGGTTATCTTTCTAAGTACATAAAAGATTAACATCTTATAATTATCGGCCATCTCGTCTAGTATGTATGTTATCATTATTTCATGTATCGCTATTATTCTTATGATATTCCTTCTAATATTCTTACTTTACTATCATATTCATCATATAATAATAAGATATAAAGAACAATTTTTCTGGTCACTACCATGGCCCTTTGCTCTAATCATTTACCCTAGCAATGTCCTCAACTGCGGTACTCCCCTAAACGGCATATCCTCGCCTCACCGGTTTCCCATTATGATTGACTTAGCATGGGTTTAATTTTAGCATACTTCCATGGCAAACTTGCTCAAATTATTCTTTATAACATTATTATAACATGATGAAAGTTATAGCATTATAAGATGATTATCAGGAATATAAGAGTTTAGCTATGCATAATCATAAATTGATATACCTGTTATTGTAGATTTGTTATTTCTAGCATAGATTCGGATTGTTGTTCCATTGCTTTGAAAAACTTAATATCTTTTCTATTATATGTATTTGAGAGAATTTTTACAAAGATTTAAAGAAGGCTTTTGCTTCCCGTAGAGAAGTCTTTTCCTTCTTCTCTTATCTGCTAATCTATTTATATTAGTCCTATAACGCGTTAACTATTTCTTGACGCGTTTTTTCTACTGTTTCCTTTACATAAAATAATAAAAAGAAATACTAACAATGCTTTAATAATTTACATTATATTCCTATCTAGCTTTTTCTTTTTATCTCGTCCGTTGCTTTATCTGCTTAGTGCTCCACTTTATTTTGTCCGGTTTGGTGGATGTTGCTTTCCTATCTTTATGTCACTATCTTGCTTTGTCTTTTCTTCATTTTTCTTTGCCTAATCTTTGCTTTTGCTGAATTCCATCCGTAGCTTTTCTTTTGGTTGCTACATGTCACTTTTGCCTTCTTTTCCTCTTTAGCTTTTGTCTTCTTCTCCTCTTTTTCTTCTTACCTTTTGTCTTCTTCTTCTCTTTTTCTTCTTAGCTTCATGATAGATTTATTACCTTGTCTCCGTAGTTTATTCAAATTCTACTTCTGAATATAATTATCTTCTCCGTTACACTTTGTACATAGATGGTCTGAGTACTTTTGGCTTACTAATTTACAATATCTAGCTAATAAATTTTCTGAAATAAATTCCTTTTTGATAGCTCTTGTTTGGGGCATCTTCTCTGGATTTAATAGTGTTATGACCCACTGTCTAACTTCTTCCATGTCTAGTTGTCTTACTTCTCTAGAATGTGAATATATCATGACTTGGTCCCTTGAATAATAGCTCCATATCGTGTTTCCATTGGTATAGTTTGTAGCTAATTCTTGTACAATAGTTGTTATTCCTATAGTTCATTTATTAGCATAAAATTCCGGTATATCTAATTTTGGTATCTCGGGTTGCTGTTCAATAATTTCTGGGATGATCATTTCCCTGGTCAATCCTATCTTTACCACTTGAATTGGTGGCTTTATCTCATCAAATAATATCTCTGTTGGTGCCGCATAACACTTGATACAAAATAATTTTCCTTTAGTAACTCGCTTATAATTCATAAATGCTTTATATAGATCTGGTATAGCTGTCAATTCTGTTCCATCCATAGTATATAAGGTGTTCAATAATCCATAATTGTAGCAGGTTGCTACTAGCTTGGGGTTGGTATTGGGTAGTGCGATAAGTCTGTTATAGCCTTGTAATCTTTGTGTTATATAATCGGTATTTGGTTCGGTTGTTGTAGCTCTTGGTTTGAGGTTTAAAAAGGTTTGTATTTTATAGATATTTTCTACGTATGTTCTGGTTATATGGTTGTAGGTTTTCTTGTCTTGGCTTAGGCTGTCAACATATGAAATAGTTTGTGGGGGTACGAATAATGGATCTTTTTGGTATTTTGGAATAAATGGTTTTTCGAATATTTTATTTAGTTTTGTGTGTATTTTGGTTTACTACTAACTTCTTTTCCCTTGCTTGTTCCTACAGCTGTATTTAAACAAACGTTATGGGTTTTTAGGAGTTTCCCAATGTCTCCTTCTAGCTTTGGAATTTTACCGTCTTCGGATCGACGTAGTTCCACATTTTTATAGTCATGCTGCTGACTTGTAGCTTTGAGTTTCTCCTCACTAGATTTTATCTTGTTTAGTTTCATTTCCATACCGTCCATTTTTAAAGAAAGGGCAGTGATGATATTGTATAGCTTTTCGGTTGTTTCTTCGTCAGTCTGTGTAGCTTTGTCTTGATATGTAATCTGCAATGCCATTTTTGTTAGTACTGATTACTTCAATTGTAAATGTAAAATTCAGTATATTTAGCACTAGTCTCCGTATTTCTTTCGTTGTAACTGAATCTTGTATCTTCCTGGTTAGCCACCATTTTACCTGTGTATTATCTGTTCTTATAATAAACTTATTATATACAATATATGGTTCAAATGCCAATAAATATTTATAGACTGCATATAATTCCTTTCTATTGATTCCCCATTTTATCTCCGGGTTTGTGAATGTTCCTGAATAATACCTACAATGATGTTCTATTTTTTCTTTATCATACCTGTACTTTAATACTCCTCCATAGCTTTTTTCACTTGCATCTGATTCTACTATATATGAAAATTTTTTATTTTCATCTGGGAAGTATAGTTTTGGTAGATTTTTACATATTTGTTTAACTTTTCTTACTTGTTTTTTATCTTCTTCACTAAAGTAATACTCTATATCCCTTTTTAGATTTTTCTACAATGGTTTTAAAGTCTCTGCTAATTTTGGTATATATTCTCTTTCTTGGTTTACTAATTCTAAAAATGATTGTAGTTTCTTTTTTGTATCTAATTGTTCATTTGAATTTATTATTTTTTGTACTATATGAGTTTGCATTTTAATTCCACTTTTATCTATTTCTATTCCTAGAAATTCTATTTGATTTTTCATTATTTCTGCCTTTTTTCTACTTAAGCTTATTCCCGACATTTCTATAATATGTATAAATTTTTCTAATAATATTATATGTTCATCTTGTGTTTTTGAATATAATAATATATCATCAATGTATATTATGCAATTTTCTAGTTGTTTGAAATAGTTATCCATAAAATGTTGATACCTGCCTGGTGCATTTTTATATCCGAAAGGTAACACGTTCCATTCATAAAATCCTTGGGGTACAATAAATGCTGTTAATTTTTTGGATTCTTCTTCTAACTTTAAGTGGTAAAATCCCGATTTACAATCAAATTTACTAAAATAGTTATATCCTTGGATTTGTCTTATTTTTAGTATTTTGTTTGGTATTGGGTAATTATATGTCTTAGTTTTTGCATTTAGATTTCTATAATCAATAACCTTTCTACTTTTTCCTCTTTTTTGTTCACTATGTTTATTTACTATAAATGCTGGACTTGTATGTTTACTATTACTTTCTTGTATATAACCTTGTTCTAGTAATTCGTCAATGTGTATTTTAAATTCATTTAGGTCTTTGAAATTGTATTTTAAGGGCTTTTGTGTTATTATACCATTTTCATCAATTAGCTCTATTTTTACCTTTGTTTTATGTTTTTCCCATCCTTGTCAGGGGTTTTCACTATACAATGGTTCTAGTTTTTTTGAATTATTTTGACTGTAATTATTGAAAAAATAATTAATTCGATGGGGCGCAGAAGTGCTTGGCTTCGCAGGAGCAACACCATGTCCGCTGAGGCGGCGTCGCTGGTGCGAGAGGGTGATCGCAGAAGCGGTCTTGATGCGTGAGGGTAAAGTCCGCAGAAGCAGATTCTTTATCGCCTAGGCGAGTCCGCAGGAGCGGACTCTTGAGCGCAGAGGCGAAAGTCACCGCAGGAGCGGTTATGTTTTCGCGGAAGCGGACGCGCGGAAGCGGTCCTATGTTCGCAGAAGCAGAATTGGCCGGCTAGGCCTGGAATCGCAGAAGCGACCATCTGGTCGCGGAAACGGGCTCGCAGGAGCGGAATTTTATCCGCAGAAGCGAAAATCGCAGTGAGTTAATTGTATCAGAAGTTAAAAAATTTCATAAACATTTCACACATTTGGGTCTCGGCTTAAGGGGCCGATTTGGGCGATTTTGAGGAGAAACTCAAGGGAAATCATCAGGTAATCAACTATGGACTCATATTATGAATTGTATTGATAATATTATGCAAATATATCATGAAAATGGAGGAATTTGGGGTAATTTATGGAGGGTTTAGCTCTAGGCTTGAACTTTAGAAAACCAAGGTTTTGAGTGGGCAAATGGAGTCCGAATTTGATAAATTTTATATGCCTAGACTCGTATTGAGATGAGGGTTCCGAATATGTAACTTTCGTAATTTTTCAAGAAGTGAGTAGAAAGTCGGGTTTTGACAACTTTGGGAATTTTGATGTAAATTGAGTTGTTTTGATTGGGTGTTGTCCCATTGGTCTAAATTGATGTGTATTTACTATATTTGATCAGATTCTACGCGTGCGGAGCTTGATTCTCGTGGCAAGGGCATCGCGGACTAGTCGTCGAGCTGTATTGAGGTGAGTAATAGATGTGGGTGATGACCAGCGGGTTCGAAACCCCGGTATACCACTTTGTGACGATGTATAGCGGCGAGACACGTACTCTCTTGGGAGTGCGGGGTCGATTATGATTTGAGGACTATGGCTTAGTCCGACATGTTGATACTGTGATATGATATTGGCTATTCTTGAGCCGTCGAACCTCCTTCTCAGATGGTTACATATTATATAGTGATATTGGCTACTCTTGAGCCGTTGAACCTCCTTCTTGGATGGTTGAGTACATTTATGGGTTGTGAGCCAGTTATTGGGATCCTGCGAAGATCGTTAGCATCGTGCTGTGATACTTACATGCTAGTTTTACTACCAGTCTGAAGCTATTACTATTATTATGATTTTCCAATCTCTGGAACTTTGACATATTGTTTTCAACTAAAAATGATAAAAGAGTTTTCAAACTACTTTTGAGCCTGCGAGGCTGTATTTGCATATTAGCTGACTGGAAGTGGCTCGGGCTACGCACCGCAGTGTATATTTATGATATTGTGCTTGGGCTGTGGGAGCCCCTCCGGAGTCTGAACCCCCACAGTGAGCACGGGTACCCAAATTGGATCGGGCTATGCGTCGTAGCGGTCATGTCATGCATTGCATTGCATTTAGCTACATCTGCTAGTTGTTATACTTGTTATTGATATTTGTTGGTTCTCTACTGCTGTTATTGAATTGTTACATGGTACTGATTACAGCTTTACATAGTGCTTTATTGTGGATTTCTTATCTACGCTGTCTTAACCCTGTTTATTACCCTGAGTCTGGCAGTACTAATTTTACTCCCCGCACCTTGTGTGCAGATCCAGGTACCTCTCAGCAGACCTGATCCGGTAGCCGCTCAGAGGCATTGTGTGGGATAGTCGACGTAGTTGCAGCGTCCGCAGGACCTGACTCCCCTACTAGCTGTCTTTTCGTTTCATGTTGTCATTTCTTTCCGCATTGAGTTTTGATGTAAACCTTATTACACTTACGTTCTTTAGAGGCTCATGACTCTTGACCCTTCGGTCTAAGGGAGTTGATATGCATTGGGACTTGGTTTCCCCATTTCGATATATCTATCACAGTTGTTTTATAATTTGATATGCATAAATGGGATAAGGCGAGCTCCTAGCTCTGTTATTGTTATTGATTGGTCAGGCTGGCCTAGCAGTATGCTGGGCGCCATCACGACCGGATTTGGGGTCGTGACAAGTTGGTATCAGAGCCTAGGTTACTAGGCCTCATGAGTCTTGAGCCGGTTAGTAGAGTCTTGTGGATCGGTACGGGGACGCCTGTGCTTATCCTCGGGAGGCTGCGAACCTTTAGGAAACACTTCACTTTTCTTGAACTCTGTCGTGCGATTTTGTTGTTCTGAGAACTGAACTTCTATATTCTATTCTCTCGTAGATGGCGAGAACGCGAGCATCAGGATGAGGTGGATGACCTCCATAGCCACCTGTTACAGGTCGTGGGCGCGGTCGTGCTAGAGGTAGAAGGTAGGGCACCGAGGCAGTGCCAGCCGACCCGCCCGTTGTACCAGCTCAGGAGCAACCCAGTGGTTGATTCTTTAGCAGCCCCAGTTCAGGGCCCGCACTATATCTATTGCTACTCCCTGGGCTTTAGGAGACTCTTGCTCAGATATTATCGGTGTGTTCCGGTTTGGCTCAGGTAGTATCAGCTACCGCTACTGTAGCGACATCTCAAACAGGGGGTGGTCAGCAGACCCCTGCAGCTCGCACACCTGAGCATGTTGTTCAAGGACTTCAGACGCCAGAGGCGGTCCCCACTCAGGTGGTTGCACCAGTTATTCCTCCAGCTATACCAGCTCCAGAGCATATGGTTCAGGCTATGCCCGACGACGAGCAACGTCGTCTTGAGAGGTTTGGTAGACTTTATCCACCCCATTTCAGTGGCATTAAGGGCGAGGATGCCTAGGGTTTCTTGGATAAGTGTCAGAGGATGCTGCGTATGGCTGGTATTCTTGAGTCCAGCGGAGTTTCATTTACTACCTTTCTGTTCACTGGTCCCGCATTTAATTGGTGGGAGGAGTTTGTGAGGCGTAGGCCTGCAGGAGCAGCACCTCCCTCATGGCAGCAGTTCTCTACTCTCTTTCTAGAGAAGTATGTACCTCAGTCTCGTCGCGAGGAGCTACGTCGCCAGCTTGAGTGGTTGGTTCAGGACGACATGTCTGTGACCCAGTATGAGATTAGATTCACACAGTAGGCTAGGCATGCCACATGGATGATCCCTACTGACAGGGAGAGGATCAGGAGGTTCATTGATGGCCTCAACTACTCCATCCTTATTCTTATGACCAGAGAGAGTTCTATCGTCATCATTTGAGCAGGTTGTAGATATGGCGCGCTCCATTAAGGCGGATCGTCATCGAGAGAGAGAGGAGAGGGAGGCCAAGAGGCCTCGTAGTTCTGGCAGTTTCAGTGGTGCTCCATCTAGAGGGCATTTCCAGCAGGGCAGAGGTCGCTCATCTAGACCTTCTCATTCAGGCCGCCCTGAGCAGAGTGGATGTTCTTATGGTCGTGGTCGACCGGGATTTCAGTAGGGTCAGTCATCACTTATTTCACGACCCCAAATCCGGTCGTGATGGCGCCCAGCACACTGTAAGGCCAGCCTGACCAATTAACAACAACCACGGAGCTATAAGCTCAATTTATCCAATTTAAGCATAACAAAATAATTCAACAGTGATAGATATATAAAAAACAGGGAACCAAGTCCCAACACGTGGCAACTCCCATAGACCGAAGAGTCAAGAGTCATGAGCCTCGACAGAGTATACAAAGTGTAAATAGTGAATATAACTATGCACAAGTGTGGGATGATCAGAACAAAAATACAGACAAACTGGAGAATCAGGTCCTGCGAACGCTGGCAGCTACCTCGACTGTCCAAAAGCACTCCCGAGCCGCAATAGAATCAGCTCTACTATGATGTACCTGGATCTGCACACAAGGTGCAGTGAGTCGGGTGTGAGTACTTCCAACTCAGCAGTAATAAAAGTAAATAATGCTGAAGGGAAGAAAACCTCGCAAGGCACTATCTCATGCTACACAATACAGAACTATCTTTATTCCGTACCAGCATATGTGCATAGATTATTGGAAATCTAAATTTTTAGATTCTTTCTTTCATGAAACATATCAATACCTGGAACAATCTCAAACAATGCAAGTCCGCACTCAAATCAGCCCCTCGGGCTCAGCACTCCTTATCAATTTGCACCAGGAGATCCGGTCAATAAGGCAACTAATGCATGTGTGCCAGTAATGTATGAGTGCTAAATGTTATGCCACGTAGTACACGTAAACCAATGTATGTATGCCATGCAATGCATATGACCGCTACGGCGCGTAGCCCGATCCAATTTGGGTACCCGTGCTCACCGTGGGGGTTCAGACTCCGGAGGGGCTCCTACAACCCAAGCACAATAATAATATCACACCTGCTGTAGCGCGCAGCCCGATCCGTATACCACTGCGGCGTGCAATCCGATCCATGCATGTGTATGCATATTCTCGCATAAATTGTCATGCCCTAACATCTGGCCCTCGGCCCCAATCAGTCTAACAAATAATCAAGAAAACCCTACGGGCAACAATATCATATTAGCTCACAACTAAAAATGTTATTAAGACCTTGTTCAAGTTTTTCATAACCTTATAAAAATGCTGAATAGCAAAATACCATTTTAAACCTTAAATTTAGAATAAAATATGCACAGTGTTATCAAGACAGTGATACCAATCCCTGAAGGATTCAAATAATTGGCACAAAGCCCAAACATGATAATTAGTTCAATTTATTTCAACAATTAGGTGTTATTATTTAATACGCGGGACGGACCAAGTCACGATCCCCAATGGTTCTCTACCCCACGCCCGTTATCCGATGTGCAAGTCACCTCAACACAGCACTAAGATGTGCAAGTCCGGGGTTTACTAACCCTCAGGACATCATTTACAAGTATTACCCACCTCGAACCGACGAAAACTCATGCCCGCGACGCTTTAGCTCCTTGAACGGGCATCCACGCACGTCAAAACTAGCCAAAATCAATACAAACATATCAACACAGGCTAATGGAACAAAACCCAATCGAAAGAACTCGAAAAATATCAAAAATCGCAAAATTCGCAAAACCCGAGCCCCGGGCCCACATCTCGAAAAATTTCGAAACTCATATTTCCAGAATCCTCGTCTCGCCACGAGTCCATACATATAAAATTTTCCAAAATCGGACTCCATTTGCCCACTCAAATCAGTGTTTTTCTTCAATTTAGACCTAGGGCTCAACCCACCTTTAATCTTCCATTTACATGGAATTAACCAAGGATTTCATGTTAAAAAGATGTAATTAAGCCACAAAACTTCCTCCGACGAACACCCGATGATTTCCCAGCAATCTCCCGTGAGTCTCTCTCTCTAGAACTCAAAATTTATGTTTTGGGGTGTGAAACCCGCGACTGGTTCTTAATTAATCTGTTTCTGCACAGACGTCCCTTCTATGCGATCGCAATGGCCCTATGTGATCGCATAGAGTTAAATTTTCCTGCCCATTTCCCATTCTATGCGATCGCAATGCACCTCCGCGATCGCATAGCACAATCTTCCAGGCCTCATCTTTTCTTCTCTGCGATCGCAGCACTGGTTATGCGATCGCAATGTGCAGTCTGATAAGTGTAACAACCCGGCCCGTCGTTATGGGAATTACTACCCCGTTACCCTGCATTTTACATATCTTATGCTTTTATATCAGTATTAGAGTATATCGGGTGAGTTAGGAGTGATTTGGGTTGAAAATGAAGTAAATAGTATGTTTGAAGAAAGCTTGAATATGAGAAGTCAACCTAGAGTTGACTATTGAGTTAGAATGCTCGGAACCGGATTCCGATGATTCGACTAGTTTCGGGGGATCATTTATGACTTAGGAGAGCAATCGGAATTGAATTCGGAGGTCCGGTGTAGTTTTAGGCTTGAATTGGCGAAGGTTGAATTTTGGCGAAAACCGGATGGTAGGTGATATTTTGATCCGGGGTCGGAATGGAATTCCGACAATTTCTGTAGCTTCGTTATGTGATTTTGGATATGTCTGCAAATTTTCAGGTCATTTGAGACATCGTTTGATCGGGTTTTGGATTGAATGTTAGTTTTGAAAGTTTTGGAGAAACTTAGGCTTGAATTCGGGTATAAATGGCGATTTTGATGTTTAGGATGGTGTTTTTGTGATTGGAACAAGTCCGTATCATGTTTTGGAGTATGTTGGTGGTTTTCGTTGGGGTCCCGGGGCCTCGGGATGATTTCGGACCATCAACTGGGTATATTGGACTTTGCAAAATCTGCAGAAAACTGCAGGTTTCTGCCCAGTCAATTAGACCTTCGCGTTCGCGTGGAATGGGCCGCGTTCGCGAAGGCCAGGCGGATCAATGCATCGCGTTCGCGATCAGGTGCGTCGCGTTCGCGTAGGCTAGGAGCCTCGTGCTTCGCGATCGCGTTCCTGAGGTCGCGTTCGCGTAGGTCAGTTGGAGTGGACCATCGCGTTCGCGTGACTGGGAGTCGCGAACGCGTAGAAGGAATTTGGGCGGCTGGGAGTTTGAACATCGCGAACGCGTGGTTGGCGTCGCATTCGCGAAGGGTAACTGTAAACCGAGCATCGCGAACGCGTGAGGACTCACGCGAACGCGTAGAGCAAATTGCTCTGGCAGTGAATTAAATCACAAAACAGAGGGGTCGGGGGTTTAAACCCCCAAAACACAATTTTGAGCCCTAGAGAGAAGAAAACTCGAGGAAATCACTGAGAAATCATCGGGTATTCATCGGAGGTAAGATTATTGACTCATCATTTTATGGTAGAATTAACATCAATCTTCATGAAATTGGGTAGAAATCTTGAAGAATTGTGGCCTGGTATTAAAAACGGGATTTTGAGTTTTGGAAGGCCATTTGAACTCCGATTTTGATAAATTTTAAATGCACGGACTCGTGGCGAGATGAGGGTCGCGTTGGTACTAATTTCGGAATTTTCCGAGCAGTGGGCCCGGGGTCGGGTTTTACCAACTTAGTGTATTTATGCGAATTTCATGTAAATTGAAATGGGTTATGATTCTTTGACCCGTATTTGATATAATTATTGTGATTTGACTAGATTCTACGCACGAGGCAGCGAATTTCAAAGGAAAAGGCATCGCGGACGAGTCTACGGCCGGCTAGAGGTGAGTAGTTTGTGTATATGGTAGCCTGAGGGTTCGAAACCCCGACTTAGCACATTGTGACGCTAGTAGGGCGTGGCTCGCACACCGTGGCAGTGCGGGATTGATTGTGACTGGGGATTGAGACTTGGTCCATCCCGCAAGTGAATAATATGTTATTAGTGTTGGAAATACACTGTATTTGATATGTTTGTGGGCGGTAAGCCTTGTTTGGGGCCTTGTGCCGATCTGTAGAGTCCTTAGAGGACAATATTTATGTGATAGCTATATTTTCTTAAATCACTGATCTCAGTCCTGGAAATTGAAATCATATTATTGATATGCTAAGTCACCGACTTCTTGCAAATTTAATAAAGTTAAAGTATTTTTCATAAATTATGAACTGGAAACTGGAATTAAGAAAAAAGAACTGTTTTGTGACTTATTTGCTTATTGTGGACTGAGCATGGATCGGATTGCACGCCGCAGTGGTTCATATGAGGATCGGGCTGCACGCCGCAGTAATATTTGCGCTTGGGCTGTAGGAGCCCCTCCGGAGTCTGTACACACCCCTAGTGAGCGCCGTCGACGTTAAATTGGATCGGGCTACACGCCGTAGCGGTTATGTGCATTGCATTGCATCCTTATTTGTTAAATTACTCTGTAGTAGCTGAATTGTACTGTTGATGCTAGTTCGTAAGAGATTCGGACTGTAGTGTAGCTTCATATTGTGGTATTTTGTGGATTTCGTACTTTCAGCTACTTTTATATATTTATTACTCACCGAGTACTTAGTACTCACCCCTACTCCCTACACCTTTTGTGTGCAGACTCAGGTACTCAAGAGCAGTAGACAGGTATTTCCAGCCTTTGCAGTGTCATATCGAGTTGTTGAGGTAGCTGCCTATGTTCGCAGAACCTAGCTTCTCCTCTCCTTTCTAGTTGTTATTTGTATTTTGTATTCAGACTTGAGTATTTCTATACAGTACTCTCTATTCCCGTTGGGTTTTGTTAGAGGCTCTAGACTTGTGACTCCGGATCTTTGGGAGTGTCAGTATTTTGATTATTATTATTATTATTGGAGTTCTTAAACTCATATATTCTTCTTGGGTTGTCCATTTGGGACTGGTATTCGATGTAAATCCGAAATTGTTGGTCTGGCTGGCCTAGCTTGATTGTTGGGCGCCATCACGACCGGATTTGGGTCGTAACAAGTTGGTATCAGAGCCCAGGTTACTAGGACTCGTGAGTCATGAGCCGGTTTAGTAGGCTTTCGCGGATCGGTACGTAGACGTCCGTATCTATCCTCGGAGGGCTACAGAAACTTTAGGAAAAACCTCATTTTCTTGGATTCATATTGTGTGATTTGTGTTATCATGAAATTAAATTTTTCCATATACTATTCTCTCGCAGATGGCGAGAACATGAGCTAACGGATGTGGCGGACGACCACCATTGGCACCCAGAGGCCGTGGTCGTGGTAGAGGTAGGGCAGCAGTACCAACACCTGCTGACCCACCAGCTGACCAGACTCAGGGTCAGATTCCTGCACCAGTGGCCCAGGCTCAGGACCAGATTCCAGCGGCAGACGCTCCGGCAACTCAGGTTCAGGCACCGGCAGTGCCCATTGTCATACCAGGTCTTCAGGAGACCTTGGCTCAGATCTTATCAGTGTGCACAGGCTTGGCTCAGGTAGTTGCAGTTACTGCTGCAGCATCTTCTTGACAGGCAGGGGGAGGGAATCAGACCCCCGTGGCTCACACACCCGAGCCAGTTTAGCCAGTTGCACCCGTTGCACCAGCTCCTGCTTATATGGTTCCAGTTATGCCCGACGATGAGCAGCGTCGTTTGGAGAGATTTGAGAGTCTACAGCCTCCGACATTCAGTGGTGCTGAGGGCGAGGATGCCTAGGGTTTTCTTGACAGATGTCAGCGCATGCTTCGCACCACGGGTATTCTAGAGTCCAGCGGTGTTTCATTCACCACTTTTCAATTTACAGGTGCAGCATTTCAATGGTGGGAGGATTTTGAGAGGGGTAGGCCCGCTGGGGCAGTGTCCCTCACTTGGCAGCAGTTCTCCACGGTATTTCTAGAGAAGTACGTGCCTCATTCTAAGAGAGAGGAGCTGCGACGTCAGTTTGAGTGGCTGAAGCAGGGAGATATGACGGTTACTCAGTATGAGATGAAATTCACACAGCTGGCCCGTCATGCCACGTGGATGGTTCCTACGGACAAAGAGAGGATTCGGAGATTTATCGATGGCCTTATTTATCCCATCCGCATATTGATAACTAGGGAGAGAGCTTCGACAGTTACATTTGAGGAGGTGGTTGATGCTGCCCGTCACATTGAGACAGATCGCCATAGAGAGCAGGAGGAGAGAGAGGCTAAGAGGCCTCGTGGTACTGGCAGATACAATGGTGCTCCTTCTAGGGGCTAACCTCGGCATAGCAGGGGTCGCTCTTTCAGGTCTCATCAGTATGGACGAGCAGAGTCCAGTGGGGTTTCATCAGATCGTGGCCATCATGGCCATCAGTGTTATCAGGGTCAGCAGAGCCGTCAGCAGAGTCAGCCTACACTGAGTGCTCTTCCAGCTCAGAGCTCTGCTCCTGCTTCCTCAGCACAGGGTTCATCTGTAGCGAGGGGTCCTCAGCAGCCCCTTCTTCCATCTTCAGGCCGTTGTTTTGAGTGCGGTTCCAGATAGGAAGGATGCTAGTGCTTCATATGCGGTCATTTCAGGTATTATCTCAGTCTGCCACAAGGATGCTTCTGTCTTATTTGATCCCCGATCCACCTATTCTTATGTTTCTACTTATTTTGCACATCACTTGGGTATGACCCGTGGTATTCTTGCTTTGCCCGTACATGTGTCTACCCCAGTGGGGGATACTGTTGTTGTGGATCAGGTATATCGATCCTGTCTTATTACTATTGGGGGTCTGGAGATCCGAGTTGATCTATTACTACTAGGCATGGTAGATTTCGATCTAATTCTAGGCATGGATTGGCTATCTCCTTACCATGCGATTCTGGACTATCATGCCAAGACATTCACACTAGCTATTCCAGGTAATCCGAAGATCGAGTGGCGTGGCTTGACTGATTATGTGTCTGACAGGAAGATTTCTTATATAAAGGCCCAACGAATGATTGGCAAGGGTTGTTTATCTTATTTGGCCTTCATTAGAGATATTGAGGCTGAGACACCCAGTCTTGATTCGGTCCCCATTGTGAGGGAGTTTTCGGATGTATTTCCAGCAGACCTGCCAGGCATGCCGCCTGATAGAGATATCGATTTTGGTATTGACTTGGTGCCGGCACTCAGCCCATTTCTATTCCTCCCTATCGCATGGCACCAGCAGAGTTAAAAGAATTGAAGGAACAGCTTCAGGAACTCTTAGATAAGGGTTTCATTCGTCCGAGTGTGTCACACTGGGGTGCACCGGTGTTGTTCGTTAAGAAGAAGGATAGCACAATGAGAATGTGCATTGATTATAGGCAGTTGAACAAGGTAACAGTGAAGAATAAGTACCCATTGCCTCGTATTGAGGACCTATTTGATCAGCTACAGGGAGCTAGTGTATTTTCTAAGATTGATCTTCGATCGGCTATCATCAGTTGAAGATCAGGGACTCAGATATTATGAAGACAGCGTTCAGGACGCGATATGGGCACTACGAGTTCCTGGTGATGTCTTTCGGGCTGACTAATGCCCCAACTGCATTCATGCACTTGATGAATAATGTATTTTGGCCGTACCTTGATTCTTTTGTGATTGTGTTTATTGATGATATTCTGGTGTATTCATGCAGCCAAGGAGCAGCATGCACAGCACTTGAGGGTGGTATTGCAGAGGTTGAGAGAAGAGAAGCTTTATGCAAAATTCACTAAGTGTGAGTTCTCGCTTAATACTGTGGGTTTTCTGGGACATGTAGTGTCCAGTGATGGTATTCGGGTTGATCCACAGAAGGTCGAGGCAGTGCAGAATTGGCCCAGACCTTCCTCTTTCTTGGCTTGGCAGGCTATTATCGCCGGTTTGTTCAGGGTTTCTCATCTATTGCTTCACCGTTGACTAAGTTGACACAGAAGAATGCTCCATTTGTGTGGTCTGATGAATGTGAGGAGAGCTTCCAGATGCTCAAGGAGGCTTTGACCACAGCTCCAGTACTTGTGTTACCATCAGCCTTGGAGTCATATACGGTGTATTGTGATGCTTCTAGAGTTGGGCTCGGTTGTGTGTTGATGCAGGGGGGTACAGTTATTGCATATGCTTCTCGTCAACTAAAGCCCCACGAGAAGAACTACCCTGTTCATGATTTGGAGTTAGCTGCTATTGTTCATGCCTTGAAGATTTGGAGGCATTACCTATATGGTGTATCTTGTGATGTATATACCGACCACCGCAGCCTTCAGCATTTGTTTAAGCAAAAAGATCTAAATTTGAGGCAGCGGAGATGGCTTGAATTGCTTAAAGACTATGATATTACTATCTTGTACCATCCCGGGAAAGCCAATGTAGTGGCTGATGCAATGAGCCAGAAGGCTATTAGTATGGGCAGTTTGGCATATATTCCAGTTGGGGAGAGACCCCTAGCAGTTGATGTTCAGGCGTTAGCTAATCGGATGGCGAGGCCGGATATTTCTGAGCCCCGCCGGGTGATGGCTTGTGTAGTAGCTCGTTCTTCTTTATATGATCGTATCCGAGAGCGCCAGCATGATGATCCACACTTACTTGTCCTTAGGACAGAGTTCAGCATGATGATGCCACAGATGTCACTATTGATAGTGATGGTGTATTGTGGATGCAGGGCCGGATATGCGTGCCCAATATTGACGGCCTTCGTGAATTGATATTGGAGGAGGCCCACAGCTCGCGGTATTCTATTCATCCAGGAGCCGCGAAGATGTATCAGGACTTGAGACAGCATTACTGATGGAGACAGATGAAGAAAGATATTGTGAATTATGTGGCACGGTGCCTAAACTATTAGCAGGTCAAGTATGAGCATCCGAGACCTGGTGGTGTGTTCTAGCGTATTGATATTCCCGAGTGGAAGTGGGAAAGGATTACTATGGACTTTGTTAGTGGACTCCCTTGGACAACAAGGAAGTTTGATTCAGTTTGGGTGGTTGTGGATAGGTTGACCAAGTTAGCTCACTTCATCCCAGTGTGTACTACTTATTCCTCAGAGCGGTTGGAAAAGATATTCATCTGTGAGAAAGTGAGATTGCATGGAGTTCCCACTTCTATTATATCAGATAGAGGTACCAGTTCATTTTCCAGTTCTGGAGGACATTTCAGCGAGAGTTGGGTTCACAGGTAGAGTTGAGCACAGCATTTCATCCACAGACGGATGGGCAGTCTGAGCGTACTATTCAGATATTGGAGGACATGTTGCGTGCTTGTGTCATTGATTTCGGTGGTTCATGGGCTGATTATTTGCCTCTTGCGGAGTTTGCTTATAATAATAGCTATCAGTCCAACATTCGATGGCACCGTATGAAGCTTTATATGGGAGGCGGTGTAGGTCTCCAGTCGGTTGGTTCGAGCCCGGTGAGGCTAGGTTGTTGGGGACAGAGTTAGTCCAAGATGCCTTAGACAAGGTGAAGGTGATTCAGGAGAGACTTCGCACAGCTCAGTCGCGTCAGAAGAGTTATGCAGACCGGAAGGTCCGAGATGTGTCTTATTCAATAGGTGAGAAGGTGTTGCTGAAAGTTTCGCCTATGAAGGGTGTTATGAGGTTTGGAAAGAAAGGAAAGTTGAGCCCAAGGTTTATTGGACCTTTTGAGGTGCTTTAGAAAGTTGGGGAGGTGGCCTATATGCTTGCTTTGCCACCTAGTTTGTCGGGAGTTCACCCGATGTTCCATGTATCTATGCTCCGGAAGTATGTCAGAGACCAGTCTCATATGTTAGACTTCAGCACGATACAGCTAGATGAGGATTTGACTTATGATGTGGAACCAGTAGCCATTTTGGGTCGACAGGTTCGTAAGCTGAGATCCAAGGACATAGCTTCAGTGAAAGTGCAGTGGAGAGGTCGTCCCGTGGAGGAAGCAACTTGGGAGACCGAGCAGGAGATACGGAGCAGATATCCTCACTTGTTTGATGCTCCAGGTATGTTTCTTAACCCGCTCGCGGACGAGCGTTTGTTTAAGTCGGGGAGAATGTAACGACCCGGCCCATCGTTATGGGAATTACTACCCCGTTACCCTGCATTTTACATATCTTATGCTTTTATATCAGTATTAGAGTATATCGGGTGAGTTAGGAGTGATTTGGGTTGAAAATGAAGTAAATAGTATGTTTGAAGAAAACTTGAATATGGGAAGTCAACCTAGAGTTGACTATTGAGTTAGAATGCTCGGAACCGGATTCCGATGATTCGACTAGTTTTGGGGGATCATTTATGACTTAGGAGAGCAATCGGAATTGAATTCGGAGGTCCGGTGTAGTTTTAGGCTTGAATTGGCGAAGGTTGAATTTTGGCGAAAACCGGATGGTAGGTGATATTTTGATCCGGGGTCGGAATGGAATTCCGACAATTTCTGTAGCTTCGTTATGTGATTTTGGATATGTCTGCCAAATTTTCAGGTCATTCGGACATCGTTTGATCGGGGTTTGGATTGAATGTTAGTTTTGAAAGTTTTAGAGAAACTTAGGATTGAATTCGGGTGTAAATGGTGATTTTGATTTTTAGGATGGTGTTTTTGTGATTGGAACAAGTCCGTATCATGTTTTGGAGTATGTTGGTGGTTTTCGTTGGGTCCCGGGGGCCTCGAGATGATTTCGGACCATCAACCGGGCATATGGGACTTGGCAAAATCTGCAGAAAATTGCAGGTTTCTGCCCAATCAATTAGACCTTCGCGTTCGCGTGGAATGGGCCGCGTTCGTGAAGGCCAGGCGGATCAATGCATCGCGTTCGCGATCAGGTCCGTCGCGTTCGCGTAGGCCAGGAGCCTCGTGCTTCGCGATCGCGTTCCTGAGGTCCCGTTCGCGTAGGTCAGTTGGAGTGGACCATCACGTTCACGTGACTGGGAGTCGCGAACGCGTAGAAGGAATTTGGGCGGCTGGGAGTTTGAACATCACGAACGCGTGGTTGGCGTCGCGTTCGCGAAGGGTAACTGGAAGCCGAGCATCGCGAACGCGTGAGGACTCACGCGAACGCGTAGAGAAAATTGCTCTAGCAGTGAATTAAATCACAGAACAGAGGGGTCGCGGGTTTAAACCCCCAAAACACAATTTTGAGCCCTAGAGAGAAGAAAACTCGAGGAAATCACTGAGAAATCATCGGGTATTCATCGGAGGTAAGATTATTGACTCAAAAACATCATTTTATGGTAGAATTAACATCAATCTTCATGAAATTGGGTAGAAATCTTGAAGAATTGTGGCCTGGTATTAAAAACGGGATTTTGAGTTTTGGAAGGCCATTTGAACTCCGATTTTGATAAATTTTAAATGCACGGACTCGTGGCGAGATGAGGGTCGCGTTGGTACTAATTTCGGAATTTTCCGAGCAGTGGGCCCGGGGTCGGGTTTTACCAACTTAGTGTATTTATGCGAATTTCATGTAAATTGAAATGGGTTATGATTCCTTGACCCGTATTTGATATAATTATTGTGATTTGACTAGATTCTACGCACGAGGCAGCGAATTTCAAAGGAAAAGGCATCGCGGACGAGTCTACGACCGGCTAGAGGTGAGTAGTTTGTGTATATGGTAGCCTGAGGGTTCGAAACCCCGGCTTAGCACATTGTGACGCTAGTAGGGCATGGCTCGCACACCGTGGCAGGTGCAGGATTGATTATTACTGGGGATGGAGACTTGGTCCATCCTGGATGTGAATAATATGTTATTAATGTCGGAAATACACTGTATTTGTTATACTTGTGGGCGGTAAGCCTTGTTTGGGGCCTTGTGCCGATCTGTAGAGTCCTTAGAGGACAATATTTATGTGATAGCTATATTTTCTTAAATCACTGATCTCAGTCCTGGAAATTGAAATCACCTTTTTGAAATGTTAAGTCACGGGTTTTTGCAAATTTAATAAAGTTAAAGTATTTTTCATAAATTATGAACCGGAAACTGGAATTAAGAAAAATGAACTGTTTTGTGACTTATTTGCTTATTGTGGACTGAGCATGGATCGGGCTGCACGCCGCAGTGGTTGATATGAGGATCGGGCTGCACGCCGCAACAGTATTTGCGCTTGGGCTGTAGGAGCCCCTCCGGAGTCTGTACACACCCCCAGTGAGCGCCGTCGACGTTAAATTGGATCGGGCTACACGCCGTAGCGGTTATGTGCATTGCATTGCATCTTTATTTGTTGAATTACTCCGTGGTAGCTGAATTGTACTGTTGATGCTAGTTCGTAGGAGATTCGAACTGTAGTGTAGCTTCATATTGTGGTATTTTGTGGATTTCTTACTTTCAGCTACTTTTATATATTTATTACTCACTAAGTACTTAGTACTCACCCCTACTCCCTGCACCTTTTGTGTGCAGACTCAGGTACTCAGGAGCAGTAGACAGCATTTCCAGCGTTTGTAGTGTCATATCGAGTTGCTGAGGTAGCTTCCTACGTTCGCAGAACCTAGCTTCTTCTCTCCTTTCCAATTGTTATTTGTATTTTGTATTCAGACTTGAAGTATTTCTATATAGTACTCTCTATTCCTGTTGGGTTTTGTTAGAGGCTCTAGACTTGTGACTCCGGATCTTTGGGAGTGTCAGTATTTTGTTCATTATTATTATTATTAGAGTTCTTAAACTCATATATTCATCTTGGGTTGTCCATTTGGGACTGGTATTCGATGTAATCAGAAATGGTTGGTCTGGCTGGCCTAGCTTGATTGTTGGGCGCCATCACGACCGGATTTGGGTCGTGACAAGTTGGTATCAAAGCCCAGGTTACTAGGACTCGTGAGTCATGAGCCGGTTTAGTAGGCTTTTGTGGATCGGTACGTAGACGTCCGTATCTATCCTCGGAGGGCTACATAAACTTTAGGAAAAACCTCATTTTCTTGGATTCATATCGTGTGATTTGTGTTATCATGAAATTAAAATTTTCCATATTCTATTCTCTCGCAGATGGCGAGAACACATGCTAGCGGACGTGGCTGACGACCACCATTGGCACCCAGAGGCAGTGGCCGTGGTAGAGGTAGGGCAGCAGTACCAGCACCTGCTGACCCACCAGCTGACCAGACTCAGGGTCAGATTCCTGCACCAGTGGCCCAGGCTCAGGACCAGATTCCAGCGGCAGACGCTCCGGCAACTCAGGTTCAGGCACCGGCAGTGCCCATTGTCATACCAGGTCTTCAGGAGACCTTGGCTCAGATCTTATCAGTGTGCACATGCTTGGCTCAGGTAGTTGCAATTACTGCTGCAGCATCTTCTTGACAGGCAGGGGGAGGGAATCAGACCCCCGTGGCTCACACACCCGAGCCAGTTCAGCCAGTTGCACCCGTTGCACCAGCTCCTGCTTATATGGTTCCAGTTATGCCCGACGATGAGCAGCGTTGTTTGGAGAGATTTGAGAGGCTACAGCCTCCGACATTCAGTGGTGCCGAGGGCGAGGATGCCCAGGGTTTTCTTGACAGATGTCAGCACATGCTTCGCACCACGGGTATTCTAGAGTCCAGCAGTGTTTCATTCACCACTTTTCAATTTACAGGTGCAGCATTTCAGTGGTGGGAGGATTTCGAGAGGCGTAGGCCCGCTGGGGCAGCGTCCCTCACTTGGCAGCAGTTCTCCACGGTATTTCTAGAGAAGTACGTGCCTCAATCTAAGAGAGAGAAGCTGCGACGTCAGTTTGAGTGGCTGAAGCAGGGAGATATGACGGTTACTCAGTATGAGATGAAATTCACACAGCTGGCCCGTCATGCCACGTGGATGGTTCCTACGGACAAAGAGAGGATTCGGAGATTTATCGATGGCCTTATTTATCCCATCCGCATATTGATAACTAGGGAGAGAGCTTCGACAGTTACCTTTGAGGAGGTGGTTGATGCTGCCCGTCACATTGAGACAGATCGCCGCAGAGAGCGGGAGGAGAGAGACGCTAAAAGGCCTCGTGGTACTGGCAGTTACGATGGAGATCCGTCTAGGGGCCAATCTCAGCATAGTAGAGGTCGTTCTTTCAGGTCTCATCAGTCTGGACGAGTAGAGTCCAGTGGGGTTTTATCAGATCGTGGTCATCAGAGCCCTCAGGGTTATCAGGGTCAGCAGAGCCGTCAGCAGAGTCAGCCTGCACTGAGTGCTCTTCCAGCTCTGAGCTCTGTTCCTGTTTCCTCAGCACAGGGTTCATCTGTAGCGAGGGGTCCTGAGCAGCCCCTTCTTCCATCTTCAGGCCGTTGTTTTGAGTACGGTGACTTGGGCCATATCAGGAGAGAGTGTCCTCAGTGGCTTCGTAAGCGGTCTCAGCAGAGGGATCATCCCTCGTCTTCTACTCTTGTTTCTTCAGTGCCAGCACAGTCGGCTAGGACTGGTGGCCAGGTATCTAGAGGTCGCCCTAGGGGTGAGGATCGTACTGGTGGAGGCCAGGCTCGTTTCTATGCTCTTCCGGATAGGAAGGATGCTAGTGCTTCAGATGCGGTCATTTCAGGTATTATCTCAGTCTGCCACAGGGATGCTTCTGTTTTATTTGATCCCGGATCCACCTATTCTTATGTTTCTACTTATTTTGCACATCACTTGGGTATGACTCGTGGTATTCTTGCTTTGCCCATACATGTGTCTAGTCCAGTGGGGGATACTGTTGTTGTGGATCAGGTATATCGATCCTGTCTTATTACTATTGGGGGTCTGGAGACCCGAGTTGATCTATTACTACTAGGCATGGTAGATTTCGATCTAATTCTAGGCATGGATTGGCTATCTCCTTACCATGCGATTCTGGACTATCATGCCAAGACATTCACACTAGCTATTCCAGGTAATCCGAAGATCGAGTGGCGTGGCTTGACTGATTATGTGTCTGACAGGAAGATTTCTTATATAAAGGCCCAACGAATGATTGGCAAGGGTTATTTATCTTATTTGGCCTTCATTAGAGATGTTAAGGCTGAGACACCCAGTCTTGATTCTGTCCCCATTGTGAGGGAGTTTCCGGATGTATTTCCAGCAGACCTGCCGGGCATGCCGCCTGACAGAGATATCGATTTTGGTATTGACTTGGTGCCGGGCACTCAGCCCATTTCTATTCCTCCCTATCGCATGGCACCAGCGGAGTTAAAAGAATTGAAGGAACAACTTCAGGAACTCTTAGATAAGGGTTTCATTCGTCCGAGTGTGTCACACTGGGGTGCACTGGTGTTGTTCGTTAAGAAGAAGGATGGCACAATGAGAATGTGCATTGATTACAGGCAGCTGAACAAGGTAACAGTGAAGAATAAGTACCCATTGCCTCGTATTGAGGACCTCTTTGATCAGCTCCAGAGAGCTAGTGTATTTTTTAAGATTGATCTTCGATCGGGCTATCATCAGTTGAAGATCAGGGACTCGGATATTATGAAAACAGCGTTCAGGACGCGATATGGGCACTACGAGTTCCTAGTGATGTCTTTCGGGCTGACTAATGCCCCAGCTGCATTCATGCACTTGATGAATAATGTATTTCGGCCGTACCTTGATTCTTTTGTGATTGTGTTTATTGATGATATTCTGGTATATTCACGCAGCCAGGAGGAGCATGCACAACACTTGAGGGTGGTATTGCAGAGGTTGAGAGAAGAGAAGCTTTATGCAAAATTCACTAAGTGTGAGTTCTGGCTTGACACTGTTGTGGGTTTTCTGGGACATGTAGTGTCCAGTGATGGTATTCGGGTTGATCCACAGAAGGTCGAGGCAGTGCAGAATTGGCCCAGACCTTCCTCAGCTATAAAGATTCGGAGTTTTCTCGGCTTGGCAAGCTATTATCGCCGGTTTGTTCAGGGTTTCTCATCTATTGCTTCACCGTTGACTAAGTTGACACAGAAGAATGCTCCATTTGTGTGGTCTGATGAATGTGAGGAGAGCTTCCAGATGCTCAAGGAGGCTTTGACCACAGCTCCAGTACTTGTGTTACCATCAGCCTTGGAGTCATATACGGTGTATTGTGATGCTTCTAGAGTTGGGCTCGGTTGTGTGTTGATGCAGGGGGGTACAGTTATTGCATATGCTTCTCGTCAACTAAAGCCCCACGAGAAGAACTACCCTGTTCATGATTTGGAGTTAGCTGCTATTGTTCATGCCTTGAAGATTTGGAGGCATTACCTATATGGTGTATCTTGTGATGTATATACCGACCACCGCAGCCTTCAGCATTTGTTTAAGCAGAAAGATCTAAATTTGAGGCAGCGGAGATGGCTTAAGTTGCTTAAAGACTATGATATTACTATCTTGTACCATCCCTGGAAAGCCAATGTAGTGGCTGATGCATTGAGCCGGAAGGCTATTAGTATGGGCAGTTTGGCGTATATTCCAGCTGGGGAGAGACCCCTAGCAGTTGATGTTCAGGCGTTAGCTAATCAGATGGTGAGGCTGGATATTTCTGAGCCCAGTCGGGTGATGGCTTGTGTAGTGGCTCTTTCTTCTTTATATGATCGTATCCGAGAGCGCCGGTATGATGATCCACACTTACTTGTCCTTAAGGACAGAGTTCAGCATGATGATGCCAGGGATGTCACTATTGATAGTGATGGTGTATTGCGGATGTAGGGCCGGATATGCGTGCCCAATGTTGACGGCCTTCGTGAATTGATATCGGAGGAGGCCCATAGCTCGCGATATTCTATTCATCCAGGAGCCGCGAAGATGTATCCAGGATTTGAAGCAGCATTACTGGTGGAGAAAGATGAAGAAAGATATTGTGAGCCATGTGGCTCGGTGTCTAAACTGTCAGCAGGTCAAGTATGAGCATCAGAGACCTGGTGGTGTATTCCAGCGTATTGATATTCCTGAGTGGAAGTGGGAAAGGATTACTATGGACTTTGTTAGTGGACTCCCTCGGACAACGAGGAAGTTTGATTCAGTTTGGGTGGTGGTGGATAGGTTGACCAAGTCAGCTCACTTCATCCCAGTGTGTACTACTTATTCCTCAGAGCGGTTGGAAAAGATATTCATCTGTGAGAAAATGAGATTGCATGGAGTTCCCATTTCTATTATATCAGATAGAGGTACCAGTTCACTTCCCAGTTCTGGAGGACATTTCAGCGAGAGTTGGGTTCACAGGTAGAGTCTGAGCACAACATTTCATCCACAGATGGATGGGCAGTCTAAGCGTACTATTCAAATATTGGAGTATATGTTGCGTGCTTGTGTCATTGATTTCGGTGGTTCACGGGCTGATTACTTGCCTCTTGCGGAGTTTGCTTATAATAATAGCTATCAGTCTAGCATTCAGATGGCACCGTATGAAGCTTTATATGGGAGGCGGTGTAGGTCTCCAGCCGGTTGGTTCGAGCCCGACGAGGCTAGGTTGTTGGGGACAGAGTTAGTCCAAGATGCCTTAGACAAGGTGAAGGTGATTCAGGAGAGACTTCGCACAGCTTAGTCGCGTAAGAAGAGTTATGCGGACCGGAAGGTCCGAGATGTGTCTTATTCAGTAGGTGAGAAGGTGTTGCTGAAGGTTTCGCCTCTGAAGGGTGTTATGAGGTTTGGAAAGAAAGAGAAGTTGAGCCCAAGGTTTATTGGACCTTTTGAGGTGCTTAGAAAAGTTGGGGAGGTGGCCTATATGCTTGCTTTGCCACCTAGTTTGTCGGGGGTTCACCCCGTGTTCCATGTATCTATGCTTCGGAAATATGTCGGAGACCCGTCTCATGTGTTAGACTTCAGCACGATACAGCTAGATGAGGATTTGACTTATGATGTGGAACCAGTAGCCATTTTGGGTCGACAGGTTCGTAAGCTGAGATCCAAGGACATAGCTTCAGTGAAAGTGCAGTGGAGAGGTCGTCCCGTGGAGGAAGCAACTTGGGAGACCGAACAGGAGATGCGGAGCAGATATCCTCACTTGTTTGATGCTCCAGGTATGTTTCTTAACCCGCTCGCGGACGAGCGTTTGTTTAAGTTGGGGAGAATGTAACGACCCGGCCCATCGTTATGGGAATTACTACCCCGTTACCCTGCATTTTACATATCTTATGCTTTTATATCAGTATTAGAGTATATCAGGTGAGTTAGGAGTGATTTGGGTTGAAAATGAAGTAAATAGTATATTTGAAGAAAACTTGAATATGGGAAGTCAACCTAGAGTTGACTATTGAGTTAGAATGCTCGGAACCGGATTCCGATGATTCGACTAGTTTTGGGGGATCATTTATGACTTAGGAGAGCAATCGGAATTGAATTCGGAGGTCCGGTTGTAGTTTTAGGCTTGAATTGGCGAAGGTTGAATTTTGGCGAAAACCGGATGGTAGGTGATATTTTGATCCGGGGTCGGAATGGAATTCCGACAATTTCCGTAGCTTCGTTATGTGATTTTGGATATGTCTGCAAATTTTCAGGTCATTCGGACATCGTTTGATCGGGTTTTGGATTGAATGTTAGTTTTGAAAGTTTTGAAGAAACTTAGGCTTGAATTCGGGTGTAAATGGTGATTTTGATGTTTAGGATGGTGTTTTTGTGATTGGAACAAGTCCGTATCATGTTTTGGAGTATGTTGGTGGTTTTTGTTGGGGTACCGGGGGGCCTCGCGATGATTTCGGACCATCAACCGGGCATATGGGACTTGGCAAAATCTGCAGAAAACTGCAGGTTTCTGCCCAATCAATTAGACCTTCGCGTTCGCGTGGAATGGGCCGCGTTCGCGAAGGCCAGGCGGATCAATGCATCGCGTTCGCGATCAGGTCCGTCGCGTTCGCGTAGGCCAGGAGCCTCGTGCTTCGCGATCGCGTTCCTGAGGTCCCGTTCGCGTAGGTCAGTTGGAGTGGACCATCGCGTTCGCGTGACTGGGAGTCGCGAACGCGTAGAAGGAATTTGGGCGGCTGGGAGTTTGAACATCACGAACGCGTGGTTGACGTCGCGTTCGCGAAGGGTAACTGGAAGCCGAGCATCGCGAACGCGTGAGGACTCACGCGAACGCGTAGAGAAAATTGCTCTAGCAGTGAATTAAATCACAGAACAGAGGGGTCGCGGGTTTAAACCCCCAAAACACAATTTTGAGCCCTAGAGAGAAGAAAACTCGAGGAAATCACTGAGAAATCATCGGGTATTCATCGGAGGTAAGATTTTTGACTCAAAAACATCATTTTATGGTAGAATTAACATCAATCTTCATGAAATTGGGTAGAAATCTTGAAGAATTGTGGCTTAGGTATTAAAAACGGGATTTTGAGTTTTGGAAGGCCATTTGAACTCCGATTTTGATAAATTTTATATGCACGGACTCGTGGCGAGATGAGGGTCGCGTTGGCACTAATTTCGGAATTTTCCGGGTAGTGGGCCGGGGGTCGGGTTTTACCAACTTAGTGTATTTATGCGAATTTCATGTAAATTGAAATAGGTTATGATTCTTTGACCCGTATTTGATAAAATTATTGTGATTTGACTAGATTCTACGCACGAGGCAGCGAATTTCAAAGGAAAAGGCATCGCGGACGAGTCTACGGCCGGCTAGATGTGAGTAGTTTGTGTATATGATAGCCTGAGGGTTCGAAACCCCGGCTTAGCACATTGTGACGCTAGTAGGGCGTAGCTCGCACACCGTGGCAGGTGCGGGATTGATTATGACTGGGGATTGAGACTTGGTCCATCCCGGATTTGAATAATATGTTATTAATGTCGGAAATACATTGTATTTGTTATACTTGTGGGCGGTAAGCCTTGTTTGGTGCCTTGTGCCGATCTATAGAGTCCTTAGAGGACAATATTTATGTGATAGCAATATTTGCTTAAATCACTGATCTCAATCCTGGAAATTGAAATCACATTATTGATATGCTAAGTCATTGGCTTTTTGCAAATTTCATAAAGTTAAAGTATTTTTCATAAATTATGAACTGGAAATTGGAATTAAGAAAAATGAACTGTTTTGTGACTTATTTGCTTATTGTGGACTGAGCATGGATCGGGCTGCACGCCGCAGTGGTTGATATGAGGATCGGGCTGCACGCCGCAGCAGTATTTGCGCTTGGGCTGAAGCAGCCCCTCCGAAGTCTATACATACCCCCAGTGAGCGTCGTCAACGTTAAATGGATCGGGCTAGACGCTGTAGCGGTCATGTGCATTGCATTGTTATTTACTTGTGCTATCTGTGGTTTGTTGTTGTTGTTGTTGTTAGTTCATAGTAAAGTGTCGGACTGTTAGATGTAGCTTTACTTTCTGGCATTTCGTGAATTTCTTACCTTCAGACATTTTATATACTTTTTACTCACTGAGTACTTAGTACTCACCCCTACTCCCCGCACCTTTGTGTGCGGATTCATGTACGCTGGAGGTTTAGCTGAGGAGTCTCGTTTTACAGAGTTATCAGACTTGTTGAGGTAGCTGCTGACATTCGCAGGACCTGGCTACTCTTTATCCCAGTTTTATTTATATATATATATACTTTGAGACTTGAGTATTTCGTTCAGATATTATTATTATCAAGTTTTTGCTTAGAGGCTCTAGACTTGTGACTCCGGATCTTTGGGAGTGTCAGTATTTTGTTCATTATTATTATTATTGGAGTTCTTAAACTCATATATTCTTCTTGGGTTGTCCATTTGGGACTGGTATTCGATGTAATCAGAAATGGTTGGTCTGGCTGGCCTAGCTTGATTGTCGGGCGCCATCACGACCGAATTTGGGTCGTGACAATTATATGTTTGTATTTAATGTGCTAAATGCTGCTTTTACCGCTTTGATATTTTGTGAATTGTGTAGAGCAATCACTGTCTGCAATTTTTCTGCAGCAACTTCATGATCAAAACTTGCCCGTTAGGCATCCGAAATGATCCCGAGACCCCCGGGACCTCAACCAAAGCCACCAATATATCACATTACCTCATTCAAACTTGCTCATAACATAAAAACACCATCCTAAACATCAAAATCACCAATTACACACGGATTCAAGCCTAAGTTTCTTCAAAACTTCCGAAACTAACATTCGATCAAAAACCCGACCAAACGACGTCTGAATGACCTGAAATTTTGCAGACACATCCAAAATCACATAACAAAGCTATGGGAATTGTCAGAATTCAATTCCGACCCCCGGATCAAAATCTGACCTACCGCTCAGATTTTGCCAAAATTCAACCTTAGCCAATTCGAGCCTATTTCTACACAGGACCTCCAAATTCAATTCCGATTGCTCCCCTAACTCACAAATCACCTCCCGGAACTACTCGAATCATCAGAATCCGATTCCGAGCCCTCTAACTAAATAGTCAACTCCGGGTTGACTTTCCTTATTCAAGTTTCCTTCAAAAAGGCTATATGCCTCATTTTCATTCCAATTCACTCCTAACTCACCGGATAGACTCTAACACTGATATAAAAGCATAAAACATGTAATTACAACATAACGGGGTGGTAATTCCTGTGATGACGGGACGGGTCGTTACATTCTCCCCAACTTAAACAAACGCTCGTCCTCGAGCGGACTCAGAGTTGTACTAGAAGCAACCCAATAGCTGAATGACCTTACCAAGCATATATTCGGGCGATCACACATCACCCTATCTCTCATAAGTCTGAAAACACCATATAGCTGAAACCTCACAGACCATCTGAATCATAAAGCACATTGCACTCTCCGAAATCATATACTAAATGCTTATCCAATGCATATGCTCAGGATACACTAGAATCCAATGCAATAACCTATACTCACCACTCCAGGTCAGTTCATATGATGCCTCAAACAACCCAATCACTCGAGATAATAGTCTCTAGTCACAACAATTTTCCACGATAACCAAATACCAACCGAAAAACCTTTTTTATTAGATAGAGTCTTGTTCCAACACCTTCATATCATGCCCACGGCAACCGAACACGCGATATATCGAACCCATCTCCCAGGTCAACCATTCATGAATCCATTTAACTGATACCACAACAGATTTCGGACCCACATCTCGGTATTACCTTTCAAACCCACTGAAATCACATATGCTCGCTCTCAATAATGACTTAAATGATCATTTCGATCATAACACACCGCACTGGTGATATGTCACCTCAACACCGGCCTAAGCCATGACGAGAACAACACAGGCTCCAATAGAGACATCTGAACACACTCGAATCATGACAGCTCAAATCATGACAACTGTCTCCAGCAAAAGAGCTACAATTCAATTCCTCTGTGCCATCATAACATAGAACTGAGATCGCGTCTCGTATTATAGAAATAGAGTACATGAATCCTCCTCGAGAGGTCATAACATCACGTGGCCTTGCCACGATTCGTGATTCTATCCAAACAATATTACTCATGAAGCACCTCAAGCTACCAAGCTCAAAACGGTTAGCCACGCACAGATCTAGGTCTTGAACCTAAGCAATCAACCTCACCCACGGTGAAACAATTAACGTATGCTATCAATTCCCGAAAGGACAAAACCGATGTGCCATTCGCCAAGCGATACTCAATACGGACTTTTCCTCAGAATCCAGGAAGTATTGTATACCAGGTAACATATAACTAACTCTATTTTTGCATTACACTGTTGCGGCGTGCAACCCGCTCCAATGGCATACCCGTGGCGGCGTGCCACCCGATCCAAATACCATACATGTGGCGGCGCGCCACCCGATCCAAATAACCCGTGGCGGCGTGCCACCCGATCCACGCATAAATCTCGCAAAAAGAAATGCATATCGAGTCGAATTTCTCATTACAGTAAACATATACAGCCTCAAGCTCGGCCACAAGAAACGCATCCGATAAAGTTCCCTAATACCGGAACTGAACCCATGGTAGAAACCTCTGCACTGATATCCACCACTACGGTCCAACTGACAAAGCAATGTCTACCAGCCGTCCGCTGGTCCTGGGTACAACTACTCTGTTGGAGCATACTCTGATGCTCTTTGCTACGCAATTTGTGCCATTTTCCGACATAGTCCATATCACATTAGTCTAGACGACCTGACTTATGTCAACCAGTCTGAAATAAGGTGTCATAACCCAAATTCATCATATCAAGCTAAGAGAGAGCCACAAGGGCTTACGATTTCCAATAATTACAAAATGGTGCCGATACACACGATATACAACCACTGCATAGGCGGATTACGAGAACTTCTAGTCTCCAACACATATATAACACATGAATCGCTATACCTGGTTCCACACTCCACCGTACGAATACATAACGCACATCAAGCGCCCATTCATTCCACGAAAGCCATCCAAGAATTTCACTATGCCATCAACGACTCAATTATTACAGTCGATCCAACAAGAGAATACCACCATGCCATTAGATATTATCAGTTTACATTACCTTGTCCTTTTTGGACCATATTCCCTGCCAAGTTAATAGAATAGCAGTACCATTTTCTTAAATCATCAGAAAGATCGATTCTTAATTCACCTGCAGCTGTCCGCGCTGCTCAATAATTTTATTGACTTCCCATATATTATGAACTGATCTCAAAACCTAGAATATACCATTATCAACTTTCCATAACACATCGTGTATACCATATCACACTAAGACAACATGGAAATTCATATCCCTTTTCTCCGCCTCAACATCGACGCACTCAACTAGTCAAGGACTTTCGTGATCTCATATAGAAGAAAACTCATTACACATTCCACGCTTCGCATACTGACAGGAATATACTCATCTTCAAACCATGATAAAACACATCACAAACTATTTCTTCCCATTCGCTGCATAAGTTTAACTGCCAAGACTGAGTCCTTATACCCATATCAAGTTACACAACTGCCAGCACTCAAGAGCTTTGTTGCAATGTCTACAAGACTCATTACTTCAACCACATACCAGGAATCAATCGTATTCCTTTTTATACCATTCTGGTTTATTAACAAGTTGTTCCATTTACCTAGTTTCCTTTCTGGTTCATCTCTAATTTCATATCAGTCTTTACTGTAGTACGCCAATGCCTCAACTCATGTTACCCCACGAGACTCGTACATAAGACCACATGGTCTAAGACCCATAGGCCACTGAGTTCTCTCTCAATGTTTCCCAGAAGTACTACCTTCTACCACACTTTATTTTGAATAACTTCCTGCGATTTTAAATTTGTTATCATTACTTCCCAGTGCGGATACATAGAATCCCATCATTCATATGATATAACGCAAGCCTTGATCTTTTCTAACGAAACCGCCGTCTTTAGCCACATACACAATTTTAAGGCACCTGACTGTTACAAGCAAAATTTTGAACACTGCAAAACCATTCTTGGGCATCATTCACCCTTATTCAGCTGTAATTCAACTGTCCTATTGAGTAGAACCACTCGTGTTTTGTTAGAACTCTGACATCGCAGATCATGATTACCTACAGATACATGTATAATTAGCTATCTTCCCTTTTTATACACCGAACATTCTTTAGCAACGGCCGTTCAAAACATCCTAGTATTTCTTCACATCTACGAAGCACCATAACCTTTATCATAATTTCCCAACATACTTAGAGACATAATCAACATAGCAACACAATAGTGCAATCAGTTAATCAAAAGCAACCTCCCCAACTTAGCTCGAAGCCATTCATCAAAGCACTTTCAACCACTCATATCATTATTACTCAAGTGATGCCGAAATGTTAATATGAGATTAAACTCAAGTCATTTACAAGCCTTGACAGAGACTCGAATCATCGGAGACCTTAGCTCTTCTGCAATTCTTGCAGATATACATGCACCACCAATAAGCCCACTCTCTTTAGGTGACAGAAATCTTTCATGACCCGGCCCGTCGTTACAGAAATTTCCACCCTGTTACCTTGCATTATCATATCTTATACTTCTATATCATTGTTAGAACCTATCGAGTGAGTTAGGAGTGAATTGAATTAAAAATGAAGCAAATAGCATGTTTGAAGGAAGTTTGAATATGGAAAGTCAACCTAGAGTTGACTATCGAGTTAGAGTGCTCGGAATTGGATTCTGATGATTCGACTAGTTTTGAGGGATCATTTATGACTTAGGAGAGCAATCGGAATTGAATTTGGAGATCCGTGTAGAAATAGGCTTGAATTGGCGAAGGTTGAATTTTGGCGAAAACCGGACGGTAGGTGAGATTTTGATCCGAGGGTCGGAATAGAATTCCCACAGTTCTTGTAGCTTCGTTATGTGATTTTGGATATGTCTGCAAATTTTCAAGTCATTCGGACATCGTTTGGTCAGGTTTTTGATCGAATGTGAATTTTTGAAATTAAAGTTAAACTTAAGCTTGAATTTGTTGAAAAAGGACGATTTTGATGTTAACGATAGAGTTTTGATGATTGGAACAAGTTTGAATGATGTTATAAGAGGTGTTAGTACTTTTGGTTGAAGTCCCGGAGGCTTCGGGGTAAATTCGGATGCCCAACGGGTCATTTTTGGAAGATTTTTGCCGTTTCGAGCATAAATGTAATGATCCAAAGGTCTATTTTTAGTTCTAGAGATCCAAATTTGATTTCGAGACTTTGAGAATTTAAATAATGAATTATAGGACTGATCCGGAAATTTTGGTTTAATTTGATCAAGTCGCGATTGGGTTTTTGAGGCGAAACATGAGTTAATTGTTTAACGAGCAAAATTGATGTTGCACTTAGCAAATGAGATCCAAATTCAGTTTTGTTTGAACCACTGGATCTGTATCAAAATTACGGAGTCATAGGAAAAAGAATCGTCGAATTCCGAGTTCGTATGATTGAGTTATAGCATTTTTAGTGAAATAAAAAGCTGATGCAATTTTCTGGGGCAAATCTGCTATTTTCGCTTCTGCGATGAACAGTACCCGCAGAAGCGGGTGAACAGTGATTTTCCGCTTCTGCGATGAACAGTACAGCAGAAGCGATGAACAGTGAAATCGCACCTGCGGTGAACAGTAACCGCAGATGCGAAAATCGCTGGACATATAATTTGGGGCAGTCCGAGATGTTTCTTCATTTTTGGAGCTATGGAGCTCGGATTGAAGCGATTTTCGAAGCAATTTTCACCATATGGATGGGGGTAAGTGTTCTCTATCCAAAAGTGATTATATTTAATGATTCCATGGTTATTTTCATCAAGTATTAGTGAATCAAATGGAAGAAATCGGACAAAATTTATAAACTTTTCAAAAACGAAAATTTAGGATTTGAAGGGTCATTTGTGGTCCGATTTGGGAGTTCTTGGTATGTACGGACTCGTAGAGAGACGAGGATTCCGAAAATATGAGTTTCGAAATTTTTCGAGATGTGGGCCCGGGGCTCGGGTTTTGCAAATTTCGTGATTTTTGACATTTTTCGAATTCTTTCGATTGGGTTATGTTTCATTAGCCTATTTTGATATATTTGTACTAATTTTGACTAGTTTTGACATGCGTGGATGCCGGTTCGAGGAGCTAAGGCGTCGCGGGCATGAGTTTTTGCCGGTTCGAGGTGGGTAATTCATGTAAATGATGTCCTGAGGGTTAGTAAACCCCGGACTTGCACATCTTAGTTCTGTGTTGAGGTGACTTGCATGCCGGATAACGGGCGTGGGGTAGAGCACCATTGAGGATTGTGACTTGGTCCGTCCCGCGTAATAAATAATAACACCTAATTGTTGAAGTGAATTGGACTAATTATCATGTTTGGGCTTCGTGCAAATTATTTGAGTCCTTCAGGGATTGGTATCACTGTTTTGATAACACTGTGCATATTTTATTCTAATTTAAGTTTTAAAATGGTATTTTTGCTATTCAACATTTTTATAAGGTTATGAAAAACTTGAACAAGGTCTTAATAACATTTTTAGCTGTGAGCTAATATGATATTGTTGCCGTAGGGCTTTTCTTGATTATTTGTTATACCGAGTGGGGCCGAGGGCCATATGTTAGGGCATGATATTTTATGTGAGCATATGCATACACATGCATGGATCGGACTGCACGCCGCAGTGGTATACGGATCGGGCTGCACGCCGCAGTGGTTGTGATATTAATATTGTGCTTGGGCCGTAGGAGCCCCTCCGGAGTCTGGACACCCCCAGTGAGCACGGGTACCCAAAAGGATCGGGCTACACGCCGTAGCAGTCATATGCATCGCATGGCATACATACATTGGTTTGCGTGTACTACGTGGCATAACATTTTAGCACTCATACTTTACTGGCACATGTGCATTTGTTGTCTTATTGACCAGATCTCCTGGTGTAAATTGATAAGGAGTGCTGAGCCCGAGGGGCTGATTTGAGTGCGGACTTGCACCGCTTGAGATTGTATCCAGGTATTGGTATATTATTATGAAAGAAAGTAGTTAAAATTAAGATTTCTAAATAATCTACTCACATATGCTTGAAAGGAATAAAAAGATAGTCCTGTATTGTGTAGCATGAGGTAGTGCCTATCGTGGTTTTCTTCCCTTAAGCATTATTTACTTTTATTACTGCTGAGTTGGAAGTACTCACACCCGACTCCCTGCACCTTGTGTGCAGATCCAGGTACATCACAGTGGAGCTGATTCTATCGCGGCTCGGGAGTGCTTTTGGACAGTCGAGGTAGCTGCCAGCGTTCGCAGGACCTGATTCTCCAGTTTGTCTGTATTTTTGTTCTGATCATCCCACACTTGTGCACAGCTATATTCACTATTTACACTTTGTATACTCTGTAGAGGCTCATGACTCTTGACCCTTCGGTCTATGGGAGTTGGCACGTGTTGGGACTTGGTTCCATGTTTTTAATATATCTATCACTGTTATGCTTAAATTGGATAAAGTGAGCTTGTGGCTCCGTGGTTATTGTTGATTGGCCGGGCTGGCCTAGCAGTGTGCTGGGCGCCATCACGACCGGATTTGGGGTCGTGACAAGTTGGTATCAGAGCCTAGGTTTACTAGGCCTCATAAGTCTCGAGCCAGTTAGCAGAGTCTTGTGGATCGGTACGGGGATGCCTGTACTTATCCTCGGGAGGCTGCGAACCTTTTTGGAAACACTTCACATTTCTTGGAATTCTTATCGTGCGTACTTGATTCAGCTTGAGATATACCTTTTTGAAACTCCTTCCGCACGTCCGTGTACGCATCGAGCGCTCAGTAATATAAGTGCCTTATGTGTAGTGGAACGAGTTCAAACTCAGGAAGACTAAAATGATTATGCTATGTGTATCCTGGTGGAAGGTATTGTGCTGAAATGCTAAATTGAGGCGAGATAGGTGGATTGGTTCTCATGTGTAATTGAAAGGTAGTTGATATGTGTTATGATTCGAGTAGGTACAACGCATGTTCATGTACCAAATATGATAATATGATTCGTATAGTATTGAGATTTAATGTTGTTGAAATACATTGTGATATCTTGTTGAGTTGTGGATGTATTGTTAGAATGGTTTGGTGATTCTCTGGCAGGTGGATAGGCCAATTTACAAAGGAAACTCTGCCGAAGTTTTTGGAAAATTTGGGACTTAGAAAGATTTCTGTCACCTAAAGAGAGTGGGCTTATTGGTGGTGCATGTATATCTGCAAGAATTGCAGAAGAGCTAAGGTCTCTGATGATTCGAGTCTCTGTCCAGGGCTTGCAAATGACTTGAGTTTAATCTCATATTAACATTTCGGCATCACTTGCGTAATAATGATATGAGTGGTTGAAAGTGCTTTGATGAATGGCTTCGAGCTAAGTCGGGGAGGTTGCTATTGATTAACTGATTGCACTATTGTGTGCTATGTTGATTCTGTCTCTAAGTATGTTGGGAAATTCTGGTAAAGGTTATGGTGCTTCGTAGATGTGAAGAAATACTAGGATGTTGTGAACTTATGTTGGTAAGGAATGTTCGGTGTATAGAAAAGAAAGATAGCTAATTGTATCCGTATGTAATCATGATCTGCAGTGTCAGAGTTCTAACAAGGCACGAGTGGTTCTGTTCAATAAGACAGTTGAATTACATCTGAATAAGGGTGAATGACGCCCGAGAGAATTGTTTTACGGTGTTCAAGATTTTGCTTGTAACAATCATGTGTCTTAAGATTGTGCATGTGGCTAAAGATGGTGGTTTCGTTAGAAGAGATCGGTACTTGTGTTATATTATGTGAATAATGGGATTCTATGTAATCCGTATTGGAAGGTAATGATAACGAATTCAAATCGCAAGAGGTTCTTCAAAATAAAGTATTGTAGGATGTGATCCTTCTGGGAAATATTGAGAGAGTATTCAGTGGCCTATGTGTCTTAGACCGTGTGGTATTATGTATGAGTCTCGTGTGGTAACATGAATTGATGTGTTATGGTGCTACAGTAATGGCTAATATTAAATTAAAGATGAATCAGAAAGGAAACCGGGTAAATGGAACAACTTGTTAATAAACCAAAACGGTATGATAAGGAATACGACTAATTCCTGGTATGTGGTTGAAGTAAGGAGTCTTGCAGATATTGTGCAATAAAGCTTTTGAGTGCTGGCAGCCGTGTAGCCCGATATGGGTATAATATGGGTATAAGGACTCAGTCCTGGCAGTTTAACTTATGCAATGTGATTGGGAGAAAGAGTTTATGATGTGTTTTAATGTGGTTTGAAAAATGAGTGTATTTCCTGTTGGTATGCAAAGCTTGGAATGTGTAATGAGTTTTCTCTAAATGGGATCATAAAAGTCCTTGACTAGTTGAGTGCGTTGATGTTTGCGGCGTAGGAAAAGGATAAGAAATTCCATGTTATCTAAGTATGGTATTGTATATGCGATGTGTTATGAAAAAGTTGATAATGGTATATTCTAGGTTTTGAGATCAGCTCAGAATATATGGGAAGTCAATAAAATTATTGAGCAGCGCGGACAACTGCAGGTGAATTAAGAATCGATCTTTCTGATAATTTAAGAAAATGGTACTGCTATTCTATTAACTTGGCAGGGAATATGATCCAAAAAGGACAAGGTAATGTAAACTGATGATATCCAGTGGTATGGTGGTATTCTCTTGTTGGATCGACTATTATAACTTAGTCGTTGATGGCATAGTGAAATTTCTGAATGGCCGCCGTGGTATGAATGGGCGCTTGATGTGCGTTATGTATTCGTACGGTGGAGTGTGGAACCAGGTATAGCGATTCATGTGTTATATATGTGTTGGAGACTAGAAGTTCTCGTAATCCGCCTATGCAGTGGTTGTATATCGCGTGTATCGGCACCGTTTTGTGATTATTGGAAATCGGAAGCCCTAGTGGCTCTCTCTTAACTTGATAAGACGAATTCGAATTATGATCTTGATTGCTGACTGGTTGTCATGGATCTGATCTAGACTAATGTGATATGGACTATGTCGGAAAATGGCACAAATTGCGTAGCAGAGAGCATCAGAGTATGCTCCAACAGAGTAGTTGTACCCAGGACCAACGGACGGCTGGTAGGCATTGCTTTGTCAGTTGGACCTTAGTGGCGGATGTCAGTGTAGAGGTATCTACCATTGGTTCAGTTCCAGTATTGAGAAACGTTGTCAGATGCGTTTCATGTGGCCGAGCTTGAGGCTATATATATATATATATGTGTTTGCTATAATGAGAAAATTCGACTCGATATGCATTTTCTTTTGCGAGATTTATGCGTGAATCGGGTGGAAAGCCGCCACGGGTTATTTGGATCGGGTGGCACGCCGCCACAGGTATGGTATCTGGATCAGGTGGAACGCCGCCACGGGTATGTCATTGGAACGGGTTGCACGCCGCAACAGAATATTGTGAAAATATAGTTAGTTATATGCTACCTGGTATACAATACTTCCTCGCTTCTGAGGAAAAGTCCATTTTGAGTATCGCTTGGCAAATGGCACATCGGTTGTGTCCTTTCAGGATTTAATAGCATACGTTAATTGTTTCACCGTGGGTGAGGTTGATTGCTTGGGTTCAAGACCTAGATCTGTGCGTGGCTAACCGTTTGAGCTTAGTGGCTTGAGGTGCTTCATGAGTAATAATGTTGGGATAGAATCACGAGTCTTGGCAAGGCCACGTGATGTTATGACCTCTCGAGAAGGATTCGGGTACTCTAATTCTATAATGCGAGACGCGATCTCAGTTCTATGTTATGATGTCATAGAGGAATTGAATTGCAGCTCTTTTGCTGGAGACAGTTATCATGATTTGAGCTGTCATGATTCGAGTGTGTTCAGACGTTTCTATTGGAGCCTATGTTGTGCTCGTCGTGGCTTAGGCCGGTGTTGAGGTGTCTTATCACCAGTGCGGTGTGTTATAATCGAAATGATCGTTGGAGCCAATAATGAGTGTGAGTATATGTGATTCCAGCTAGTATTTGGTTATTGTGGCCAGTTGTTGTGATTAGAGACTATCGTCTCGAGTGAACGGGTTGTCGATACATCATATGATCTCACCCGGAGTAGTGAATATGGGTTATTGCAGTGGATTCGAGTGTATCCTGAGTATAGGCATGGGATTTGCATTGGGCATATGATTTCAGAAAGTACAATGTGATTTATGGTTCAGATGGTCCGTGAAATTTTGACTACATGGTGTTTTCGGACTTATGTGAGATAGGGTGACGTATGATCGCCTGAAATTATGCTTGGTAAGGTCATTCAGCTATTGGGTGGCTTCTAGTACAACTCTGAGTCCGCTCGAGGACGAGCGTTTGTTTAAGTTGGGGAGAATGTAACGACCCAGCCCGTCGTTACGGAAATTTCCACCCCGTTACCTTGCATTAACATATCTTATGCTTCTATATCAGTGTTAGAACCTATCGGGTGAGTTAGGAGTGAATTGAATTAAAAATGAAGCAAATAGCATGTTTGAAGGAAGTTTGAATATCAAAAGTCAACCTAGAGTTGACTATCGAGTTAGAGTGCTCGGAATCGGATTCTGATGATTCGACTAGTTTCGAGGGATCATTTATGACTTAGGAGAGCAATCGGAATTGAATTTGGAGATCCGGTGTAGAAATAGGCTTGAATTGGCTAAGGTTGAATTTTGACGAAATCCGATCGATAGGTGAGATTTTGATCCGAGGGTCGGAATGGAATTCTGACAATTCCTGTAGCTTCATCATGTGATTTTGGATATGCCTGCAAATTTTCAAGTGATTCGGACATCGTTTGCTCGGGTTTTTGATCGAATGTGAATTTTTGAAATTAAAGTTAAACTTAAGCTTGAATTTGTTGAAAAAGGACGATTTTGATGTTAACGATAGAGTTTTGATGATTGGAACAAGTTTGAATGATGTTATAAGAGGTGTTAGTACTTTTGGTTGAAGTCCCGGAGGCTTGGGGGTAAATTCGGATGCCCAACGGGTCATTTTTGGAAGATTTTTGCCGTTTTGAGCATAAATGTAATGATCCAAAGGTCTATTTTTAGTTCTAGAGATCCAAATTTGATTTCGAGACTTTGAGAATTTAAATAAAGAATTATAGGACTGATCCGGAAATTTTGGTTTAATTTCATCAAGTCGCGATTGGGTTTTTGAGGCGAAACATGAGTTAATTGTTTAACGAGCAAAATTGATGTTGCACTTAGCAAATTAGATCCAAATTCAGTTTTGTTTGAACCACTGGATCTGTATCAAAATTATGGAGTCATAGGAAAAAGAATCGTCGAATTCCGAGTTCGTATGATGGAGTTATAGCATTTTTAGTGAAATAAAAAGCTGCTGCAATTTTCTGGGGCAAATCTGGTATTTTCGCTTCTGCGATGAACAGTACACGCAGAAGCGGGTGAACAGTGATTTTCCGCTTCTGCGATGAACAGTTTCGCAGAAGCGATGAACAGTGAAATCGCACCTGCGGTGAACAGTAACCGCAGATGCGAAAATCGCCGGACATTTAATTTGGGGCAGTCCGAGATGTTTCTTCATTTTTGGAGCTATGGAGCTCGGATTGAAGCGATTTTCGAAGCGATTTTCACCATATGGATGGGGGTAAGTGTTCTCTATCCAAAAGTGATTATATTTAATGATTCCATGGTTATTTTCATCAAGTATTAGTGAATCAAATGGAAGAAATCGGAGAAAATTTATAAACTTTTTAAAAACGAAAGTTAGGATTTGAAGGGACATTTGTAGTCCGATTTGGGAGTTCTTGGTATGTACGGACTCGTAGAGAGACGAGGATTCCGAAAATATGAGTTTCGAAATTTTTCGAGATGTGGGCCCGGGGCTCGGGTTTTGCAAATATCGTGATTTTTGACATTTTTCGAATTCTTTCGATTGGGTTATGTTTCATTAGCCTATTTTGATATATTTGTACTGATTTTAACTAGTTTTGACGTGTGTGGATGCCGGTTCGAGGAGCTAAGGCGTCGCGGGCATGAGTTTTTGCCGGTTCGAGGTGGGTAATTCATGTAAATGATGTCCTGAGGGTTAGTAAACCCCGGACTTGCACATCTTAGTTCTGTGTTGAGGTGACTTGCATGCCGGATAACGGGCGTGGGGTAGAGCACCATTGAGGATTGTGACTTGGTCCGTCCCGCGTAATAAATAATAACACCTAATTGTTGAAGTGAATTGGACTAATTAACATGTTTGGGCTTCGTGCCAATTATTTGAGTCCTTCAGGGATTGGTATCACTGTTTTGATAACACTGTGCATATTTTATTCTAATTTAAGTTTTAAAATGGTATTTTTGCTATTCAGCATTTTTATAAGGTTATGAAAAACTTGAACAAGGTCTTAATAACATTTTTAGCTGTGAGCTAATATGATATTGTTGTCGTAGGGCTTTTCTTGATTATTTGATAGACTGATTGGGCCGAGGACCATATGTTAGGGCATGACATTTCATGTGAGCATATGCATACACATGCATGGATCGGACTGCACGCCGCAGTGGTATACGGATCGGCCTGCGCGCCGCAGCAGGTGTGATATTAATATTGTGCTTGGGCTGTAGGAGCCCCTCCGGAGTCTGAACCCCCACAGTGAGCACGGGTACCCAAATTGGATCGGGCTACACGCCGTAGCGGTCATATGCATTGCATGGCATACATACATTGGTTTATGTGTACTACGTGGCATAACATTCAACACTCATACATTACCGGCACACATGCATTAGTTGCCTTATTGACCAGATCTCCTGGTGTAAATTGATAAGGAGTGCTGAGCCCGAGGGGCTGATTTGAGTGCGGACTTGCACCGCTTGAGATTGTATCCAGGTATTGGTATATTATTATGAAAGAAAGTAGTTAAAATTAAGATTTCTAAATAATCTACTCACATATGCTTGAAAGGAATAAAAAGATAGTCCTGTATTGTGTAGCATGAGGTAGTGCCTATCGTGATTTTCTTCCCTTCAGCATTATTTACTTTTATTACTGCTGAGTTGGAAGTACTCACACCCGACTCCCTGCACCTTGTGTGCAGATCCAGGTACATCACAGTGGAGCTGATTCTATTGCGGCTCAGGAGTGCTTTTGGACAATCGAGGTAGCTGCCAGCGTTCGCAGGACCTGATTCTCCAGTTTGCCTGTATTTTTGTTCTGATTATCCCACACTTGTGCACAGTAATATTCACTATTTACATTTTGTATACTCTGTAGAGGCTCATGACTCTTGACCCTTCGTCTATGGGAGTTGGCACGTGTTGGGACTTGGTTCCCTATTTTTAATATACCTATCACTGTTATGCTTAAATTGGATAAAGTGAGCTTGTGGCTCCATGGTTATTGTTGATTGGTCGGGCTGGCCTAGCAGTGTGCTGGGCGCCATCACGATCGGATTTGGGGTCGTGACAGAAATCTTTCTAAGTCCCAAATTTTTCAGAAATTTTGGCAGAGTTTCCTTTGTAATTTGGCCTATCCACCTGCCAGAGTATCACCAAACCATTCTAACAATACATCCATAACTCAACAAGACATCACAATGTATATCAACAACATTAATCTCAACACTATACAAGTTATATTATCAAAATTGATATATGGACATGCGTTGCACCTGCTCGAATCATAACATATGTCAAATTCCTTTCACCGCAATACTCATAGCACAACCAATTCAATTTTCTTGAGTCTAAACTCATACTACCACACATAGTGCACTTTACATTTCCGGTAAGAGGCAATGAACATATTTCTCACGCCCATAACTAGGGTTACATATCAAATCACAACAAGAACTGAATACCTTACAGCTCTCCCATTATCAAACTGCCATTTGCACAATAAAGATCAATATCGATCGTATGAACTTCATAATACCGGCTCGCTAAATTAGTATATTGGTGCTCAAGCCATGGACAAAGATCTGGCCTCAAGTCCTCCCGACTGGCCCAATATGAATTCATAGAGATTACATCTCGCCCCTCGACCAGGGAATCGCAAGCCATAAGTCATATATATTACTGAACGCTCGAAGCGTGCACATACGTGCGGAAGGAGTTTCAAAAAGGTATATCTCAAGCTGAATCAAGTACGCACGATAAGAATTCCAAGAAATGTGAAGTGTTTCCTAAAGGTTCGCAGCTTCCCGAGGATAAGTACAGGCGTCCCCGTACCGATCCACAAGACTCTACTAACCGGCTCAAGACTCATGAGGCCTAGTAAACCTAGGCTCTGATACCAACTTGTCACGACCCCAAATCCGGTCGTGATAGCGCCCAGCACACTGCTAGGCCAGCCTGACCAATTAACAACAACCACGGAGCTATAAGCTCAATTTATCCAATTTAAGCATAACAGAATAATTCAACAGTGATAGATATATAAAAAAATAGGGAACCAAGTCCCAACACGTGCCAACTCTCATAGACCGAAAGGTCAAGAGTCATGAGCCTCTACAGAGTATACAAAGTGTAAATAGTGAATATAACTGTGCACAAGTGTGGGATGATCGTAACAAAAATACACACAAACTGGAGAATCAGGTCCTGCGAACGCTGGCAGCTACCTCGACTGTCCAAAAGCACTCCCAAGCCGCAATAGAATCAGCTCTACTGTGATGTACCTGGATCTGCACACAAGGTGCAGGGAGTCGGGTGTGAGTACTTCCAACTCAGCATTTATAAAAGTAAATAATGCTGAAGGGAAGAAAATCTCGCAAGGCACTATCTCATGCTACACAATACAGAACTATCTTTATTCCTTACCAGCATATGTGCGTAGATTATTAGAAATCTAAATTTTTAGCTTCTTTCTTTCATGAAACATATCAATACCTGGAACAATCTCAAACAGTGCAAGTCCGCACTCAAATCAGCCCCTCGGGCTCAGCACTCCTTATCAATTTGCACCAGGAGATCCGGTCAATAAGGCAACTAATGCATGTGTGCCATTAATGTATGAGTGCTAAATGTTATGCTATGTAGTACACGTAAACCAATGTATGTATGCCATGCAATGCATATGACCGCTACGGCGCGTAGCCCGATCCAATTTGGGTACCCGTGCTCACTGTAGGGGTTCAGACTCCGGAGGGGCTCCTACAGCCCAAGCACAATATTAATATCACACCTGCTGCGGCGCGCAACCCGATCCGTATACCACTGCGGCGTGCAGTCTGATCCATGCATGTGTATGCATATGCTCACATGAAATGTCATGCCCTAACATATGGCCCTCGGCCCAATCAGTCTAACAAATAATCAAGAAAGCCCTACGGCAACAATATCATATTAGCTCACAGCTAAAAATGTTATTAAGACCTTGTTCAAGTTTTTCATAACCTTATAAAAATGCTGAATAGCAAAATACCATTTTAAACCTTAAATTTAGAATAAAATATGCACAGTGTTATCAAGACAGTGATACCAATCCCTGAAGGATTCAAATAATTGGCACGAAGCCCAAACATGATAATTAGTCCAATTTATTTCAACAATTAGGTGTTATTATTTATTACGCGGGACGGACCAAGTCACGATCCCCAATGGTGCTCTACCCCACGTCCGTTATCCGGCGTGCAAGTCACCTCAACACAGCACTAAGATGTGCAAGTCCGGGGTTTACTAACCCTCGGGACATCATTTACAAGTATTACCCACCTCGAACCGACGAAAACTCATGCCCGCGACGCCTTAGCTCCTTGAACCGGCATCCACGCACATCAAAACTAGCCAAAATCAATACAAACATATCAACATAGGCTAATGGAACATAACCCAATCGAAGGAACTCGAAAAATATCAAAAATCACGAATTTTGCAAAACTCGAACCCCGGGCCCACATCTCGAAAAATTTTGAAACTCATATTTCCAGAATCCGTGTCTCGCCATGAGTCCATACATATAAAATTTACCAAAATCGGACTCCATTTGCCCACTCAAATTAGTGTTTTTCTTCAATTTAGGCCTAGGGCTCAACCCACCTTTAATCTTCCATTTATAGGGAATTAACCAAGGTTTCATGTTAAAAAGATGTAATTAAGCCACAAAACTTACCTCTGACGAACACCCGATGATTTCCCAGCAATCTCCCGTGAGTCTCGCTCTCTAGAACTCAAAATTTATGTTTTGGGGTGTGAAACCCGTGACTGGTTCTTAATTAATCTGTTTCTGCACAGACGTCCCTTCTATGCGATCGCAATGGCCCTATGCAATTGCATAGAGTTAAATTTTCCTGCCCATTTCCCCTTCTATGTGATCGCAATGCACCTCCGCGATCGCATAGCACAATCTTCCAGGCCTCATCTTTTCTTCTCTACGATCGCAGCACTGGTTATGCGATCGCAATGTGCAGTCTGATAAGCCTATGCGATCGCACCCCTTGCTATGCGATCGCATAGCACATATTTCTCACCCCTCCAGGCTCTTCTATGCGATCGCAATGACTCTATGCGATCGCATAGAGCAATCACTGTCTGCAATTTTTCTGCAGCAACTTCATGATCAAAACTTGCCCGTTAGGCATCCGAAATGATCCTGAGACCCCCGGGACCTCAACCAAAGCCACCAATATATCACATTACCTCATTCAAACTTGCTCATAACAGAAAACACCATCCTAAACATCAAAATCACCAATTACACACGGATTCCAGCCTAAGTTTCTTCAAAACTTCCGAAACTAACATTCGATCAAAAACCCGATCAAACGACTTCTGAATGACCTGAAATTTTGCGTACACATCCAAAATCACATAACGAAGCTACAGGAATTGTCGGAATTCAATTCCGACCGCCGGATTAAAATCTCACCTACCGCTCGGATTTTGCCAAAATTCAACCGTAGCCAATTCGAGCTTATTTCTACACCGGACCTCCAAATTCAATTCTGATTGCTCCCCTAACTTACAAATCACCTCCCGGAAATACCCGAATCATCAAAATCCGATTTCGAGCCCTCTAACTAAATAGTCAACTCCGGGTTGACTTTCCTTATTCAAGTTTCATTCAAAAAGGCTATATGCCTCATTTTCAATCGAATTCACTCCTAACTCACCCGATAGACTCTAACACTGATATAAAAGCAAAAAACATGTAATTACAACATAACGGGGTCGTAATTCCCGTGACGACGGGCCGGGTCGTTACAACTTAGTGCCCTCCCAGCCCAGAGTGCATCACCTACTTCTTCGGCCCAGGGTTCTTCTGCGGCGAGGGGTTCCTTTCAGGTTCATTCTCCAGGACCACGTGCTTGTTATGAGTGTGGTGAGTTTGGCCACATGAGGAGTCAATGCCCTCGACTCCGTAGGGACAGGGCTTAGCAGAGGGATCAGCCCTCCTCTTCAGCACCATCTCCGGCTAGTAGAGGTAGAGGTCAGTCTTCTTGTGGTCGCCCCAGAGGCGAGGAGAGATCCGGTGGAGACCAAGAACGATTCTATGCACTCCCTGACAGGCGTGATGCAGTTGCCTCCGATGCAGTGATTACAGGTATCATTTCTATCTATCACAGAGATGCCTCTGTTCTATTTGATCCAGGGTCCACATATTCATACGTTGTTTCTTATTTTGCACATCATTTGGGTGCGACTCGTGGTAGTCTTGATTTACTATTCATGTATCCACCCCGTGGGTGATACGATTGTTGTGGATCATGTCTATAGATCCTGTGTTATATCTATTGGGGGTTTGGAGACCTAGGCAGATTTGTTATTGTTGGGTATGGTGGACTTTGATGTTATATTGGGTATGGACTGGTTGTCTCCGTACCATGCTATATTGGACTGTCATGCTAAGACAGTTACGTTGGCTATTCCTGGTATTTCTCAGATAGAGTGGCGGGGTTCGACTGATTTCGTCCCTGTTAAGACAGTTCCGGCTACGGGCCATTTCAACTATAAGGCTTCTATTTGGGGACTAAGTGTCCCCAAACACTCCGAATTCTAGAACCGACCCTCCCGGCAAACCACAATAGCAAAATGAACTTGGGGAAATAGTTAAATAGGGGATCGGGCATAGTTTTCTAAAACGACCGGCCGGATCGTTACAATAAACCGTCATAATTTGTATATAATATATATAAATTACCCATCATTTGTCAAAGAGGTGGTTTACCATTCACCATCTCTCTAACACGTCCTGACCCGTGTAATGCCTATATCCTGCCATGTGCTGTGACATCCTGACACGTCTTGTGGCCATGTTATACAATATCCTGACACGTCCTAACATGTGCCATAGACAAGCATTAGCCATTGAAGGTGAATGAATAACATTAGAAATTGTCATTAAGCTATCCATATCAAAAGATATTCCGTTTATTTTGATATTGAGGTTACAATTTAGTATAAATTATAGTAAATTACCGCATATTAATTATAAGGGTTAACCCAAAGAGGTTGATAAAATTTATCAAGCAACTCAATTTTCATCTACAATTATGAGACTAGGTCATACGTTCATCTTGCCTCGATTGTTTTAATAAAACGATGAATTAACCTTCATCTTGCCTCGATTATACTAACTGAGTTATCCCTCAAAATGAATGATAATCTAGAGTACTATCAGTTAGTACAACTCCAATTCCAACTCCTTTATCCATACGATTGATAAAGTCAGTCTAGGAGTTAAAATTTCACAACTAGAATATGTCTACTAATTGCACATCTGTTTTGGAGACTACATATGATGACATGGTATCTCCTTGATTATGAAAAATATCATATTAAAAAAGATATGATATTCTGCTTATAAACTTGAGGTACGTAACGTTGACTTAAAAGAGATATTACATCCACGATTTTTGAGTCATAAGTTAGGTAACCAATTTATGATTTGCAGGAAACTTTTGCCGGAGGGTTGTTACCTATATTATTGGTTCTTGGAAATAATATTAATAATATATCGTGGTTTTTAGAGGATTCTGAAAATGTCACACTCTAAGTTGATATCGGTAATGGACAATACTATAATCGTATTAAGGTGAACGGAAATGGACTAACAATATTCCATGATGGAGGATTCACTTACCAAAAACTAGAAAAGCAAGATATAATATTTCGAACGGGAGTGTTTAATACGATTTGAATCATAAATTGGTTATACATATTACGATTAGGACTTTATATAATTTATATATTAATTTAAATGAGAACTCCCATTTTAAGAAAAATAGGCATTAGCTTCCGATAAGTTAATCTTAGGTTTTGCTATATTCATAAGGTCCATTTGTATATATTAATGTAGACACGTAATTTTTGACCATCCCCGAAATTTAACCCGTTTTAGCGTAGAATAATTAATTTAGGTCTCATATAGTTATTTACACTAATTTTAACTCTTTTACATTATTTTTATCATAAAATTGAAAAATACAAAAATAGTTTCATATTATATATATATATATATAATTTAGTTTAATTAGTTAAATTAATTTTTGCATTACGTAATATATTTATCTTATATTAAAAGTAATTTAATTAAGGTTTGGATATTTGTTTTTAACCCAATGTTAAAGCCCAAATCTGAGGCCCAAACACCTTATCCATGCCCACAAGTCAGATTTTTTAACCTAAAACCCTACCCTTCTTCTAGATATAATAACAACAAGACACACAATAGAAAAAACCCTAGCACAAAAAATTAAGACAGCCGCCAGCCCCTCCATCTTCTCCAAGCCGCCGCCCATCCCTCATCCCCAAGCCCTCCGGCCGACCACCACCTGAAGCCACCCAAATCACCACCCTAAGGCCGCTGACTCCTTTCTTCTTCTTCAATCAAAATACCAGCAGCCTCCATTAGCGCCGCCGACCAAGCAAAACCATAAGAAGGAGCTACCTTAGTCAACAATGGAGAAAATCTAAGCCCTAACCTACTACCACCATCGCACTTCGCCAGCCATCGCCACAACCAACGTCCAGCCGTGACATGCTTCCTCACCTTACGAAAACGACTGTGACTGCCATCTCCGCTAGACTCCAGTGACAAAACCCACCCCAAACCAACGAGAATGTAACAGTAACAGAGAAATAGAGGAAAGCTTTAAAGTCCAAGGAGTGTCCTTCATTCTTATTTTTATTTTTGATTCAAGTCTTTGTCTCTTCTTAAGATCTCAGAATATGTAAAAAGCAAAAATGATATCTTTGATTCTTCATTACAATTTTTGGATTTTGACTTGAAACATGGAGTTCGAATGAGTATTTAGAGGCCGTGTCCGATTTCGAGTCCTCCGGTGCCGTGCGGTCTGTTAGTGTGGTGGATTTGAATTCGTGGATTCTCGTTGAATGCCGTCGAGGTTCGAAGTGCACGTATCGGTTCTTGATTGGTAGATTTTGCCTCTGCCGTCGAGCTTGGTTATTAACTTTAGGTGTATTATTTTCAAACACCAAATTGGTTGAAACTTTATCTTCTAGGTCCGATTCTTCAGTTCTATGTTCAATTTATCTCCTTCAAAACTTATGTGTTGTTTGTGGTGAAATGTTTGTTTGATCCATGTTAATCATATATTGTTCGGCTAATTCTGCTCATATCAATTGGTTTGGATTCATATGAACTAGCTGATGCTGAAATTTGGGATCGGGTTATGCTAAAAAAGAAGATAGATTTAGTTCTCTTTTAATATTTGAAACTAGGAAATCTCACTCGATGAACCTGTTATTATGTATAGCTCCAATGGTTACGATGATTTTGTTTTCTTTACATTTTACACTGTACATAGAGGGAAATGTAGCAGCATTTACATTGGGGAAAGCTAAGGGTTACATATGAACCTACCGAATGTTTTGAGATTAGGTTTGATATAATTTTGTCGTTCTTTATACTTACTCTCGTTAATTGGATTGCTAGGAGCATGACTAGGCCGACCACACTTGGGTAGGCAAGCTTTAGGATTTTGTTTGTTCCGAGGCGAGAGGTCGTTCCTTTAGTCAAATTTATCCGGGGAATGCCCCGAGGGATTTGTACATACTATTATCCGGGGTATGCCCCGAAGTATTTGTATTTGGAGGCCCTGACGAGCATGGTGGAAAAGTACATAATAGCTTAGGATTTTTCTTTTTTTTCCTTTTCATTTTCTTTTATTAGGTGGGGACGATCTCGAGCCTCTTGTATGTTTATTCTATTTTTTATGTGTTTTACCTCAATTTGAATGTTTTGAAAGCCAACATGATCAAGTACGCAACCGTACTAGTTACGGGATTTGGGGAGTGCCTAACACCTTCTCCCCGAGTCAAATGAACCCCCTTACCCGAATCTCTGGTGCGAACTTATGTTTTGGAGTCCAAAGTGTTTTAAAAGGAAAATCATTTTAAAAACGGTGGCCTAGCACACCGAAACCAATGTCAGGTGGCGACTCTGAGTTAATCCTTTTGAATATAATTTTTTGGTGACTTTCAAAATTGAAAAATCCTTTTCAAGCTTTTTACTAAATCTTTTTATTAATTTAAGAGGGTTTAGTGGAAGGTTTGGTAAAAAAGGGGTGTGACATCTCTAGCGACTCTGCTGGGGACATTGCGGGTTCGAGCTAATACTTGATTTTGTTGGCTTTTAGAATATTTGGTTGAGGTTTTTATGATTTTTCGTTAGCTTTACTTGATGTTATTATATTTTTATATTTTGTTAGTTGCTAGTTGCGTACTTGTTTACAGTTTTTGCTTTATGTGATTATTGCTTCATAACTGTCATCATGTGCATAACCGTGAGTCTTCTTTCTGCAACAAGTCTTCCGTAGTACGTTTGAGGGTACACGGCCCTTTTGTGAGTCACTCGTGTCTTTAGGGGGGTGGCATGGGAGCGTGGAGTGGGCGGATAGCTAGAGCAGCCGCCATCGACCACGTGCCACCCCGAATTGCCTTGTTACTGAACCCCAACCGTAGGTTAGCCTTTAGGTCAGTCTTATTTGCATCATGTCATTTAGACCTACCAGGGTCCGGTCCCAGGCACCGTGTCCCGTTGTAGGAGGCCTATCCAAATTATGTCAAAATGGGCTTATGGCCCAAAAAGGGATTCAATCATCCCAATATGTTATATGTTGCATCTTTGAGGGTAAAAAGGTCATTTGGCGGACCGATGCTTAGGAAAGGCAGTGAAAAAAATTAAGCAAGTACAGACAACTCTCATTTTTCTTTCATAGTTTTGCAAAAAATCCAAAAAAAAAAAGAAAAAGAAAATCCAAAAAGATTTTACACTTTTCCATTATTTTCAAAATATCCAAAAAAAAAAAACCCAAAAAGATTTTACACTTTTCCATTATTTTCTAAAAAAATCAAAAAAATTGAAAATCGAAAATCCAAAAAGATTTTACACTTTTCCATTATTTTTCAAAAATTCAAAAAAATTGAAAACGAAAAATCCAAAATTTTTTACACTTTTCCATTAGTTTCCAAAAAATCAAAAAAAATTTGATTGAAAATGAAAAATCCAAAAAGATTTTACAGTTTTTCATTTTTTTTCAAAAAGATAAAATATAGCTTTTTTCAAATTAATTGCATCTTCCCGAACTACGCGAACCTTATTCTCTTCTATAGGGGCGAGATACGTAGGCAACCCATATAGGGTCCGGTCATCCTAGTAAGTCCTAGGTTCTTGGCTTTGCGGGGTCTTAGCCAAATCTTGCATGTCTAGCCACTTTTGACCACATCGGTCATTTTTGCAAAATGGGGCCATATTTGCAAAAGTGGTTCAATAAACCCTTGTCTTATGATTTTGAGTCCACAATTAGGTATCATATCAATTTAAGGTCTTTCCTTTTCGAGTTTGCATGTTTAGCCACTTTTGGCCACATCGGCCATTCTTGCAAAATGGGGTCATTTTTGCAAAAGTGGCTCAATAAACCTATGACTTAGGATTTTGAGTCCACAATTAGGTATCATATCAATTTAAGGTCTTTCCTTTTCGAGTTTGCATGTTTAGTCGCTTTTGGCCACATCGGCCATTCTTGCAAAATGGGGTCATTTTCGCAAAAGTGGTTCAATTACTCATATTAGAATTTTGAGTCTGTAACTAGGGGTCATATTAATTTAAGGTCATTCCTTTTTGAGTTTGCATCTTTAGCCACTTCTAGCCATATCGGCTGTTTTTTTGAAAAATGGGTCATTTTTGTCGTTTGGTCTTGGGCCATGATTATTGAGAGTTTGAATTCATATAAACCTTAATGAGGTGTATTTCCATGTCTTAGAGGTCACCGTTGTTGAGTTTGCATTAATAGCCACTCTTGTCCATGTGGTTAATTTTCAAAAAAAGCCCAATTTTTCTTGCATGTGTCTTCAGTCACTAACTCTATTTAATCTTATTTTTCCCATTCAGGTATGAAGCGATTTGCTAGAGTTTGAGCATGATAAATACCCCTGGACCATTCTAGTCAAAGACCATTGCATGCACGAGCTGCTTGAAGAAACTTTTTAATTATTTAGTCTATTTTATGATTGTCTTTTAATTTTTAGTCCTGTACAGTCATATCGAGTCTGTCAGTCTAGTTAAGATTGTCGAGTCTTTTGTCATAGTACTTCCTGTTTTGTATTTGAAAAACCAAAAAAATTTATAAATGAAAAATTCCAAAAAAGATTTTTGTTTATTAGTTTATTTTATCCATTACTTTTCAAGAACTACGCTTGATCTGATTCATGAAGGGCATGATACGTAAGCAACCTACATAGGGTTCGATCGAGTCATTTTTTCTGAAAAAAAAAAGAGAATGAATTGTTGATGCGAGAAATGAGAGGAAAGAAAAGAGTGACAAATTAAAGAGAAAATGAGGGGAAGGAAAACGGGAAAGCCAAGAAGTGCTAGAAATGAAAGAAAGAGAAGGTTGAAATGAACAAAGTGGGGATGATGCCAAATGACCTTCTGACCATCGAAGCCGTTCTAGAACCGTTAATTGTTGCTAGGGGCATTGCACGTAATGTGATATTTCTATCTGATAAATGTCCTAACGCTAACGTGTTGGCTTTGTTTTGCTCATCACTGTTACTTTCATTATAACAGAGGGTGCTTAGTTTGTGGTACTTGGTGATTTGTTCACACAACACTAGGTCAAAAGAGCCGGGTACCCATGGCTAGCAAAGACTTGGACACGAGAGTTGTTAACCCATCGAGGGAGGTTAAGATGTCGGAGTCTGAATTGAAAGAAGAGGTCCAGAGGTTGAAGTAGCAAATGGCAGAAATGTATCAGTCTTGGATCAAGGGGAATCCTCCACCTTTATTCCCCACTAACCACATTGAAAACCTTACAACTATCCCATCACTATCACATGCCCAGGTTCCCACTACCGTTGATCTTTCTCCTCAACATGCACTGGGCTTTACCCCTTACCACAATTACCTTGGAGCTTCCTCCCAAACTTTCCATGCTCCACCAGTCAAAACAACTGCATTCCCAGCTTAAGACACCCAAGACCTTGCACAAAATCCTTTACTTGCACATAATGATGCAAGTTTTGTGGGAAAGATGCATGGTGACATGGAGTATGAGAATCCTCTTGGGAAGTTGCTGGCTGAAGTTCATGATGTTGAAATTGGTGAAGGTCCCGGTAATTTTGATGTGCAATATAGTGGTTAATATGTTGAGCTTGGTAATTGGAAAGACACTCCTTTCTTGGTTGGCCGGGAGGAGTTTTGGTGGTTTATTTTACTGTCATTTCTTCTTGTCCGGGTTATTTTAGGGTTATAATCTAGATATTATCTTGTGGCTCAAACTCTTCTTCTTCTCATTTTGTCTAGTTTGTTTAGCTGTTGTAACTCGTCTAATGTTCTTTAGGATTGTTCCAGGGTTGCAACCCATGTCTGTTTTTCTTGTTCTGTTCAAACCATTTTCACCATCTGTCTATTGCAATCTCATGTTTTCTATTAGTTTTGGTCAGTTTTTGTTTAGGTTTCTTTTTCTCTTATAGTTCTCTTCATCCCAACTCAAGTGATATGACATGCACGCATAATTCTCAGCCTGATCTTGAAAGCTAGTCTCATCGTGAAGCAATGGCACATTTTTGAACATGACAAAAGAGGCGTTTGAGAAAATAAGTAAAGATTCACGCATTCTGAGATAAACTTAAGCTTAAATGTAGTGAAACTAAGGCAGTAAGTCTGGAAATCAAGAGGTTGATAAGAGCATACAACAAGGAAATGTTTCTCAAGCAGTTTGAGGTAAATGGGTCAGTGCTAAAATGCATTCTTCCACATCAAGGTAAGGTTGAATCAAGTTTGCTCTGAGTTGGCAAGGATTATTCATTGGGACAAAGGTATTGCCTGTCGGCACTTTCTATTTGTGATGATGCCATCAATAGATATTGTGCATGATTTCTTTGCTTATCTTTAATTGCACGCTTGTACTTGGCATTCTCAAAGTTTGGTACGACGAAGGCTTTTTATTCTGCTACCCAAACACTTTTATCCTTTGCTACCCATTTTGAGCCCTAATTTTTTGTTTTGTACCCCTCTTTTGGAATCAGAAATAGAGTTAGGACCTAGAAAATAAAAAGAAAAAGAGAAAAAGAAGAAAAAAAAGGAAATGAGAAAAAGAAAAAAAAGACAAAAAAATAGAAAAAGAAATAGTAACAAAAAGTAGTCTTTTGAACTACGTTCGACCTGATTCTTGTCACCACAAGATACGTAGGCAGCCTTACGGTTCGGTCACACCAAATAAAATATTTCATAATCCCCGAAATCAATACTGGGGCTGATTTTCTAAGAAATCCCATAAAAAAATTAAATAAATAAATTCCCCAAACTTCATGAAACCGGGGCAAAAGTTTTAATTTTGCCAAAATACCTGATTCCAAAAGTTGTAATTTTGAACCCTTTCATCTTGAATTGTTTTGAGCCATCATGCTACCCTTTCTTTCTAACCCTCTCCAAAAGCCTACATTACGGTCCAAAGAAAGACCTTCCGACCAATCATTGAGGATGCCATATCAAGTGTTGGTGGAAGTATGATCTCCCTATATCATGGGTTATACCTTCATTCTCAGAACAATGAGAGAAAATAATAAGATGAGAGAGTCTTATCGGTGAAAACCCTCAGGGGCACCGTAAGGCGACCGTGAGTTGAGAAAACGAGCAAAATGAGAGAGGCTTGATGGTGAAAACCCTTCAGGGCACTACAAATCGACTGAGGATTGTGGATTAAATGGGACAATTGAAGAGCTGAAGCCCACTTTTACAGCGAAGAGGTACAACAGAGTCGAATATTAGACTTTCTTGAGAGATTAGGCCACTTAGTCCAAAGGTGCATGTCATGGTCATTAGAGTTGGTATCCACATCTGATAAGTTTCTACTTCGTAATTTTCTTGTTAAGTATCATCTCTTTCCCTTGTCCCTTATTTTGTTCCTCTTGTTTTGTTCAAGTTCCTTCTTGAGTCTGTTTGGTCAGAACAAGTGATAAATGACTTTAAAATTTTCCACCAGCTTTCCAATTGCACAAAGCGGAGTTCGGCCATGCACATCATAATTGACATGATTTAGAATAAGAAGTATGGTGATAACTGAGGTTTAGGCAGTTGAGTGGATCTTAAATTTTGAGAAAATACAAAGATTCAGCAACTCTCAAAATAAAAACACAATGTAACAAGTGAATGTGAGAGACTCAAGTCAGAGGTTTTGTGGTGTAATTCCAATCGAAAGGTCAAAAAGCTCTTTGCTAGCCTGATGCAGCTAATCAAGATGAAGCATAGTAGTGGCGGAAGTAGACGCTCAGCAATGATGCCACAAACTAACCATTACATTTTCAAACTAACCAGATTTTATTTGTCTGAAGCAGGGGAAAGAAATTTTGAAGTCCACAGGGACCTCCCATGAAAAAGCATGGCTCGGTGAGCAAAATTCTATTCATAATCCTCTAAGGTGGGAGCGTAGCTCAGGTAAGTTTATTCCCAGTTCTCAAGACCCTCCTGGATAATGGGATTTTAGTTTAAAGTTCTCAGGATCCTCCTGGATAATGGGATTTAATTTAAGAGTTCTCAGGACCCTCCTGGATAATGGGATTTAATTTTAGAATTTTCAAGACCCTCCTCGATAATGGGATTTAATTTTAGAATTTTCAGGACCTCCTGGATAATGGGATTTAGTTTAGAGTTCTCATGACCCTCCTGGATAATGGGATTTAATTTAAGAATTCTCAGGACCCTCCTGGATAATGGGATTTAATTTAAAGTTCTCAGGACCCTCCTGGATAATAGGATCTAGTTTAAAGTTCTCACGACGCTCCTGGATAATTGGATTTAATTTTAGAGTTCTCAGGACCCTCCTAGATAATGGGATTTAATTTTAGAATTCTCAGGACCTTCCTGGATAATGGGATTTAATTTTAGAATTCTCACGAGCCTCCTGGATAATGGGATTTAGTTTAGAGTTCTCAGGACCCTCCTGGATAATGGGATTTAGCTTAAAGTTCTCAGGAGCCTCCTGGATAATGGGATTTAATTTTAGACTTCTTAGGACGCTCCTGGATAATGTGATTTAATTTTAGAGTTCTCAGGACCCTCCTGGATAATGGGACTTAATTTTAGAATTTTCAGGACCCTCCTGGATAATGGGATTAATTTCAAGTTCTCAGGACCCTCCTGGATAATGGGATTTAATTTTAGAATTTTCAGGACCTTCCTGGATAATGTGATTTAATTTAGAGTTCTCAGGACCCTCATGGATAATGAGATTTAATTTTAGAATTTTCAGGACCCTCCTGGATAATGGGATTTAATTCTCAAGACTCTCCTGGATAATGGGATTTAATTTTAGAATTTTCAGGACCCTCCTGGATAATGGGATTTAGTTTTAGAATTCTCAGGACCTTCCTCGATAATGGGATTTAGTTTTAGAATTTTCAGGACGCTCCTGGATAATGGGATTTAATTTTAGAATTTTCAGGACCCTCCTAGATAATGGGAGTAACTTTAAAAGTTTTCAGGACCCTCCTAGATAATGGGATTTAATTCTCAAGACCCTCTTGGATAATGGGATTTAGTTTTAGAATTCTCAGGACCCTGCTGGATAATGGGATTTTGTTTTAGAATTCTCAGGACCCTCCTGGATAATGGGATTTAATTTTAGAATGTTCAGGACCCTCCTGGATAATGGGATTTAGTTTTAGAATTCTCAGGACCCTCCTGGATAATGGGATTTAATTTTAGAATTTTCAAGACCCTCCTAGATAATGGGATTTAGTTTTAGAATTCTGAGGACCCTCCTGGATAATGGGATTAAATTTTAGAATTTTCAGTACCCTCCTAGATAATGGGATTTAATTTTAGAATTCTCAGGACCCTCATGGATAATGGAATTTAGTATTAGAATTCTCAGGACCATCCTCGATAATGGGATTTAATTTTAGATTTTTCAGGACCCTCATGGATAATGAGATTTAATTTTAGAATTTTCAGGACCCTCCTGGATAATGGGATTTAATTTATAGTACTCAGGACCCTCCTGGATAATGGGATTTAGTTTAGAGTTTTCAGGACCCTCCTGGATAATGGGATTTAATTTTCGAATTCTCAGGACCCTCATGGATAATGGGATCTAACTTTCAAACTCTGAGAGCTCCGTAGGTAGCATGATCCAATTAACACTCACATTTCTGCCCGAATCCCTAACCGGGGCAGAAAAATTTCTTTTGTTTTGTTTATTTTGTTGTAATGTCAGGCGCCCACCTGGATAGCGAGGGAAATCATTTCAGAAATCAGTTCATGCTAGAATTAGCAGAAGCTCGCGGCAAGAATGCGAGTCAACAATCCGAGGTGATCAACATAAGTAATTTTAATCCAGAACAGAAAAGAAAAACAATAAAAGAGAAAAAAAGAGAAGGGAGGTGAGTCCAAAATGCAAAGGTCGAGTCAAGAGGTGGATCGCTCAAGACATGACTAAAGTAACAAGCATTGTTGTCCGGTTTTGATCCGAAAAGCAGAAGAGAATGAACTAACACCTGCATCTAGTGAGCGTCAAGGTTCAGATCTGAAGTCTACATGAAGAACCATTCAAGACTCATGATCAAGATTCAGAAGACTTAGAGATAGGAAGCTTGTAACTCATAGTTAACAGGTTTAGTTAGTCTTTTTCATTTTCTAATTTTGATGTAATAACAGGACCGTGAACCGGAGCCTCGACGACACTCGACTCGACTCTCCACCTCGGTGCCATCATCTCATTCACTTTTGAACTACACGTGGCCTGATTCCTCTATAGCCGGGGATATGTAGGCAGCTCAGATACCAGAGCTCGGTCACATTCTCTTTTCTTCTAGTTGGTCTTTTAAATAAGGGTCAGGTCAAAAATCCTGTCTAGTCGTTCTTTGTCTGAAAATACTTTGTATTTTCAGTCAAAGAGGGGCAGCTGTAGGCACGTAATTTTTGACCATCCCCGAAATTTCACCCGTTTTAGTGTAGAATAATTAATTTAGGTCTCATATAGTTATTTACACTAATTTTAACTCTTTTACATTATTTTTATCATAAAATTGAAAAAATACAAAAATAGTTTCATATTATATATATAATTTAGTTTAATTAATTAAATTAATTTTTGCTTTACGTAATATCTTTATCTTATATTAAAAGTAATTTAATTAAGGTTTGGATATTTATTTTTAACCCAATGTTAAGGCCCAAATCTGAGGCCCAAACACCTTATCCATGCCCACAAGTCAGATTTTTAACCTAAAACCCTACCCTTCTTCTAGATATAATAACAACAAGACACACACTAGAAAAAACCCTAGCCCAAAAAACTAAGACAGCCGCTAGCCCCTCCATCTTCTCCAAGCCGCCGCCCACCCCTCATCCCCAAGCCCTCCGGCCGACCACCACCTGAAGCCACCCAAATCACCACCCTAAGGCCACTGACTCTTTTCTTCTTCTTCAATCAAAATACTAGCAGCCTCCATTAGCGCCGCCGACCAAGCAAAACCATAAGAAGGTGCTACCTTTAGACAACAATGGAGAAAATCTGAACCCTAACCTACTGCCACCGTTGCACTTCGCCAGCAATCGCCACAACCAACGTCCAGCCTTGACCTGCTTCCTCACCTCACGAAAATGACTGTGACTGCCATCTCCGCTAGACTCCAGTGACAAAACCCACCCCAAACCAACGAGAATGTAACAATAACAGAGAAATAGAGGAAAGCTTTAAAGTCCAAGGAGTGTCCTTCATTCTTATTTTTATTTTTTATTCAAGTCTTTGTTTCTGCTTAAGATCTCAGAATATGTAAAAAGCAAAAATGATATCTTTGATTCTTCATTACAATTTTTGGATTTTGACTTGAAACATGGAGTTCGAATGAGTATTTAGAGGTCGTGTTCGATTTCGAGTCCTCCGGTGCCGTGCAGTCTGTTAGTTTGGTGGATTCGAATTTGTGGATTCTCGTTGAATGCCGTCGAGGTTCGAAGTGCACGTATTGGTTCTCGTTTGGCAGATTTCGCCTCTGTCGTCGAGCTTGGTTATTGCCTTTAGGTGTATTATTTTCAAACACCAAATTGGTTGAAACTTTATCTTCCAGGTCCGATTCTTCAGTTCTATGTTCAATTTATCTCCTTCAAAACTTATGTGTTGTTTGTGGTGAAATGTTTGTTTGATCCATGTAATCATATATTGTTCGGCTAATTCTGCTCATATCAATTGGTTTGGATTTATATGAACTAGCTGATGCTGAAATTTGTCGTGAAATTTGGGATCAGGTTATGCTAAAAAAGGAGATAGATTTAGTTTTTTTTTTAATATTTGAAACTAGGAAATCTCACTCGATGAATCTATTAGTATATATAGCTCCAATGGCTACAATGATTTTGTTTTCTTTACATTTTACACTGTACATAGAGGGAAATGTAGCATCATTTACATTGGGGAAAGCTAAGGGTTACATATGAACCTACCGAATGTTTTGAGATTAGGTTTGATATAATTTTGTCGTTCTTGATACTTACTCTCGTAATTGGATCGCTAGGAGCATGACTAGGCCGACCACACTTGGGTAGGCTAGCTTTATGATTTTGTTTGTTCCGAGGCGAGAGGTCGTTCCCTTATTCAAATTTATCTGGGGAATGCCCCGAGGGATTTGTACATATTATTATCCGGGGTACGCCCAAAAGTATTTGTATTTGGAGGCCTTGACGAGCATGGTGGAAAAGTACGTAATAGTTTAGGATTTTTCTTTTCTTTTCCTTTTCATTTTCTTTTATTAGGTGGGGACGACCTCGAGCCTCTTGTATGTTTATTCTATTTTTTGTGTGTTTTACCTCAATTTGAATGTTTTGAAATCCAACCTGATGAAGTACACAACCGTACTTGTTACGGGATTTGGGGAGTGCCTAACACCTTCTCCCCAAGTCAAATGAACCCCCTTACCCGAATCTCTGGTGCAAACTTATGTTTTGGAGTCCAAAGTGTTTTAAAAGGAAAATTATTTTAAAAACGGTGGCCTGGCACACTGAAACCATGTCAGGTGGCGACTCTGAGTTAATCCTTTTGAACATAATTTTTTGGTCACTTTCAAAATTGAAAAATCCTTTTCAAGCTTTTTACTAAATCTTTTTATTAATTTAAGAGGGTTTAGTGGAAGGTTTGGTAAAAAAGGGGTGTGACAATTAACATTTATAGGCTCGCGTTCCCCTCCCTCTTTCTGAGTGGAGAGTTAGTATAAATATGTTAGAAGATAAAATCACTCCATTCAAGATAAGTGCTCCCTATTGATTCCCATTTAATTTTTGGGCCTACAAACCAGATATCTCACTTGTAAAACTACAGACATTTACGAGATCTAATTTTATGAAATCGTCATTTTTATTAGAGTCCAATGCATCTTACTACAATAGTATTATATATATAAATCGTATTAGTATATGAATGTATTATATAGTTATGAGTCATTGATGAAAGAATTGAGGCTCCTGATTTTACCTTTGAGAAGTAAAATTGTATATAATTACTTAAGTTTACTCTTAAGTAATTGCTATATTAATTATAGAACCTTATTAGTCAATGCATTTTGACTAATACAATCATTATAGATAGTTGGATAATCGTAGGGTATAATATCTAAGTTTAGTCCATTTTACCTGTTATGAGATTCTTAGTAATTATTAGTATCATGATGGATTTGTCATAATCGTATAAAAGCTGAATTCTTTGATAGTAATTACTTTTAAGGTAATGTACTCCTAGCTGATATTAAAAAAATCTTTACCCTAGGTCTGTATCCTCATAATATTTCGTATCAATCTGAATATTAATATGATCATATACAATAATTATAATACCCGTCATCATATTAAAAGAGGTAAAGATTCTATAGTATTTAATCTTACTAATAGTATGATAACGAACATTTACAGATAATCTTTCAGATCACTTTAAACGTTGATGATATTATTTTACTGTCCTATTAACCCGATGGACGGGTATTTAGTGACGGAAGTTACCACATGATTATATTTAATATCGTGTGGATATTATAAATAACCGTATTAACCTTATTGTTCACTTATATAACGGTCCACTAAGGGGTTTAATATATAGGCTTCATATACTAAATATATATTACTATATATTTTTCCTCAATGTAATATAGTAATGTCAGAAATAGTTGTCAAGTTTATCTTGTTTAGTCATACAATTATCACTCTAGGTGACATTGGCCACTCTTATTTCTACAAAATTATGTCACAAAAACCTTGTGGACCAGATTTTGTGACATCTTGGGGATTTACTTCATAATTTGACTCCATTTATGACATGTTCATGTCAATTTTAAGTGAGCTCATGGAAAAGAGATCCGAAATTCGTTGACGATGATATAATACTATCATAGGCATGATATACGTTCATCGTAGGACCTCGAGTAAATTTATGAAGTTCTCCAAGTCTTATGGTGTATTATGTAATTCACGTTCCAAGAATTTCTCCAAGTCTTATTAACATAATAACAGAAATAATCAGATAAATACACACCATAAGACTTGGAGAACTTACATATTCCCTTTGTCACGACCCTAGTTCACCAATCGTGAACATATCATGACAGCACCCAGTCCCCACGACTAGGTAAGCCTAACACGTTGCGAAATATACAAGTTTATGAACATTAAATAATAAATAGCAGAAAAATAATATAAAAAGGAAATGTAATTTGTGACGCTTGGCACATACACCCGTCAAACACACCGTATAAAACACCACCAAGACCCGAAATCCCACGGGCAACACAGACTAAAAGAGAGTATACAATCGTGGCTCTATGTGTAAAGAGTATCTAACAACGAAATAAAGGAAAACATCTACTAATACTATCGAATAGAAGGAGGGCCTCCGGATCCGCTGACGTAGCAGCATCATACCTCGAGGTCTCCAAATGTATTGCCGAATCACCTAGTACGGGCCTATCCTAATGTACTCGGATCCGCACAACAAAAGTGTGCAGTAAGAGTAGCATGAGTACACCACGGCGGTACTCGCAAGTGCCAAGCCTAACCTCGATGGAGTAGTGACGAGGAAGGTCGTGGCCCTACTGAGAGAACAATAATAAAATGACAATAATAATAATGAGCAGCTTAAATGACAATAATCTTTAAATAACAACAATAAAGTGATTACCGCAACAGCCTACAATTAAACCAACAACAAGTAGCAACTCAATTAACAAGTCCAGGACTCGTGGAAATTGAACCCACAATCCCATCGACAGTACCCCCGGGTCTCCGGAATCGAACCCGCAGCCCCATGTCTCAAGAAATCTCATGATCTCCGGAATCGAACCCGCAGTCCACATCTCAATAAATCTCGGATCTCCGGAATCGAACCCGCAATCCACATTTCAATAAATCTCATGATCTCCGAGAATCGAACCCGCAATCCACATTTCAATAAATCTCAGAATCTCTGGGAATCGAACCCGCAATCCACATTTTAATAAATCTCAGGATCTCCGGGAATTGAACCCGCAGTCCACATTTCAATAAATCTCGGATCTCCGGAATCGAACCCGCTAGTCCCTACCAATAACTCGTAGATCTCCGGAATCGAACCCGCAGCCCCTACCAATAACTCAGATCTCCGGAATCGAACCCGCAATCCATATCTCAATAATATATCAATAAACTTCGGGTCTCCGGGAATCGAACCCGCAGCCCTTGGATCTCCGGAATTGAACCCGCAGTCCACCAACACAACAAATAAAGAAAACACATAGAGAAAACATAATATGCTTAACTACAACTTCACCGAAAACTAGTGCCAACAATTATCAAGAAGTTCAAGTAAGACAATTTGGCAATAAGACAGATAAATCATATCTAATCATGCTTCCCTAACGAATGCCAGGTAAATATCATAAATTAATCAACTAAGGACAGGAATATCACGAATTTGACGATTCAAGTAAAGTGTGTGTTACAACAACCAGCGCATGTACACGCCCGTCACCTCGCATACAAGGCATTTAAATTATCACATAATATCCTAGGGGTGAAAGTTCCCCCACACGAGGTTAGACAAGCCACTTACCTCGACTCCAGTACAAAACCACTAAGAGACAACTCTCTTGCCACGAATATCGACCTCCACAGGTGTAGTATCTGATAAAAATCAATAGAATTACATCAAAATAAGCCAATTGGGCATTACCCAATCGAAACTAGGCCATAAAACTTACCTCCTTGTTGAGACGAGAACAACCCCGCGAAAATCACCTCAATTGGAGCTCTAGAACTCAAGATATGGCTAAAATACCAAATTTTTCTTTTTTTCCCGATTACTGTTCATGCGTCCAGCACTGTTCACACGTGCAGGACACTGTTCACGCGTGTCCGGTACTGTTCACGCTGCTAAATAAATGCAGCAGCTATCCAAAATAATTACAGCAACTTTTATTTTCACTAAAATAGCTTTAACTCCGTCATACGAACTCGGAATTTAATGATTCTTTTTCCTATGGCTCCGTAATTTCGATACGGATACATTGGTTCAAACAAAACTGAATTTGGATCTCATTTGCTCAGTGCAACATCAATTTCGCTCGTTAAACAATTAAATCATATTTCGCGTCAAAAACCCAATCGGAACTTGATGAAATTAAACCAAAATTTCCGGATCAGTTCTATAATTCATTATTTAAATTCTCGAACTCTCGAAATCAAATTTGGATCTCTAGAACTAAAAATAGACCTTTGGATCATTACATTTATGTTCAAAACGGCAAAAATCTTCCAAAAATGACCCGTTCGGCATCCGAAACACACCCGAGACCCTCGAGACCACAACCAAAAACTCAAACTCAACCTAATACTTCATTCAAACTTGCTCGGATCATAAAAACGCTGCCTTAACCATCAAAAATCACCAAAATCCTAGAATTCGATTCAAACTTAAACTTAAAATTTCAAAATTCACATTCGATCAAAAACCCGACCAAACGATGTCCGAATGACCTGAAAATTTGCAAACATATCCAAAATCTCCTAAGGAAGCTACTGCAACTGTCGGAATTCCATTCCGACTCCCGAATCAAAATATCACCTATCGATCGGATTCCGCCAAAATTCCAACTTCGCCAAAATAGGCTAACTTCTTCACCGGACCTCCAAAATTACATCCGATTGCGCTCCTAAGTCTTAAATCATCCCCCGAAACTAACCGAATCATCGGAATTCAGTTCCGAGCCCTCTAACTCATAATTCAACGTTGGGTTGACTTTTCCAACTTAAGCTTTCCTTAAAGAGATTAATTGTCCCATTTCCTACCAAAATCGATCCGAATTGACTCAAAGTTAGTACACAAGTCAAATTCGACATTACGGACTTGCACCAACTTTCAGAATCGCATTCCGACCCGGATATCAAAATTTTCACTTCCGGTCGAATTTTCTCATAAACCTTCAAATTCCTATATTTAGCCAAATCACTTCAAAATGACATCCGGACGTCCGAATTCACTTTCGATCGCGTTCCTAACTCCAAAATCACCGTACGGATCTATTCCCAGTCTCGGAATCCCAAATGGACATCTATAACTGTAAACTGCCTTCCAACCCAAATATATGAAATTCTTCTAAAATACTAACTTCCACCATATACGCCGAAATGCTCACGGGTTATCAAAAACCAAATCTGGACATACGCCCAAGTTCAAAATCATCATACGAGCATCCTGGAACTTTCAGATCCCAATTCCAAGGTCATTTACTCAAAATTCCAATCCTAGTTCATTTTTCAACTTTAAGCTTTCAAAAGGAGAATTTCCATTTAGATTTGACTCCAAACTTCTTGAATTTTAATTATGACCATACACACAAGTCAATATACGTGAGATGAAGCTGCTCATGGCCTCAAACTACTGAATGACGCGCCGTAGCTCAAAACGACCGGTTGGGTCGTTACAATCTCCCCCACTTAAACATACGTTCGTCCTCGAACGTGCTGAGAACTACACTGAAGTAGTCTGAAATCACTGGTTTAACATCTCATGCAACTTCCTGTGCTTCCACAACTCATTTGAGCACATTAGCTCAATAACTCTATAGATATACTCCTTTATTCGAGTAAATAAGCCATTAGACCCAATTCCAACATCCGAAATTTCCTGCCTAGCATGTTTCCATCATACGACCACCATATCATTCTTCACACGCTGTACCCATACATGACTGCATAACTTTGCTGAAGTCACACTTTGCATCACTTTACTCATGGGACCACAATAATATTCTTTAAATATACTAGTCGAAATTCCACAAATCTGATGCTCTCATTGCATCTCATGGCCTACATAGGTCTTGCTCTAGCTTTTACAACACCGATACGACGGAAGAGATGTGCCGGAATTCATATTTAGTTGCCAAGTCAACAAATCATTCAGTCTATACTTTTGACAAGAACCATTACCTCATTCTGAACTAAACAATGGTCTTAGCACCTTAATTTATTTCATATGCTCAGATTACACTGATCTCGAATTCAATGATCTCACCTCATCCATTACGAACTGCTCAGGCGATAAGCCACCTCAGACATAATCAAAAGTCCTGCAAGATGACACAATGTGCCAATAGGCTACTAATTCGTACGTGATACAAAAGGAAGGCAAACACTAGAGAGAACTATTCAACTCTCACACTAACATGGACTTCCTCGGAAAAATAGGAAACAGAACACATAAAAGCAATTATGGACACTGAAATAAACATCACACTATTGCGGCGTGCAACCCGATCCCAACAATATACCCATAGCGGCGTGCCACCCGATCCAAACAATATAACCATGGTGGCATGCCACCCGATCCAAACAATATAACCATGGCGGCGTGCCACCCGATCCAAATAATATAACCATGGCGGCGTGCCACCCGATCCCTGTATAAAACTCACACAAGTAGCCATACGTCGAGCTAAATATCTCATCACATCAAAATGCTGAATATCGATCATAAGCACACTAAGGTGCATGATATCAGACACAAGGAAACATATAGCGCTATACGCTACAAACTCAAGCACAACTGATGTGCGGTATATTATCTGAGTCTCGAGAGCCATCATGCTCATATAACATCACCGCTGAGCGGAACCTCAACACATAAGGAAGTTACCAAGCCATCTCACACTCATACGGCGCAATATATCTTTACATGAATTGACTAACCGCGAAAATAAGACCGCGACTATCCCTCCATAAAGGGCGCATTGCTGGAAGAAACATAAACGGCATGATGCAAGGCTCACTTCCACATTTAAATCTATCCACCGACCTTAAGTCTATCCTGGTCGTGCCAAGCTAAGTCAATAGTATTTCACAGGTCTATAACCCAATAAGCAAAGTTCCTTCCGGGCATAAATTCTCAAATGGATGATATCACCAAAATCCTCATAGTGGTTTAAATTTTTAACCAATTAAGTGACTACATGTCATAGCTATACAATCTTCTTGTGGGGCAAGCTCCCACCATCTTCTGAATAATTAAACGGGCCTGCACATTCAACCCACCGGCTGCACTAACCCTGACAAGCGATCAGGAGTCCCTAACCGGGATGCAAAGCCTTTCTCACAGGACACCGACCCCAAATGATACTGATGTTAATACCCATCTTACTCAAAACACTGAAACTCCTTTCCTACTCATCCGAGCTCTTTATATCACATTTATTGACCAAATTGTGACCTTGGTCCTTACTTCAAATTTCATACTACTCACTGCACCCCATGTGCCGATATACGATACACACAATTTCCATCATAGCTCTAGAACTGACGATAGGCTAATACTTCATCACATAATACTTCCCATTTAACTCACTTCAGGAGAACTATAGCAACACATATGCGAGTTCTCATTACCGTTGTATATGCCAATCTCTAAGTAGTGGTCCAAGTCACCATAACCCTTTCCGAGATCTGCCTACTCATAACAAGCCCTAACAGAAGAATACTTCAGAATACCATCAAACATTGCGGCCGACAAGCCTCAAATGCACCGCCACAAATCACATGCATAATTCGATCACATTACATGAACCGATCATTGTCACCAATATGCCAACTCAACTTTGGCTAATCAATCTACTTTCTTCCAGTTTATCCTGGATTGCCCTATAATGTAAATATCTCCCTTCAATACCTAACTTATTTCAACCACACTCACCCCGAATGACCTGAAATCATGAGGCCATGTTATCTCAAGAACGACGACCATTTCACGCCTCTCAAATGCTACACCACAAGTCAAAACATCATAGATTGTTTTTGTACTTTCTTCTTAAGTTGCTTTAAAGGCTTGAGCCTCAACTGTAGTTATATGATTGAAAATTATCAGGCACTACACTTTACCTCTTGAATTCACTAGGACCGCTATTGAGAACCATCCGGTTCTAACATGATCCAGTACGCAACCAACTCTACTGAATTTCTTTATAACATCTGAATACCCTCTCGATAAAGCACCCAGCGGAATCACTTCCCGCGAAGCCTGCACCTATACGAGGCATAAATCATAAATTTTCTCTCAAGTTTGAACATGAACCAGCAAGGCTAACCATAATATGCATTCAACAATTCATATACTTAAATTACCACTCATGGTCTTTTTTCGTAGCTGTAAATAACCCATTAATACGCTAATATCCATAATTCACACAGGTAATTAAACATGCAACCCAATCTTAAGCGGTGGGACTCTCCCACTTAGCCCAAAGCCACTATTACATGACTCTCGAACATATTAGAACCATTCTCTCGAGTCATTTACTATTATTCAACTGCAACTCACTTGATCCAACGAATATAACCACCTGTGCTCTATTAGCACTCTAACACCATAGTGTATGACCTCATCCCAATACAACCAAACATCTTCTCGCTCCATGCATCGAGCATTATTTACCGCGACAGCTTAAGACATATTGTGATTCTCACACCTACGAAGCACCATGTAGCCTTCACCGAAATCTTCCCCGCTGATAATGAAAGGTAGAATTTATTAGGGATACAGGAACATCAAAAGTCCCAACATCATACCATACAAGCCTCAACTCTTGCCTATGCGCCAGTTTCAAAGAACTTTCGAATAGCACTTAAATATGGCGCAGGCCAAATCTGATATGATACATGACCCATAATTTGGTCGTTGATAGTGAAATCCTTTCGCTTGGCACGAAGCCATAAGACACATCTTGCTAATCCATAACAATAGCCTTTATCATTTGTACGTCTTCATCATAAGACATCCCAAGGCATTCGTTTGGCACATGTCCTTCTTAAGACAGTTAAACTCATATCCCCCCAGTATCTATGCTGGCTGAATCCTTCGCTAAATAGATATCTCATATGAACCATATAGTCTTTATTACCACAAACTATCTTTAGATATACATCCACCTTGTGATTCTACCATTGTTGTGACGATTAGGCAGTTAAGTAAACCTTCTCAAGACCGTACTTATCAATCAAATGTCAGAACCTAGTGCACCCCCATGTGCACAATTGAAGATCTCTCAATACTCTTGCATTATCGATATGGATGACACGCGGTAACAATAGTTGAGTAAATTCTTGACTCCCTTGAGATCTCTCTGCAGCGTCACGAACCGTCGGCGCATACTTGATACCGAGTGCGCAATTTCAATACACGAGTGGATGCAAAAGAAAATATGACATAAGCTCCAACTGAATAAATGACGCACGATAAGGAATTCAAAGAATTGAAGAGTTTCCTAAACAGTTACATAGCCCCTCGTAGATAAATACATACGTCTCTGTATCGATCAGCGAGAATCTAAGTAACCGGTCTGTGTCCCGTGACTCCTACGAACCTAGAGCTCTGATACCAACTTGTCACGACCCTAGTTTACCAATCGTGAACATGTCATGACGGCACCCAGTCCCCACGACTAGGTAAGCCTAACACGTAGCGAAATATACAAGTTTATGAACATTAAATAATAAATAGCGGAAAAATAATATAAAAAGGAAATGTAATTTGTGCCACTTGGCACATACACCCGTCAAACACACTGTATAAAATACCACCAAGATCCGGAATCCCACGGGCAACACAGACTAAAAGAGAGTATACAACCGTGGCTCTATGTGTAAAGAGTATCTAACAACGAAATGAAGGAAAACATCTACTAATACTATCAGAATAGAAGGAGGGCCTCCGGATCCGCGGACGTAGCAGATCATACCTCGAGGTCTCCAAATGTACTGCCGAATCACCTAGTACGGGCCTATCCTGATGTACCTGGGTCTGCACAACAAAAGTGTGCAGAAGAGTAGCATGAGTACACCACGGCGGTACTCAGTAAGTGCCAAGCCTAACCTCGATGGAGTAGTGACGAGGAAGGTCAGGGCCCTACTGAGAGAAATCAATAATAAAATGACAATAATAATAATGAGCAGTTTAAATGACAATAATCGTTAAATAACAACAATAAAGTGATTACTGCAACAGTCTACAAGTAAACCAACAACAAGTAGCAACTCAATTAACAAGTCCAGGACCTGTGGAAATTGAACCCACAGTCCCATTGATAGTACCCATGGGTCTCCGGGAATCGAACCCGCAACCCATGTCTCAGTAAATCTCAGGATCTCCGGGAATCGAACCCGCAGTCCACATCTCAATAAACCCCTGGGTCTCCGCAAATCGAACCCGCAGTCCACATTTCAATAAATCTCGGGATCTCCGGGAATCGAACCCGCAGTCCACATTTCAATAAATCTCGGGATCTCCGGGAATCGAACCCGCAGTCCACATCTTAATAAATCTCAGGATCTCCCGGAATCGAACCCGCAATCCACATTTCAATAAATCTCAGGATCTCCGAGAATCGAACCCGCAGTCCACAGCAATATCACTCCGGGATCTCCGGGAATCGAACCCGCAGTCCCTACCAATAACTCAGGATCTCCGAGAATCGAACCGGCAGTCCATATCTCAATAATATATCAATAAACTTCGGGTCTCCGGGAATTGAACCCGCAGCCCTTGGATCTCCGGGAATTGAACCCGCGGTCCACCAACACAACAAATAAAGAAAACGCACAGAGAAAACATAATATGCTTAACTACAACTTCACCGAAAACTAGTGCCAACAAATCAAGAAGTTCAAGTAAGACAATTTGGCAATTAGACAGATAAATCATATCTAATCATGCTTCCCTAACGAATGCCAGGTAAATATCATAAATTAATCAACTAAGGACAGGAATATCACAAATTTGACGATTCAGGTAAAGTGTGTGTTGCAACAACTAGCGCATGTACACGCCCGTCACGTCGCGTACAAGGCATTTAAATTATCACATAATATCCTAGGGGTGAAAGTTCCCCCACACGAGGTTAGACAAGCCACTTACCTCGACTTCGGTACAAAACCACTAAGAGACAACTCTCTTGCCACGAATATCGACCTCCATAGGTGTAGTATCTGATAAAAATCAATAGAATTACATCAAAATAGGCCAATTGGGCATTACCCAATCGAAACAATTCAAAATACACCAAAACCCACAAGTTGCCAAAACCCGACTTTCAGTACGCTTCTCGAAAAATTACGAAAGTTATATATTCGGGTTCCTTATCTCAACACGAGTCCGTGCATATAAAATTTATCAAAATCGGACTCCGTTTGCCCATTCAAATCAATGATATTCTATAATTTAGGCCTAGGGCTAAAATCCCCCTTTAATCTTCCATTAACAGTGAAATACTCAAGGATTCCATGATAAAATAACGTAATTAGGCCATAAAACTTACCTCCTTGTTGAGACGAGAACAACCCCGCAAAAATCACCTCAATTGGAGCTCTAGAACTCAAGATGTGGCTAAAATACCAAATTTTTCTTTTTTTCCCGATTATTGTTCATGCGTCCAGCACTGTTCATACGTGCGGGACACTGTTCACGCATGCCCGGTACTGTTCACGCTGCTAAATAAATGCAGCAGCTATCCAAAATAATTGCAGTAACTTTTATTTTCACTAAAATAGCTTTAACTCCGACATACGAACTCGGAATTTGATGATTCTTTTTCCTATGGCTCCGTAATTTCGATACGGATCCAGTGGCTCAAACAAAACTGAATTTGGATCTCATTTGCTCAGTGCAACATCAATTTCGCTCGTTAAACAATTAAATCATATTTCGCGTCAAAAACCCAATCACGACTTGATGAAATTAAACCAAAATTTCCGGATCAGTTCTATAATTCATTATTTAAATTCTCGAACTCTCGAAATCAAATTTGGATCTCTAGAACTAAAAATAGACCTTTGGATCATTACATTTATGTTCAAAACGGCAAAAATCTTCCAAAAATGACCCGTTCGGCATCCGAAACACACCCGAGACCCTCGGGACCACAACCAAAAACTCAAATTCAACCTAATACTTCATTCAAACTTTCTCGGATCATAAAAACGCTGCCTTAAACATCAAAAATCACCAAAATCCTAGAATTCGATTCAAACTTAAACTTAAACTTTCAAAATTCACATTCGATCAAAAACCCGACCAAATGATGTCCGAATGACCTGAAAATTTGCAAACATATCCAAAATCCCCTAAGGAAGCTACCGCAACTGTCGGAATTCCATTCCGACTCCCGGATCAAAATATCATCTATCGATCGGATTCCGCCAAAATTCCAACTTCGCCAAAATAGGCTAACTTCTTCACCGGACCTCCAAAATTACATCCGATTGCGCTCCTAAGTCTTAAATCATACCCTGAAACTAACCGAATCATCGGAATTCAGTTCCGAGCCCTGTAACTCATAAGTCAACGTTGGGTTGACTTTTCCAACTTAAGCTTTCCTTAAAGAGATTAATTGTCCCATTTCCTACCAAAATCGATCCGAATTGACTCAAAGTTTGCACACAAGTCAAATTCGACATTACGGACTTGCACCAACTTTCAGAATCGCATTCCGACCCCGATATCAAAATTTTCACTTCCGGTCGAATTTTCTCATAAACCTTCAAATTCCTATATTTAGCCAAATCACTTCAAAATGACCTCTGGACGTCCGAATTCACTTCCGATCGCGTTCCCAACTCCAAAATCACCGTACGGATCTATTCCCAGTCTCGGAATCCCAAATGGACATCTATAACTGTAAACTGCCTTCCAACCCAAATTTATGAAATTCTTCTAAAATACTAACTTCTACCATATACGCCGAAATGCTCACGGGTTATCAAAAACCAAATCTGGACATACGCCCAAGTTCAAAATCATCATACGAGCATGCTGGAACTTTCAGATCCCAATTCCAAGGTCATTTACTCAAAATTCCAATCCTAGTTCATTTCTTCAACTTTAAGCTTTCAAAAGGAAAATTTTCATTTAGATTTGACTCCAAACTTCTTGAATTTTAATTCTGACCATACACACAAGTCAATATACGTGAGATGAAGCTGCTCATAGCCTCAAACTACTGAATGACGCGCCGTAGCTCAAAACGACTGGTTGGGTCGTTACACCCTTGTAAGAATATGAAACAATTAAATATTTGATCATTCTAGTTATAAATAATTATAGTTGGACAAATATCAAGATTTGTAAATAATCAGTTTCTTACAAGGGTATTGAATAGATTTCCATTAATATCATCAACCAATTTTAACAGAAATAATCAGTTTCTTACAAGGAAATATCCACTTATGATCGTAGACTGGTGGGATTTTTGACCCAAATATAATTTTCTTTGCTAGGTTATATTAGTTAACACAAATCGTATAAGTGCATTGGTTATATAAATTAATGTGGTAAGAATAATCGTAGCTAAACGTCTTCTTAGACAAATCTTTCATTTTCTCCCTATAAGAATGATTACTGTGGTAATTATCACTAACGTGTCTGTATTTTAAACCATGATTAGCCTAGGTTTTTATAACCTAGCTAAAGGGGGGATTTCCTGGACTGTGTAGTATTAGACAACCTACGGATATGAAATCTCCGTGATATGTTTTTGAGTATGCAATCTTTTTTCTCCTTTGTTTTTTCAGTCCATATATGGTTATCGATATATAAACGGAAGTTCCTATGACTACAATCGTATTAGTCCAAGAAATAGGGCGCATTTGCCACTTCGATGCTTGTCCATTTGGAAAAGAAGATCCTTACACATCCTTAGGAATTCCAGATAATCAAATAAAAGTGCAAACTTGGTGCTATTCACCACAATTGACTATACAATCATATTCATAGTGAATTTTCTATATAAGCACACACTTCCATTAGTGACTAGGACCCTATATTCTATATAAGCACACACTTCCATTAGTGACTAGAACCCTATATTAAGTCAATCAGGTATTAATATATTAAAGTATTTAAGTATGACTATATTACAATTAGTGGACGCATATAATAGGTATGTCCATACGATTATTAATATACTAGAATCATGGATTTGTACACTTAATCGTAATATTAACCAGTTGACTCGGAGCGTTATGTAATCTCTAAAAGAAGTCAAAATAATACTTAGTTTAAAGGAATTTGATTCAGTATGATATTTGAATAACCGTGTGACGACCCGGCCCATCGTCACGCGAATTACCACCCCGTTATGTTGTAATTACATATTTTATACTTTTATATCAGTGTTAGAGTCTATCAAATGAGTTAGTAGTGAATTGGATTGAAAATGAGGCATATAGCCTTTTTGAAGGAAACTTAAATATGAAAAGTCAACCCGGAGTTGACTATTTAGTTAGAGGGCTCGGATTCGGATTCTGATGATTCAGTTAGTCCCGGGGGGTGATTTGTGACTTAGGGGAGCAATCTGAATTCAATTTGGAGGTCCGGTGTAGAAATGTGCTTGAATTGGCTAAGGTTGAATTTTGACGAAATCTGAACGGTAGGTGAGATTTTGATCCGGGGGTCGGAGTGGAATTCCGACAATTCATGTAGCTTTTTTATGTGATTTTAGATATGTCCGCAAAATTTCAGGTCATTCGGACGTCGTTTGGTCGGGTTTTTGATCGAATTTTAGTTTCAGAAGTTTTGAAGAAACTTAGGCCTGAATCCGTGTGTAATTGGTGATTTTGATGTTTAAGATGGTATTTTTATGCTTGAAACAAGTTCGTATCGTGTTTTGGAGTATGTTGGTGGTTTTTGTTGGTGTCCCGGGGGCCTCGGGGTGAATCCGGACCATCATCCGACATTTTTGGAACATGAAAAGTCTGCTGTAAATTGCAAATCACTGAGCACAATTTAAGCCTTCGCGTTCGCGAGGTGTGACGACCCGGCCCGTCGTCACGGGAATTACCACCCCGTTATGTTGTAATTACATGTTTTATGCTTTTATATCAGTGTTAGAGTCTATCGGGTGAGTTAGGAGTGAATTGGATTGAAAATGAGGCATGTAGCCTTTTTGAAGGAAACTTGAACATGGAAAGTCAACCTGGAGTTGACTATTTGGTTAGAGGGCTCGGAATCGGATTCTGATGATTCGGTTAGTTCCGGGAGGTGATTTGTGACTTAGGGGAGCAATCGGAATTGAATTTGGAGGTCCGGTATAGAAATAGGCTTGAATTGGCTAAGGTTGAATTTTGGCGAAATCCGAACGGTAGGTGAGATTTTGATCCGGGGGTCGGAATGGAATTCCGACAATTGCAGTAGCTTCGTTAGGTGATTTTGGATGTGCCTGCAAAATTTCAGGTCATTCGAACGTCGTTTGGTCGGGTTTTTGATCGAATGTGTAATTCGGAATGTTTTAAGGAATTTAGGCTTGAATTCGATGTGAATTATGGATTTTGATGTTGTTAGACGTGTTTTGAGGATTTGAAACAAGTTCGAATAAGGTATTAGGGTGTGTTGGTGTGTTTGGATGAGGTCCCGGGGGCCTCGGGGTGTTTTCGGGTGGTTAAACGGAAGAAAAACATGGAAATTTCAGGTTGGAGTATTCTGGTTCTGTCATTTTCGCCCCTGCGGAAATGTGGGCGCGGAGGCGAGTCCGCAGGAGCGGACTGAGGAGCGCAGAAGCGCTAATGTTCGCTGAAGCGGGTCTTGTTCCGCTGAGGCAGTGCCGCTGGTGCGAACCGTGTGCCGCAGAAGCGGTCTAGAGGCAGATTAGGGAGATCCGCAGGAGCGGAGGAGTGATCGCCTAGGCGAGTACGCAGAAGCGGACTCTGGTGCGCAGAAGCGGGAGTTTTCGTAGAAACGGGTGTTCAATCGCGGAAGCGGACGCGCGAAAGCGGTCCTTTTCTCGCAGAAGCGGGATTGGCCAGCCAGGCCTGGAATCGCAGGAGCGACCAGTTGGTCGCGGATACGGCCTCGTAGGAGCGGAATTTTATCCGCAGAAGCGAAAATTGCAGTGAGTTAATTGCATCAGAAGTTAGAAAATTTCAGAAACATTTCACACATTTGGGTCTCGGCTTAAGAGGCTATTTGGGCGATTTTGAAGAGAAGCTCAAGGGAAATCATCAGGTAATCAACTATGGACTTAAACTATGATTAGTAATGATAATATTATGCAATTATATCATGAAAATGGAGGAATTTGGGATGATTCATGAAAGATTTAACCCTAGGCTTGAACTTTAGAAAATCAAGGTTTTGAATGGGCAAATGGAGTCCGATTTTGGTAAATGTTATATGCCTAGACTCGTATCGAGATGAGGATTCCGAATATGTAACTTTTGTAATTTTCCGAGAAGCGTACCGAAAGTCGGGTTTTGGCAACTTTGCCATTTTTGGTGGAAATCGAATTGTATTGATTGGGTGTCGTCCCATTGGCCTAAATTGTTGTATTTCTACTGTATTTGATCATATTCTACGCGTGCGGAGCTTGATTCTCGTGGCAAGGGCATTGCGGAGTAGTCTTCGCGCTGTATTGAGGTGAGTAATAGGTGTGGGTGATGACCAGCGGGTTCGAAACCCCGGTATACCACTTTGTGACGCTGTATAGCGGCGAGACACGTACTCTCATGTGAGTGCGGGGTCGATTGTGATTGGGGACTATGGCTTAGTCCGACTTGTTGATACCGTGTTATGATATTAGGCTATTCTTGAGCCGTCGAACCTCCTTCTCGGATGGTTGCATACTATATTGTGATATTGGCTACTCTTGAGCCGTTGAACCTCCTTCTTGGACGGTTGAGTATACTTGTGGGCTGTGAACCAGTTATTGGATCCCGCGAGGATTATTATCATAGTCTTGTGATATTGACATGCTAGTTTACTACCAGTCCACAACTATTTTCTGTTATCATGCTATTTCCAATCTCTGGAACTTGATATTACAGTTTTCAACTGAAAAATGATAAAAGATATTTTCAAAACTACTTTTGAGCCTGCGAGGCTATATTTGCATATTATCTGACTGGTAGTGGATCGGGCTGCGCGCCGCAGCGGTATATATGTTGGATCGGACTGCACGCCGCAGTAATATTGTGCTTGGGCTGCAGGAGCCCCTCCGGAGTCTGAACCCCCATAGTGAGCACGGGTACCCAAATTGGATCGGGCTACGCGCCGTAGCGGTCATATCATGCATTGCATTGCATTTAGCTACATCTGCTAGCTGTTATACTGTTTTGCTGGTACTTGCTGGTACATGTACAGTTGATATTGATTCTGTGACATGGTATTTGATTGTAGCTTTACATAGTGCTTTATTGCGGATTTCTTATCTGCGCTGTCTTACCCTTGTTTATTACCACTGAGCCTGGCAGTACTCATTTTACTCCATGTACTCATTTTACTCCCTGCACCTTGTGCGCAGATCCTGGTACCTGTCAGCATTGATCCGGTAGCTGTTCGAGGCAACATCTGTAGGATATTCGAGGTAGCTGCAGATATTCCTTCTTACGGTCTTTTGATTCTCTATTGATATTTCTTTCCGCACTCGGTATCTTGTAAACCATTATACACTTATGTTCATTAGAGGCTCATGACTCTTGACCCTACGGTCTATGGGAGTTGGTATATTTTGGGACTTATTCCCCGTTTTCGATATATGTATCACTGTGGTTTCATATTTTGATATGCTTAAATGGGATAAAGCAAGCTTCTAGCTTCGTCGTTGTTATTGATTGGTCAGGCTGGCCTGGCAATGTGCTGGGCGCCATCACGACCGGATTTGGAGTCGTGTCAAGTTGGTATCAGAGCCTAGGTTTACTAGGCCTCATGAGTCTTGAGCCGGTTGGTAGAGTCTTGTGGATCGGTACGGGGAAGCCTGTACTTATCCTCGGGAGGCTGCGAACCTTTAGGAAACACTTCACACTTCTTGGAATTCTTATCGTGCGTACTTGATTCAGCTTGAGATATACTTTTGAAAATTCCTTCCGCACGTCTGTGTACGCATCGAGCGCTCAGTAATATAATTGCTTTATGGCTTGTGATTTCCCCGATCGAGAGGCGAGACATAATCTCTGCGAGTTCATGTTGGGCCAGTCGGAAAGACTTGAGGCTGGACCTGTCTATGACTTGAGCATTGAGGTGCTGATTTTGTGAGTGGTGGCAATAGATAAGGTACTGAGGGTTTGAAACCCCGTATTTGTACTATACAGTGCTATGCTGAGACGATACACGCGTCATGTGACGAGCGTGGTGGTATTGTGACTGGGGATTTGGACTTGGTCCTTCCCGATTGATAGATTACTGTGTATAATGACTGAGACTGGGCTTATATATATGTATTTGGGCTAGTAGCCATGTTTGGGGCCTTGTGCCGATCTGTAGAGTATTAGGGAGGCTTACTAAAGGATGAGCTGTTAATTGTTCGACTCTTATCTAATCTGTTGTGTAGCCCCGAGCTGTGGGCATGGTGAATATTTACCATATATCTTACTTGAAAGGTAAAGTGCCTTATGTGTAGTGGAACGAGTTCAAACTCGGGAAGACTAAAGTGATTATGCTATGTGTATCCTGGTGGAAGGTATTGTGCTGAAATGCTAAATTGAGAAGAAGTAGGTGGGTTGATCCTCATGTGTAATTGAAAGGTATTTGATATGTGTTATGATTCGAGCAGGTACAACACATGTTCATGTACCAATTATGATAATATGATTTGTGTAGCAATGAGACTAATGTTGTCGATATGCATTGTGATGTCTTGTCGAGTTGTGAATGTATTGCTATGATGGTTTTGGTGATTCTCTGGCAGGTGGATAGGCCAATTTACAAAGGAAACTTTGCCAAAAGTTTTAGAAAATTTGGGACTTAGAAAAGATTTTTGTCACCTAAAGAGTGGGCTTAACTGTTGTGTGTGAATGAATACAAGAACTACAAAAGAGTTAATATTTTTGATAATTCGAATCTCCGCCGAAGCTTGCAAATGACTTGAGTTTAATCTAACTAGAACATTGCGACATCATTTGAGTAAGAATGTTATGAGTGGCTAAAAATGCTTAGATGTATGGCTCCAAGCCAAGTTGGGGAGGTTGTTATTGATTAACTGATGGCATTATTGTGTGCTATGTTGGTTCTGTCTCTAGGTATGATGGGAAATTTTGATAAAGGTTATGGTGCTTCGTAGATGTGAAGAAATACTAGGATGTTTTGAACTAATGTTGGTAAGGAATGTTGGGTATATAGAAAAGAAAGATTGCTAATTGTATCTGTATGTAATCATGTTCTGCGGTGTCAGAGTTCTAGCGAAGGTCGAGTGGTTCTGTCCAATAAGACAGTTGAATTACTGCTGAATAAGGGTGATTGATGCCCGAGAATTGTTTTACAGTGTTCAAGATTTTGCTTATAACAGTCAGGTGTCTTAAGATTGTGCATGTGTCTAAAGACGGTGGTTTCGTTAGAAGAGATCAAGATTTGAGTTATATTATGTGAATGATGGGATTCTATGTAATCGTATTGGAAGGTAATGATAACGAATTCAAATCGCAGAAAGTTCTTCAAAATAAAGTGTTGTAGAATGTGATATTCCTGAGAACATTGAGAGATGATTAAGTGGCCTATGGGTCTTCTGTACGAGTCTCGTGTGGTAACATGAGTTGATGTATTATGGTGCTACAGTAAAGGCTAATATTAAATTAAAGATGAATCAGAAAGAAAACTGGATAAATGGAACAACTTGTTAATAAACCGAAACGATATGATAAGGAATACGATTAATTCCTGGTATATGTTTGAAGTAATGAGTCTTGCAGATATTGTGCAACAAAGCTCTTGAGCGCTGGCAGTTGTGTAACTTGATATGGGTATAAGGACTCAGTCCTGGCAGTTTAACTTATGCAATGTAATTGGGAGAAAGAGTTTATGATGTGTTTTACCGTGGTTTGAAAATGAGTGTATTTTTCCTGTTGGTATGCAAGGCTTGGAATGTGTAATGAGTTTTCTCTATATGGGATCATGGAAGCCCTTGACTAGTTGAGTGTGCCGATGTTTGCAGCGTAGGAAAGGAATATGAATTTCCATGTTATCTTAGTGTGGTATGGTATATGCGATGTGTTATGGAAAGTTGATAATGGCATATTCAAGGTTTTGTGATCAGTTCATAATATATGGGGAGTCATTAAAATTATTTAGCAAAGCGGGCAGATGCATGTGATTTAAAGAATCGATCTTTCTGGTGATTAAAGAAAATGGTATTGCTATTCTAGTAATTTGGCAGGGAATATGGTCCAAAAGGACAAGGTAAAATGATAAAATCTAATGGTATGGTGGTATTCTCTTGTTGGATCGACTATAATAATTGAGTCGTTGATGGCATAGTGAACTTCTTGAATGGCTTTCGTGGTACGAATGGGCACTTGATGTGCGTTATGTATTCGTACGGTAGGGTGTGGAACCAAGTATAGTGATTCATGTGTTATATATGTGTTGGAGACTGGAAGTTCTCTTAATCCGCCTACGCAGTGGTGGTATGACGTGTGTATCGACACCTTTTAGCGGTTATTGGATATTGGAAGCCCTAATGGCTCTCTTATTGCTTGATACGATGAATTTGAATAATGATACTTGATTGCAGACTGGTTGTCATAAGCCAGGTTGTCTAGACTTATGCGATATGGACTATGTTAGAAAAATGTCACAAACTGCGTGGAAGAGTGCATCAGATCATGCTCCCGCAGGGTAGATGTACCCTAGGATCAGCGGACGACTAGCAGGTATTGCTTTGTCAGTTGGGCCTTCGTGGTGGATATCAGTGTCTTGGTTTCTACCATTGATTCAGTTCCAGTATTGAGGGACTTTGTTGGATGCGTTTCTGGTGGCCGAACGTGAGGCTATATATATGTTTACTATAATGAGCAACTTGACTCGACGCACATTTCTTTGGCGAGGGTTCTATATGGATCGGGTGGCGCGCCGCCACAGGTATGGTTATTTGGATCGGGTGGCACGCCGCCACGGGTATGGTATCTGGATCGGGTGGCACGCCACCACGGGTATGTCATTGGAGCAAGTTGCACGCCGCAATAGTGTAATGTGAAAATGGAGTTGGTTATATGTTACCTGGTATACAATACTCCTGTCTTCTGAGGAAACGTCCGTATTGAGTATCGCTCGGCGAATGGAATATCGGTTGTGTCCTTTCAGGATTTGATAACATACATTAATTATTTCACCGTGGGTGAGGTTGATTGCTTGGGTTCAAAACCTAGATCTGTGTGTGGCTAACCGTTTTGAGCTTGGTAGCTTGAGGTGCTTCATGAGTAATAGTGTTTGGACAGAATCACGAATCGTGGAAATGCCACCTGATGTTATGACCTCTCGAGGAGGATTCAGGTACTCTATTTCTATAATGCGAGACGCGATCTCAGTTCAATGTTATGATGGCCAAGAGAAATTGAATTGCAGCTCTTTTGCCGGAGACAGTTGTCATGATTTGAGCTGTCATGATTCGAGTGTGTTCAGACGTTTCTATTAGAGCCTATGTTGTGCTCGCCGCGGCTTAGGCCGGTGTTTGAGGTGTCATGTCACCAGTGCAGTGTGTTATGATCGAAATGACCGTTGGAGTCATTATTGAGAGCGAGCATATGTGATTTCAGTTGGTTAGAAAGGTAATGTCGAGGTTTGGTTGCGAAATCTATTGTAGCATCAATTAAAAGGGAAAAAGGATTGTGAATCGGTAACCTGAGAGATGGATTCGATATATCGCGTGTTCGGTTAACGTGGCCAGTATATGAAGGCGTTGGACTAAGGCTTTAGCTAATGAGAAGGGTTCTTTCTCCTAGTGTTTGGTTATTGTGGCCAGTTGTTGTGGTGAGAGACTATTGTCTCGAGTGATTGGGTTGTTTGATACATCATATGATCTCACCCGGAGTGGCGAGCATGGCTATTACAGATGGATCGTGTGTACTCTGAGTATAGATGGGGGATTCAGATTTGGTATATGATTTCAGAAAGTGCAATGTGGATTATGGTTCAGTTGGAGCGTGAAATTTCAGCCATAAAGTGTTGTCGGACTTATGTGAGATAGGGTGACGTATGATAGCCCGAATATATGCTTGGTAAGGTCATTCAGCTATTGGGTTGCTTCTAGTACCACTCTGGTACGCTCGAGGACGAGCGTTTGTTTAAGTTGGGGAGCATGTGACGACCCGGCCCGTCGTCACGGTAATTACCACCTTGTTATATTGTAATTATATGTTTTATGCTTTTATATCAGTGTTAGAGTCTATCGGGTGAGTTAGGAGTGAATTGGATTGAAAATGAGGCATATAGCCTTTTTGAAGGAAACTTGAATATGGAAAGTCAACTTGGAGTTGACTATTTAGTTAGAGGGCTCGGAATCGAATTTTGATGATTTGAGTAGTTCCGGGAGGTGATTTGTGACTTAGGGGAGCAATCGAAATTGAATTTGGAGGTCCGGTGTAGAAATAGGCTTGAATTGGCTAAGCTTGAATTTTGGCGAAATCCGAGCGGTAGTGAGATTTTGATCCGGGGGTCGGAATGGAATTCTGACAATTCCTGTAGCTTCGTTATGTAATTTTTGTTATGTCCGCAAAATTTCAGGTCATTCGGACGTCGTTTGGTCGGGTTTTTTATTGAATGTGTAATTCGGAAAGTTTTAAGGAATTTAGGCTTGAATTCGATGTGAATTATGGATTTTGATGTTGTTAGACGTGTTTTGAGGATTTGAAACAAGTTCGAATAAGGTATTAAGGTGTGTTGGTGTGTTTGGATGAGGTCCCGGGGGGGGGAGGGGGGGCCTCGGGGTGTTTTCTGGTGGTTAAACGGAAGAAAAACATGGAAATTTCAGGTTGGAGTATTCTGGTTCTATCATTTTCGCCCCTGCGGAAATGTGGGCGCGGAGGCGAGTCCGCAGGAGCGGACTGAGGAGCGTAGAAGCGCTTATGTTCGCTGAAGCGGGTCTTGTTCTGCTGAGGCGGTGTCGCTGGTGCGAACGGTGTGCCGCAGAAGCGGTCTAGAGGCGGATTAGGGAGATCCGCAAGAGCGGAGGAGTGATCGCCTTGGCGAGTCCGCAGAAGCAGACTCTGGTGCGCAGAAGCGGGAGTTTTCGCAGAAGCGGACGCGCGAAAGCGGTCCTTTTCTCGCAGAAGCGGGATTTTCCAGCCAGGCCTGGAATCGCAGGAACGACCAGTTGGTCGCGGATACGGGCTCGTAGGAGCGGAATTTTATCCGCAGAAGCGAAAATCGCAGTGAGTTAATTGCATCAGAAGTTAGAAAATTTCAGACACATTTCACACATTTGGGTCTCGGCTTAAGGAGGCGATTTGGTCGATTTTGAAGAGAAACTCAAGGGAAATAATCAGGTAATCAACTATGGACTTAAACTATGATTAGTAATGATAATATTATGCAATTATATCACGAAAATGGAGGAATTTGGGGTGATTCATGGAAGATTTAACCCTAGGCTTGAACTTTAGAAAATCAAGGTTTTGAATGGGAAAATGGAGTCCGATTTTGGAAAATTTTATATGCCTAGACTCGTATCGAGATGAGGATTCCGAATATGTGACTTTTGTAATTTTCCGAGAAGCGTACCGAAAGTCGGGTTTTGGCAACTTTGCCATTTTTGGTGTAAATCGAATTGTATTGATTGGGTGTCGTCCCATTGGCCTAATTTGTTGTATTTCTACTGTATTTGATCAGATTCTACGCGTGCGGAGCTTGATTCTCGTGGCAAGGGCATTGTGGAGTAGTCGTCGCGCCGTATTGAGGTGAGTAATAGATGTGGGTGATGACCAGCGGGTTCGAAACCCCAGTATACCACTTTGTGACGCTGTATAGCAGCGAGACACGTACTCTCTTGTGAGTGCGGGGTCGATTGTGATTGGGGACTATGGCTTAGTCCGACTTGTTCATACTGTGTTATGCTATTAGGCTATTCTTGAGCCGTCGAACCTCCTTCTCGGATGGTTGCATACTATATTGTGATATTGGCTACTCTTGAGCCGTTGAACCTCCTTCTTGGACGGTCGAGTATACTTGTGTGCTGTGAACCAGTTATTCGATCCCGCGAGGATCGTTATCATAGTCTTGTGATATTGACATGCTAGTTTACTACCAGTCCGCAACTATTTTCTGTTATCATGCTATTTCCAATCTCTGGAACTTGATATTACAGTTTTCAACTGAAAAATGATAAAAGATATTTTCAAAACTACTTTTGAGCCTGCGAGGCTATATTTGCATATTATCTGACTGGTAGTGGATCGGGCTGCGCGCCGCAGCGGTATATATAATTGGATCGGACTGCACGCCGCAGTAATATTGTGCTTGGGCTATAGGAGCCCCTCCGGACTCTGAACCCTCACAGTGACCACGGGTACCCAAATTGGATCGGGCTACACGCCGTAGCGGTCATATCATGCATTGCATTACATTTAGCTACATCTCCTAGCTGTTATACTATTTTGCTGGTACTTGTTGGTACATGTACAATTGATATTAATTCTGTGACAGGGTATTTGACTACAGCTTTACATAGTGCTTTATTGCGGATTTCTTATCTCGCTGTCTTACCCTTGTTTATTACCACTGAGTCTGGCAGTACTCATTTTACTCCCTGCACCTTGTGTGCAGATCCAGGTACCTCTCAGCAGTGATCCGGTAGTTGTTCGAGGCGACATCTGTAGGATATTCGAGGTAGGTACAGAGTCCGCAGGACCCGATATTCCTTCTAACTGTCTTTTGATTCTGTATTGATATTTCTTTCCGCACTGGTATCTTGTAAACCATTATACACTTATGTTCATTAGAGGCTCATGACTCTTGACCCTACGGTCTATGGGAGTTGGCATATTTTGGGACTTGATTCCCCGTTTTTGATATATGTATCACTGTGGTTTCATATTTTGATATGCTTAAATGGGATAAAGCGAGCTTCTAGCTCCGTCGTTGTTATTGATTGGTCAGGCTGGCCTGGCAATGTGCTGGGTGCCATCACGACCGGATTCGGGGTCATGTCATGAGGGCTATGCCGCGTTTGCGTAGGCTGGGGCCAGGTGACCATCGAGTTTGCGAAGGGAGGCACAGCGTTCGCGTAAGATAATGAAGTGAAGCATCGCGTTCGCGATGGTTTGGGTCTCGTTCGCTTAAGAGGAAAAGGCAAGGCATCGCGTTCGCGTGGATTGGGACGCATTCGCGTAGAGTAAAAATCCGGAGATTGGAAAGTTGGCCTTCGAGGTCGCGTGACTTCACGTCGCGTTCGCGATGAAGAAAAGGAATAAGGCATCGCGTTCATAGGAGAGGCGTCGCGAACGCGATGAAGGAATTGACCAGGCAGTGAGTTTAATTACAGAACAGAACCAGTAGCGGGTTTCATACCCCAAAATACCATTTTTGAGTTCTAGAGAGAGAGACTCACGGGAATTGCTGGGAATTCATCGGGGATTCGTTGGAGGTAAGTTTTGTGGCTTAATTACATCATTTTATCATTAAATCCTTGGTTAATTCTCTGTAAATGGAAGATTAAAGGTGGGTTTTAACCCTAGGCCTAAAATTGTAGAAAAATAAGGATTTGAGTGGGCAAATGGAGTCCGAATTCGGTAAATTTTATATGCCTAGACTCGTATTGAGATGAGGGTTCCCAATACGTGACTTTTGTAATTTTTCGAGAAGTTTATCGAAAGTCGGGTTTTGACAACTTTGGGAATTTTGATGTAAATTGAGTTGTATTGATTGGGTGTCGTCCCATTGGCCTAATTTGTTGCGTTTCTATTGTATTTGATCAGATTCTACGCGTGTGGAGCTCGATTCTCGTGGCAAGGGCATCGCGGAGTAGTCGTCACACTATATTGAGGTGAGTAATTGTCACGACCCCAAATCCGGTCGTGATGGCGCCAAGCACACTACTAGGCCAGCCTCACCACTCAATAACAATTACGGAGCTAGGAGCTCGCTTTATCCCAATTTAACATATCAAATCATGAAACAACAGTGATATATATATATATATATATATATCGAAAACGGGGAATCAAGTCCCAACACATACCAACTCCCATAGACCGAAGGGTCAATAATCATGAGCCTCTAGAAAGAACATAAATGTAATAATGGTTTTGTAACAACCCGGCCCGTCGTTACGGGAACTACCAACCCCTCACTTTGCATTTACATATCTTATGCTTTTATATCAGTATTAGAGTATATCGGGTGAGTTAGGAGTGATTTGGGTTAAAAATGAAGCAAATAGCATGTTTGAAGGAACCTTGAATTTGGGAAGTCAACCTAGAGTTGACTATTGAGTTAGAGTGCTCGGAACCGGATTCCGATGATTCGACTAGTTTCGGGGGATCATTTATGACTTAGGAGAGCAATCGGAATTGAATTCGGAGGTCCGGTGTAGTTTTAGGCTTGAATTGGCGAAGGTTGAATTTTGGCGAAAACCGGATGATAGGTGAGATTTTGATCCGGGGGTCGAATGGAATTCTGACAATTTCTGTAGCTTCGTTATGTGATTTTGGATATGTCTGCAAATTTTGAGGTCTTTCGGATATCGTTTGATCGGGTTTTGGATTGAATGTTAGCTTTGAAAGTTTTGAAGAAACTTAGGCTTGAATTCGTGTGTAAATGGTGATTTCGATGTTTAGTATAGTGTTTTTGTGATTGGAAGAAGTCCGTATCATATTTTGGAGTATGTTGGTGGTTTTCGTTGGGGTCCCGGGGGCCTCGGGATGGATTCGGACCATCAACCGGGGCATTTGGAACTTGGAAAAAAATTCTGCAGAAAATTGCAGGCAGCAGTTGCTCTATGCGATCGCAGAGAGATGATTGCGATCGCATAGAAGAGTGGAAGGGGGCGCGAAGTTAACTCTATGTAATCGCGTGAAGGGAATTGCGATCGCATAGGGTCCGGAATTTTGTGCAGTGCGATCGCGGAGGCTCGATTGCGATCGCGTAGGGTATAAATGTGAAGCTATGCGATCGCATGGCTAGGCCTGCGATCGCAGAAAACGAATAGGAGGCCTGAGAAAACTTGCTCTATGCGATCGCAATAAGGGGCCTGCGATCGCATAGAAGGAAATGTTCTGGCAGTGAATTAAATCACAGAACAGAGGGGTCGCGGGTTCATTCACGCAAAACCCAATTTTGAGCCCTAGAGAGAAGAAAACACGAGGAAATCACTGAGAAATCATCGGGTATTCATCGGAGGTAAGATTCTTGACTCCAAAACATAATTTTATGGTAGGATTAACATCAATCTTCATGAAATTGGGTAGACAATTTGAAGAATTGTGGCCTAGGTATTGAAAACGGGATTTTTAGTTTTGAAAGGCCATTTGAACTCCGATTTCGATAAATTTTATACGTACGGACTCATGGCGCGACGAGGATCGCGTTGGTACTAATTTCACAATTTTCCAAGCAGTGGGGCCCGGAGTCGGGTTTTACCAACTTAGTGTATTTATGCGAATTTCATGTAAATTGAAATGGGTTATGATTCTTTGACCCGTATTAGATATAATTATTGTGGTTTGACTAGATTCTACACACGAGGGAGCGAATTTCAAAGGAAAAGGCATCGCGGACGAATCTACGACCGGCTAGAGGTGAGTAGTTTGTGTATATGGTAGCCTGAGGGTTCGAAACCCCGGCTTAGCACATTGTGACGCTAGTAGGGCGTGGCTCGCACACCGTGGTAGGTGCGGGATTGATTATGACTGGGGATTTAGACTTGGTCCATCCCGGATGTGAATAATATGCTATTAGTGTTGGAAATACACCGTATTTGATATATTTGTGGGCGGTAAGCCTTGTTTGGGGCCTTTTGCCGACCTGTAGCGTCCTTAGAGGACAATATTTATGTGATAGCTATATTTTCTTAATCACTGATCTCAGTCCTGGAAATTGAAATCACATTATTGATATGCTAAGTCACCGGTTTTTGCAAAATTAATTAAGTTAAAGTATTTTTCATTAATTATGAACTGGAAACTGGAATTAAGATAAATAAACTATTTTGTGACTTATTTGATTATTGTGGACTGAGGATGGATCGGGCTGCACGCCGCAGCGGTTATTATGATATGAGGATCGGGCTGCACGCCGCAGCGATATTTGCGCTTGGGCTGTAGGAGCCCCTCCGGAGTGTGTACACACCCCCAGTGAGCGTCGTCGACGTTAAATGGATCGGGCTACACGCCGTAGCGGTTATGTGCATTGCAATTGCATCGGTATTTGTTGAGTTATTCTGTAGTAGCTGTACTGTACTGTTGATGTTAGTTCGTAGGAGATTCGGACTGTAGTGTAGCTTCATATTGTGGTATGTTGTGGATTTCCTATTTTCAGCTGCTTTTATATATTTATTACTCACTGAGTACTTAGTACTCACCCCTACTCCCTGCACCTTTTGTGTGCAGACTCAGGTACTCAGGAGCAGTAGACAGGCATTTCCAGCGTTTGCAGTGTCATACTGAGTTGCTGAGGTAGCTGCCTACGTTCGCAGAACCTAGCTTCTCCTCTCTTTCCAGTTGTTATTTTATATTCAAACTTGAGTATTTCTATACAGTATTCTCCATTTTGTTGGGTTTTGTTAGAGGCTCTAGACTTGTGACTCTAGATCTTTGGGAGTGTTAGTTATTTTTGCATTTCTCCGTATTTTGTTCATTATTATTATTATTGGAGTTCTTTAACTCATATATTCTTCTTGGGAAGTCCATTTGGGATTGGTATTCGATGTGATAAATAATTGTTGGTCTGGCTGGCCTAGCTTGATTGTTGGGCGCCATCACGACCGGATTTGGGTCGTGACAAGTTTGTGTCAGAGCGTAGGTTACTAGGACTCGCGAGTCATGAGCCGGTTTAGTAGGCTTTCGCGGATCGGTACGTAGACGTCCGTATCTATCCTCGGAGGGCTACAAAAACTTTAGGAAAAACCTCATTTTTCTTGGATTCATATCGTGCGGTTTGTGTTATTGTGAAACTAGACTTTTCCCTATTATATTCTCTCGCAGATGGCGAGAACACGTGCTAGCGGACGTGGCGGACGACCACCATTGGCAACCAGAGGCCATGGTCGTGGTAGAGGTAGGGCAGCAGTACCAGCCCCTGCTGACCCACCAGCTGACCAGACTCAGGGTCAGATTCCTGCATCAGTGGCCCAGGTTCAGGACCAGATTCCAGCTGCAGATACTCCGGCAACTCAGGTTCAGGCACCGGCAGTGCCTATTGTGATACCGGGTCTTCAGGAGACCTTGGCGCAGATCTTATCAGTATGCACATGATTGGCTCAGGTCGTTACAGCCTCTACTGCAGCGTCTTCTTCACAGGCAGGGGGAGGGAATCAGACCCCCGTGGCTCGCACACCCGAGCCGATGATACAGGGTATTCAGGCGCCTGGGGCAGCTCCAGTTCAGCCAGTTGCGCCCGTTGCACCAGCTCCTGCTTATATGGTTCCAGTTATGCCCGACAATGAGCAGCGTCGTTTGGAGAGATTTGAGAGGCTACAGCCTTCGACATTCAGTGGTGCTAAGGGCGAGGACGCCCAGGGTTTGGTTGATAGATGTCAGTGCATGCTTCGCATCGCGGGTATTCTAGAGTCCAGCGGTGTTTCATTCACCACTTTTCAGTTCACTGGTGCAACATTTCAGTGGTGGGAGGATTTCGAGAGGCGTAGGCCCGCTGGGGCAGTGCCCCTCACTTGGCAGCAGTTCTCCACGGTATTTTTGGAGAAGTACGTGCCTCAGTCTCAGAGAGAGGAGCTGCGACGTCAGTTCGAGTGGTTGAAGCAGGGAGATATGACGGTTAATCAGTACGAGATGAGATTCACACAGTTGGCCCGTCATGCCATATGGATGGTTCCTACAGACAGAGAGAGGATTTGGAGATTTATCGATGGCCTTATTTATCCCATCCGCATATTGACGACCAGGGAGAGAGTTTCGACAGTTACCTTTGAGGAGGTGGTTGATGCTGCCCGTCACATTGAGACAGATCGCCGCAGAGAGTGGGAGGAGAGAGAGGCTAAGAGGCCTCGTGGTACTGGCAGCTACAATGGTGCTCCGTCTAGGGGCCAACCCCAGCATAGCAGGGGTCGTTCTTTCAGTCTCACCGTCCGGACATGCAGCAGTCCAGCGGGGTTTCACCGATCGTGGTCGTCGTGGCCATCGTGGTTATCGTGTCGGCAGAGCCATCGCCAGAGTCAGCCCAAGACCGAGTGCTCTTCCATCTCGCAGCTCGCTCCCGCTTCCTTGGCACAGTGTTCATCCGTAGCGAGGGTTCCTCGCGCAGCCCCTTCTTCCATCTTCGTGTCGTTGTTTTGAGTGCGGTGACTTGGGCCATATCAGGAGAGAGTGTCCTCAGTGGCTTCGTAAACGGTCTCAACAGAGGGATCATCCCTCGTCTTCTACTCCTGTTTCTTCAGTGCCAGCACAATCGGCTAGGGCTAGTGGCCAGGTATCAAGAGGTCGCCCTAGGGGCGAGGATCGTACTGGTGGAGGCCAGGCTCGTTTCTATGCTCTTCCGGATAGGAAGGATGCTAGTGCTTCAGATGCAGTCATTTCAGGTATTATCTCAGTCTGCCACAGGGATGCTTCTGTCTTATTTGATCCCGGATCCACCTATTCTTATGTTTCTACTTATTTTGCACATCACTTGGGTATGACCCGTGGTATTCTTGCTTTGCCCGTACATGGGTCTACCCCAGTGGGGGATAGTGTTGTTGTGGATCAGGTATATCGATCCTGTCTTATTACTATTGGGGGTCTGGAGACCCAAGTTGATTTATTACTATTGGGCATGGTAGATTTCGATGTGATACTAGGCATGGATTGGCTATCTCCTTACCATGCGATTCTGGACTATCATGCCAAGATAGTCACACTAGCTATTCCAGGTAATCCGAGGACCGAGTGGCGAGGCCTGACTGATTATGTGTCCGACATTGTGATTTCTTATATAAAGGCCCAACGAATGATTGGCAAGGGTTGTTTATCTTATTTGGCCTTCATTAGAAATGTTGAGGCTGAGACACCCAGTCCTTGATTCGGTCCCCATTGTGAGGGAGTTTCCGGATGTATTTCCAGCAGACCTGCCGGGCATGCCACCCGACAGAGATATTGACTTTGGTATTGACTTGGTGTCGGGCACTCAGCCCATTTCTATTCCGCCCTATCGCATGGCACCAGCGGAGTTAAAAGAATTGAAAGAACAGCTTCAGGAACTCTTAGATAAGGGTTTCATTCGTCCGAGTGTGTCACCTTGGGGTGCACCGGTGTTGTTCGTAAAGAAGAAAGATGGCACAATGAGAATGTGCATTGATTACAGGCAGCTGAACAAGGTAACAGTGAAGAATAAATACCCATTGCCTCGTATCGAGGACCTATTTGATCAGCTCCAGGGAGCTAGTGTATTTTCTAAGATTGATCTTCGATCGGGCTATCATCAGTTGAAGATCAGGGACTCAGATATTATGAAGACAGCGTTCAGAACGCGCTATGGGCACTACGAGTTCTTGGTGATGTCTTTCGGAATGACTAATGCCCCAGCTGCATTCATGCACTTGATGAATAGCGTATTTCGGCCGTATCTTGATTATTTTGTGATTGTGTTTATTTGGTGTATTCACGCAGCCAGGAGGAGCATGCACAGCACTTGAGGGTGGTATTGCAGAGGTTGAGAGAAGATAAGCTTTATGCAAAATTCACTAAGTGTGAGTTCTGGCTCGATACTGTGACTTTTCTGGGACATGTAGTGTCTAGTGATGGTATTCGGGTTGATCCACAGAAGGTCGAGGCAGTGCAGAATTGGCCCAGACCTTCCTCAGCTACCGAGATTCGGAGTTTTCTCGGCTTGGCAGGATATTATCGTAGGTTTGTTTAGGGTTTCTCATCTATTGCTTCACCGTTGACTAAGTTGACACAGAAGAATGCTCCATTTGTGTGGTCTGAAGAATGTGAGGAGAGATTCCAGAAGCTCAAGGAGGCTTTGACCACAGCTCCAGTACTTGTGTTACCATCGGCCTCAGGGTCATATACGGTGTATTGTGATGCTTCTAGAGTTGGACTCGATTGTGTGTTGATGCAGGAGTGTAGAGTTATCGCATATGCTTCTCGTCAGCTAAAGCCCCACGAGAAGAACTACCCTGTTCATGATCTGGAGTTAGCTGCTATTGTTCATGCCTTGAAGATTTGGAGGCATTACCTAGATGGTGTATCTTGTGATGTGTATACAGACCACCGTAGCCTTCAGCATTTGTTTAAGCAGAAAGATCTAAATTCGAGGCAGCGGAGATGGCTTGAATTGCTTAAAGACAATGATATTACTATCTTGTACCATCCCGGGAAAGCCAATGTAGTGGCTGATGCATTGAGCCGGAAGGCTATTAGTATGGGCAGTATGGCGTATATTCCAGTTGGGGAGAGACCCCTTGCAGTTGATGTTCAGGCGTTAGCTAATCAGATGGTGAGACTGGATATTTCTGAGCCCAGTCGGGTGATGGCTTGTGTAATGGCTCGTTCTTCTTTATATGATCGTATTCGAGAGCACAAGTATGATGATCCACATTTACTTGCCCTTAAGAACAGAGTTCAGCATGATGATGCCAGAGATGTCACTATTGATAGTGATGGCTTATTGTGGATGCAGGGCCGGATATGCGTGCCCAATGTTGATGACCTTCGTGAGTTGATATTGGAGGAGGCCCACTGCTCGTGGTATTCCATTCATCCAGGAGCCGCGAAGATGTATCAGGATTTGAAGCAGCATTACTGGTGGAGAAAGATGAAGAAAGATATTGCGAGCCATGTGGCTCGGTGTCTAAACTGTCAGCAGGTCAAGTATGAGCATCAGAGACCTGGTGGTGTATTCCAGCGTATTGATATTCCGGAGTGGAAGTGGGAAAGGATTACTATGGACTTTGTTAGTGGACTCCCTCGGACGGCGAGGAAGTTTGATTCAGTTTGGGTAGTGGTGGATAGGTTGACTAAGTCAGCTCACTTCATCCCAGTGTGTACTACTTATACCTCAGAGCGGTTGGCAGATATTCATCCGTGAGATAGTGAGATTGCATGGAGTTCCCATTTCTATTATATCGGATAGAGGTACCCAGTTCACTTCTCAGTTCTGGAGGACATTTCAGCGAGAGTTGGGTTCACGGGTAGAGCTGAGCACAGCATTTCATCCACAGACGGATGGGCAGTCTGAGCGTACTATTCAGATATCGGAGGACATGTTGCGTGCTTGTGTCATTGATTTCGGTGGTTCGTGGGCTGATTATTTGCCTCTTGCGGAGTTTGCTTATAATAATAGCTATCAGTCCAGCATTCAGATGGCACCGTATGAAGCTTTATATGGGAGGCGGGGTAGGTCTCCAATCGGTTGGTTCGAGCCCGGCGAGGCTAGGTCGCTGGGGACAGAGTTAGTCCAAGATGCCTTAGACAAGGTGAAGGTGATTCAGGAGAGACTTCGCACAGCTCAGTCGCGTCAGAAGAGTTATGCGGACTGGAAGGTCCGAGATGTGTCTTATTCAGTGGGTGAGAAGGTGTTGCTGAGCGTTTCGCCTATGAAGGGCGTTATGAGGTTTGGGAAGAAAGGGAAGTTGAGTCCAAGGTTCATTGGACCTTTTGAGGTGCTTAGGAAAGTTGGGGAGGTGGCTTATATGCTTGCTTTGCCACCCGGTTTGTCGGGAGTTCACCCGGTGTTCCATGTATCTATGCTCCGGAAGTATGTCGGAGACCCGTCTCATGTGTTGGACTTCAGCACGATACAGGATGAGGTCTTGACTTATGATGTGGAGCCAGTAGCCATCTTGGGTCGACAGGTTCGTGCTGAGATCCAAGGATATAGCTTTAGTGAAAGTGCAGTGGAGAGATCGTCCCGTGGAGGAAGCAACTTGGGAAACCGAGCAGGAGATGCGGAGCAGATATCCTCACTTATTTGATGCTCCAGGCCCGTCGTTACGCTAACTACCACCCAGGTTACTTTGCATTTACATATCTTATGCTTTTATATAGTATTAGAGTATATCGGGTGAGTTAGGAGTGATTCGGGTTGAAATTGAAGCAAATAGCATGTTTGAAGGAAGCTTGAATTTGGAAAGTCAACATAGAGTTGACTATTGAGTTAGAGTGCTCGGAACTGGATTTCGATGATTCGACTAGTTTCGGGGGATCATTTATGACTTAGGAGAGCAATCGTAATTGAATTCGGAGGTCCGGTGTAGTTTTAGGCTTGAATTGGCAAAGATTGAATTTTGGTAAAAACCATATGGTAGGTGAGATTTTGATCCGGGGGTCGGAATGGAATTCCGACAATTTTTGTAGCTTCGTTATGTGATTTTGGATATGTCTGCAAATTTTCAGGTCTTTCGGACATCGTTTGATCGGGTTTTGGATTGAATGTTAGTTTTGAAAGTTTTGAAGAAACTTAGGCTTGAATTCGTGTGTATATGGTGATTTTGATGCTTAGGATAGTGTTTTTGTGATTGGAACAAGTCCGTATTTTTTTTTTGGAGTATGTTGGTGGTTTTCGTTGGGGTCCCGGGGGCCTCGGGATGGATTCGGACCATCAACCGGTCATTTGGAACTTGGAAAAACATTATGTAGAAAATTGCAGGCAGCAGTTGCTCTATGCGATCGCATAGAAGAGTGGAAGGGGGCGCGAAGTTAACTCTATGCGATCGCGTGAAGAGCATTGCGATCGCATAGGGTCCGGAATTTTGTGCAGTGCGATCGCGGAGGGTATAAATGCGAAGCTATGCGATCGCATGGCTAGGCCTGCTTTCGCAGAGAACGAATAGGAGGCCTGAGAAAACTTGCTCTATGCGATCGCAGGCCCCTTAAATGTTCTGGCAGTGAATTAAATCACAGAACAGAGGGGTCGCGGGTTCATTCACCCAAAACCCAATTTTGAGCCCTAGAGAGAAGAAAACACCAGGAAATCACTGAGAAATCATCGGGTATTCATCGGAGGTAAGATTCTTGACTCAAAAACATAATTTTATGATAGGATTAACATCAATCTTCATAAAATTGGGTAGAAATTTTGAAGAATTGTGGCCTAGGTATTGAAAACGGGATTTTTAGTTTTGAAAGGCCATTTGTACTCCGATTTCGATAAATTTTATATGTACGGACTCGTGGCGAGACGAGGATCGCGTTGGTACTAATTTCGGAATTTTCCGAGCAGTGGGGCCCGAAGTCGGGTTTTACCAACTTAGTGTATTTATGCGAATTTCATGTAAATTGAAATGGGTTATGATTCTTTGACCCGTATTTGATATAATTATTGTGGTTTGACTAGATTCAACACACGAGGGAGCGAATTTCAAAGTAAAAGGCATCGCGGACGAATCTACGACCGGCTAGAGGTGAGTAGTTTGTGTATATGGTAGCCTGATGGTTCGAAACCCCAGCTTAGCACATTGCGACGCTAGTAGGGCGTGGCTCGCACACCGTGGCAGGTGGGGGATTGATTATGACTGGGGATTGAGACTTGGTCCTTCCCGGATGTGAATAATATGCTATTAGTGTTGGAAATACACTGTATTTGATATATTTGTGGGCGGTAAGCCTTGTTTGGGGCCTTGTGCCGGCCTGTAGCGTCCTTAGAGGACAATATTTATGTGATAGCTACATTTTCTTGATCACTAATTTCGGTCCTCGAAATTGAAATCACATTATTGATATGCTAAGTCACCGGTTTTTGCAAAATTAATTAAGTTAAAGTATTTTTCATAAATTATGAACTGGAAACTGGAATTAAGATAAATGAACTATTTTGTGACTTATTTGATTATTGTGGACTGAGGATGGATCGGGCTGCACACCGCAGCGGTTATTATGATATGAGGATCGGGCTGCACGCCGCAGCAGTGTTGCGCTTGGGCTGTAGGAGCCCCTCCGGAGTCTGTACACACCCCCAGTGAGCGCCGTCGACGTTAAATGGATCGGGCTACACGCCGTAGCGGTTATGTGCATTGCATTGCATCTTTATTTGTTGAATTATTCTGTGGTAGCTGTATTTGTACGATGTTAGTTCGTAGGAGATTCGGACTGTAGTTTAGCTTCATATTGTGGTATGTTGTGGATTTCCTACTTTCAGCTGCTTTTATATATTTATTACTCACCGAGTACTTAGTACTCACCCCTACTCCCTTCACCTTTTGTGTGCAGACTCAGGTAATCAAGAGCAGTAGACATGCATTTCTAGCGGTTTTAGAGTCATACCGAGTTGCTGAGGTAGCTGCCGACGTTCGCAGAACCTAGCTTCTCCTCCTCTTTCCAGTTGTTATTTTATATTCAGACTTGAGTATTTCCATACATTATTCTCTATTTCTGTTGGGTTTTGTTAGAGGCTCTAGACTTGTGACTCCATATCTTTGGGAGTGTCAGTTATCTTCGCACTTCTCCGTATTTTGTTCATTATTATTATTATCGGAGTTCTTTAACTCATATATTCTTCTTGGGATGTCCATTTGGGATTGGTATTCGATATGATAAGTAATTGTTGGTATGGTTGGCCTAGCTTGATTGTTGGGCGCCATCACGACCGGATTTGGGTCGTGACAAGTTTACAAGATACCAAGTGCGGAAAGAAATAGCAATAAAGAATCACAAGACAGTAGGAAGGAATATCGGGTCCTACGGACTCTGCAGCTACCTCGAATATCTTACAGAAGTCGCCTCGAAATAGCAATTGAGAGGTACCTGGATCTGCACACAAGGTGCAGGGAGTAAATTGAGTACTTGCCAGACTCAGTGGTAATAAACAGGGGTAAGACAGCGCAGATAAGAAATCCGCAATAAAGTACTATGTAAAGCTGTAACTAAATACCCTGTCACCGAATCAATATCAACTGTACATGTACCAACAAGTACCAATAAACAGCATAACAGCTATCAGATGTAGTTAATGCAATGCAATGCATGATATGACCGCTACGGCACGTAGCCCGATCCAATTTGGGTACCCGTGCTCACTGTGGGGGTTCAGACTCCGGAGGGGCTCCTATAGCCCAAGCACAATATCATGAAGATACAATGTGGTTCGCAGCCTGATCCACTATATATACCGCTGCGGCGCGCAGCCCGACCCACTACCAGTCAGCTAATATGCAATTACAGCCTCGTGGGTCAAAAGTAGTTTTGAAAACTCTTTTATCATTTTTCAGTTGAAAACAGTAATATCAAGTTCCAGAGATTGGAAATAGCATGATAACAGAAATAGCTACGGACCGGTAGTAAACTAGCATGTCAATATCATAAGACAATGATAACGATCCTCGCGGGATCCAATAACTGGCGCATAGCCCACAAGTATACTCAACCGTCCAAGAAGGAGGTTCAACGGCTCAAGAGTAGCCAATATCATAATACAATAACAACAGGTCGGACTAAGCTGTATTTCCCCAATTCATAATCAACCCCGCACTCACAAGAGAGTACGTGTCTCGCCGCTATACAGCGTCACAAAGTGGTATACCGGGGTTTCGAACCCGCTGGTCATCACCCACATCTATTACTCACCTCAATACAGCTCGACGACTAGCCCGCGATTCCCTTGCCACGAAAATCAAGCTCCGTATGCGTAGAATCTGATCAAATATAGTAAATACACATCAATTTAGACCAATGGGACGACACCCAATCAAAACAACTCAATTTATATCAAAATTCCCAAAGTTGTCAAAACCCGACTTTCGGTACACTTCTCGAAAAATTACAAAAGTTACATATTCGGAACCCTCATCTCAGTACGAGTCTAGGCATATAAAATTTACCAAATTCGAACTCCATTTGCCCACTCAAATCCTTGTTTTTCTACAATTTAGGCCTAGGGCTAAATCCTCCATAAATTACCGCAAATTCCTCCATTTTCATGATATAATTGCATAATATTATCAATACTAATCATAATATGAGTCCATAGTTGATTACCTGATGATTCCCCTTGAATTTCTCCTCAAAATCGCCCAAATCGCCTCTTAAAATGTTGAAATGTTTTCTGAAATTTTCAAACTTCTGATACAATTAACTCGCTTCAATTTTCGCTTCTGCGCATAAAATTCCGCTCCTGCAAGCCCGTATCCGCGACCAGAGGATCGCTTCTACGATTCCAGGCCAAGCCGGCCAATTTCGCATGCGATCCACGGACCGCTCCTGCGGGTCCGCTCCTGCGAAAACTTTCCCGCTCCTGCGGGTTTTCCCGCTTCTGCGACTGGGATTCCGCTTCTGCGGACTCGATTAAGCGGCTATCCTTCCGCTTCTGCGATCCTTCACTTCATGGCCCCTGGATCGCTTCGCGGTCTCATCCTCGCTCCTACGACGCCGCCTCGGCGGACACTTTTCCGCTTCTGCGAAGCCAAGCGCCTCTGCGCCCCCTTGTCCTCTTCTGCGGACTCGCTCCGGCGCCCCCATTTCCGTAGGAGCGAAAACAACAGAACAAGAACACAAGTCTGCAATTTTCCATGTTCTCCTCCCGTTTGGCCATCCGAAAACACCCCAAGGCCCCCGGGACCTCATCCAAACACACCAACACATCCTCATACCTTATTCGAACTTGATCCAATCCTCAAAACACGTCTAACAACATCAAAACCCATAATTCACATCGAATTCAAGCCTAAATTCCTTAAAACTTTCAGAATTACACAATCAATCAAAAACCCGACCAAACGACGTCTGAATGACCTGAAACATTGCGGACATATCCAAAATCACATTACGAAGCTACAGAAATTGTCGGAATTCCATTACGACCCCCGGATCAAAATCTCACCTACCGTTCGGACTTCGCTTAAACTCAACCTTAGCTAATTCAAGCCTATTTCTACACCGGACCTCCAAATTCAACTCCGATTGCTCCCCTAAGTCACAAATCACCTCCCAGAACTAACCGAATCATCAGAATCCGATTCCAAGCCCTCTAACTACATAGTCAACTCCGGATTGACTTTCCATATTCAAGTTTCCTTCTAAAAGGCTATATGCCTCATTTTCAAACCAATTTACTCCTGACTCGCCCAATAGACTCTAACACTGATATGAAAGCATACAACACCTAAATGCAAGGTAACGGGGTGGTAATTCCCGTGACGACGGGCCGGGTCGTCACATTCTCCCCAACTTAAGCAAACGCTCGTCCTCGAGCGGACTCAGAGTTGTACTAGAAGCAACCCCAATAGTTGAATGACCTTACCAAGCATATATTCAGGGTGATACCACTTCACCCTAGCTATCATGAGTCCGATAACACGATATAGCTGAAATTTCACAGACCATCTGAACCATAAACCACATTGCTCTTTCCGAAATCATATGCTAATTGCTAATCCCATGCCTATACTCAGGATACACTAGAATCCAATGCAATAAGGGATACTCACCACTCCGGGTGAGATCGTATGATGTATCAAACAACCCAATCACTCGAGACAATAGTCTCTAATCACAACAATTTCCCACGATAACCAAATATCAACTGACAAACCTTTTTCATTAGATAGATTCTTAGTCCAACACCTTCATATACTGCCCATGGCAACCGAACACGCGATATATCGAATCCATCTCTCAGGTCAACTATTCATGAATCCATTTCCCTTTTAACTGATACCACAATAGATTTCAGAGCCGAACCTCGATATTACCTTTCTAACCAGCTGAAATCACATATACTCACACTCATTATTGGCTCCAACGATCATTTCGATTATAATAGACCGCACTAGTGATATGACACCTCAACACCGGCCTAAGCCGCGACAAGCACAACATAGGCTCCAATAGAAACGTCTGAACACACTCGAATCATGACAGCTCAAATCATGACAACTGTCTCCGGCAAAAAAAAGCTGCAATTCAATTCCTCTGTTCCATCATAACATAGAACTGAGATTGCGTCTCGCATTATAGAAATAGAGTACCTGAATCTTCCTCGAGAGGTCATAACATCACATGGCCTCTTGTTTTGTCACGATTCGTGATTCTATCCAAACACTATTACTCATGAAGCACCTCAAGCTACAGAGCTCACAACGGTTAGCCACGCACAGATCTAGGTCTTGAACCCAATCAATCAACCTCACCCACGGTGAAATAATTAATGTATGCTATCAAATCCTGAAAGGACACTATTGATGCGCCATTCGCCAAACGATACTCAATACGGACTTCCCCTCAGAAGCGAGGAAGTATTGTATACCAGGTAGCATATAACTAACTATATTTTCATAATATTCTGTTGCGGCATGCAACTCGCTCCAATGACATACCCGTGGCGGCGTACCACCCGATCCAAATAACTCGTGGCGGCGTGCCACCCGGTCCACGCATAAATCTTGCAAAAAGGAATTGCACATCGAGTCAAATTGCTCATTACAGTGAACATATATATCCTCAAGTTCGGCCACAAGAAACACATCTTACAAAGTTCCTCAATACCGGAATCGAATCCATGGTAGAAACCTCTACACTGATGTCTGCCACGAAGGCCCAACTGACAAAGAAATACCCGCCAGCCATCCGCTGGTCCTGAGGTACAACTACCCCGCTGGAGCATACTCTGATACACTCTGCTACACAATTTATGTTATTCCATCATAGTCCATATCACATTAGTCTAGACGACCTGACTTATGACAACCAGTCTACCATCATATATCATTATTCAAATTCGTCATATCCAGTAACGAGAGAGCCACTAAGGCTTTCAATTTCCAATAATCAACAAACGGTGTCGATACACACGACATACCACCACTGTATAGGCGGACTAACGAGAACCTCTAGTCTCCAACACATATATAACACATGAATCACCATGCCTGATTCCGTACTTCACCGTACAAATACATAACGCACATCATGCATCCATTCATACCATAAAAGCCATTCAGATATTTCCTTATGCCATTTACAACTCAATCATCAATGTCAATCTAACAAGAGGATACCACCACACCACTAAATATTATCCGTTTATATTACCTGGCCCTTTTGGACCATATACCCTGCCAAATTACTAGAATAGTAGTACCATTTTCCTTAATCGCCAGAAAGATCGATTCTTTAAATCACCTGCAGCTGCCCGTGCTACTCAATAATTTTAATGTCTTCCCATATATTATGAACTGATCTCAAAAACTTTGAATATGCCATTATCAACTTTCCATCACACATCGCATATGCCACACCACACTAAGATAGCATGGAAATTCATATTCCTTTACTACGCCGCAAACATCGGCGCACTCAGTAGCCAAGGACTTTCATAATCCCATATAGAGAAAACTCATTACACATTCCAAGCTTTACATACCGACAGGAAATACACTCATTTTTAAACCACTTTAAAACACATCATAAACTCTTTCTTCCAATTACATTGCATAAGTTAAACTGTCATGACTGAGTCCTTATACCCATATCGAGTTACACAACTGCCAATACTCAAGAGCTTTGTTGCACAATATTTGCAAGACTCATTACTTCAACCACATACCAGGAATTAATCGTATTCCTTATCATACTGCTTCGGTTTATTAACAAGTTGTTCCATGTACCCAGTTTCCTTTCTGATTCATCTTTAATTTAATATTAGCCATTACTGTAACACCATAATACATCAACTCATGTTACCACACAAGACTCGTACATAAGACCACACGGTCTAAGGCACATAGGCCACATAATACTCTCTCAATGTTTCCCAGAAGTACACATTCTACAATACATTATTTTGAAGAACTTCCTGCGATTTTTGAATTCGTTATCATTAACTTCCAATACGGATTACATAGAATCCCATCATTCACATAATATAACACAAGTCAACTTGTCACAAGCAAGATCTTGAACACCGTAAAACAATTCTCGGGCGTCATTCACCCTTATTCCGCTGTAATTCAATTGTCTTATTGTACAGAACCACTCGTGCCTTGCTAGAACTCCGACACCGCGGAACATGATTACATACAGATACAATTAGCAATCTCCCTTTTCTATACACCAAACATTCCTTACCATCATCAGTTCAAAACATCCTAATATTTCTTCACATCTACGAAGCACCATAACCTTTATCAGAATTTTCCCAACATACTTAGAGACATAACCAACATAGCACACAATAATGCCATCAGTTAATCAATAATAACCCCCCAACTTGGTTTGGAGCCATACATCTAAGCATTTTTAGCCACTCATAGCATTCTACTCAAATGATGTCACAATGTTCTAGTTAGGTTAAACTCAAGTCATTTACAAGCTTCGGCGGAGATTCGAATCATCAGAAATACTAACCCTTTTTGCAATTCTTGCATTCATTCACACACAATGGTTACGCCCACTCTTTAGGTGACAAAAATCTTTTCTAAGTCCCAAATTTTTCCAAAATTTCGGTAGAGTTTCCTTTGTAAATTGGCCTATCCACCTGCAAGAGAATCACCAAAACCATCCTAGCAATACATTCACAACTCGACGAGACATCACAATGCATATCGACAACATTAGTCTCAATACTACACAAATCATATTATCATAATTGGTAAAGAATCAATGCTAGGAGACTCAACTCCCACATTTCTCACAATTGCTAAGTATGGCAAACACCCTTTTTCAACAATTTTCTGAGCCTTTAAAATGAAATAACACGCCTAGGGACGAAATCAGTCGAACCCCGCCACTCAATCTGAGAAATACCAGGAATAACCAACGTAACTGTCTTAGCATGACAGTCCAATATAGCATGGTACGGAGACAACCAGTCCATACCCAGTATCACATCAAAGTCCACCATTCCTAACAATAACATATCTGCTTGGGTCTCCAGACCCCCAATAGAAATAACACAGGATCTATAGACATGATCCACAACAATCGTATCACCCACAGGGGTGGATACATGAACGGGTAAATCAAGACTACCACGAGTCGCACCCAAATGATGTGCAAAATAAGAAGACACGTAAGAATATGTGGACCCTAGATCAAATAGAATAGAGGCATCTCTGTGACAGACAGAAATGATACCTGTAATCACTGCATTGAAGGCAACTGCATCACGCCTATCAGGGAGTGCATAGAATCGTGCTTGGCCTCCACCGGATCTCTCCTCGCCTCTGGGGCGGCCACGAGAAGACTGACTTCCACCTCTACTAGCCTGAGATGGTGATGAAGAGGAGGGCTGATCCCTCTGCTGAGCCCTGTCCCTACGGAGTCGAGGGCTATGCCTCCTCATGTGGCCAAACTCACCACACGCATAACAAGCACCTGGTGCTGGAGAAGTAGGTGCAGCACTCTGGGCTGGGAGGGCACTAAGTGAAGACTGACCCTGCTGAAATCCATGACGACCACGACCATAAGAACTTCGCTCTACTCAAGGCGACCTGAATGAGAAGGTCTAGATGATCGACCTCTGCCCTACTGGAAATGCCTTCTAGATGGAGCACCACTGAAACTATCGGAACCACGAGGCCTTTTGGCCTTCCGCTCCTCTCTCTCTCAGCGACGATCCGCCTCAATAGAGCGTGCCATATCCACAACCTGCTCAAATGATGACGATAAACTCTCTCTCTGGTCATAATAATACGGATGGAGTAGTTGAGGCCATCGATGAACCTCCTAATCCTCTCCCTATCAGTAGGGATCATCCATGTGGCATGCCTAGACAATTGTGTGAATTTGAGCTCATACTGGTTCACAGACATGTCTCCCTGAACCAACCACTCAAACTGGCGACGTAGCTCCTTGCGACGAGACTGCGGTACATATTTCTCTAGGAAGAGAGTAGAAAACTACTGCCAGGTAAGAGGCGCTGCTCCTATAGGCCTACGCCTCTCAAACTCCTCCCACCAATCAAATGCGGGACCAGTAAACTGAAAGGTAGTAAATGAAACTCCGCTGGACTCAAGAATACCAGCTGTACGCAGCATCCTCTGACACTTATCCAAGAAACCCTAGGCATCCTCGCCCTCAGCGCCACTAAAATGGGGTGGTTGAAGTCTACCAAATCTCTCAAGACGACGTTGCTCGTCGTCGGGCATAGCCTGAACCATATGCTCTGGAGCTAGTGCAGCTGGAGGAATAACTGGTTGAACCACCTGAGGGGGAACCGCCTCTGGTGTCTGAAGTCCCTGACCAACCTGCTCGGGTGTGCGAGCTGCAGGGGTCTGCTGACCATCCCCTGTTCGAGATGTCGCTGCAGTAGCGGTAGCTAAAACTACCTGAGCCAAACCGGAACACACCGATAATATCTGTGCAAGAGTCTCCTGAAGACCAGGAATAGCAATAGATACAGTCTGGCCCTGAACTGGAGTTGCTGGAGCATCAACCACTGGGGGTTGCTCCTGAACAGGTACAATGGGCGGGTCAACTGGCACTGCCTTAGCTGCCCTACCTCTACCTCTAGCATGACCGCGCCCACGGCCTCTAGTAGGTTACAATGGAGGTCGTCCACCACGTCCTGATGCTCGCGTTCTCGCCATCTGCGAGAGAATAGAATATAGAAGTTTAGTTCTCAGGACAACAAGATCGCACGATAGAGTTCAAGAAATGTGAAGTGTTTCCTAAAGGTTCGCAGCCTCCCGAGGATAAGTACAGGTGTTCCCATACCTTATGTTCAGTAGAGGCTCATGAAACACTTCACTATTCTTGGGATCGGTACGGGGACACCTGTACTTATCCTCGGGAGGCTGCGAACCTGTAGATGCGTGATTTTGCCCCTACCCGAGATTTTTTATATTTTTGGCGTAAAATATTTAGTTTAGGCATAATATAGCTATCTTAGCTAATTTTGACTCTTTTACTTTATCTTTTCCTTAAAATGAAAAATAACAAAAATATAGTTTTATTAATGTTTCGTAGTCATTTTAAACTTGAAAAATACAAAAATAGTATTTTTATATTTTTAGCTTATTTAAAAAACGAAAATTATGAAATAAATAAATAAATAGTTTCATTAACATTTTGGGGTTACTTTAATTTTAAAAAAAAAGAATATAAAAAATAATTTTGTTTTAATTATTAGTCTTATAGTTATTTTGCTTACGTAAGATAAATTAATAACACCATGTTCTCATTCTCGGTTCCGGACAAAGAATAATATTCGGGTTCAAATTACCCGATTTTATAATTTTCGGACCTAGCCCGTAATAATCCGAGTCCACCATACGGGGAACACGGACAAAAAGAACCCATACATACACACTACACACACGACATTACACTAAGGGGGAGGGATGGGAGAATGATTAAAAATAAAAAGAAGAAAAAGACAAAAGAAAAGGGACAAATACAAAAAGACAAAGAGATGAGACAATAGAGAGAATTTGAAAAAAAAGTCACGTGGAGGGGGGAACTATTTTGGAGTGGGATTTTCATTTTTAAAGAAGGGATCCAATACAAAAAGGTCTCTCCATTTTTTTGTTCTGAAAAGAAAAAACAAACGGCAGCAAAAGAGAACCAACGAAAAACTCACATTCTTCAGTCTTCCCCACACATTGCTTTACGTTGTCATGGATTTCAAAATGCTGTTGCTGAATTAAAGAATGTTCTCTCTATTTACTGTCCGATACGCGAATTGAGTATCAATCCAACGGGATGGCAGATCTTTGTTGGATCACTTTCTTGGTAGTTCTATTTTGTCTTGTTGGAACATTTGATGCTAGTGTTGGAGATGCTGACCCTTTGTACAACAACATCGCAACAAGCTTTCTGATGCCGATTTGAGTTCTGGTCGAGGTCGCTGGCGAAATTCCTGATCCGCTATGTGCTGTTGGTTTTGTTTATGCTGGGCACCAAGCTACTGATTTCCGGCAAGTATTTGGCCTCCTTATCTTCTAAATATGGTCCTTGAGCAGGTAGGTATGTTATTCATAGAACTATTTCAAAAATATGTTTTCAGTAGTAAATCATGATGTTGTTCAATTCATTTAATGCAATTGCTGGTATCTTCGTTGGATTTGGTTCATAACAGTGATTTTTGAGAATAGTTTATACGATTTCAGCTTTGGTTTCATGAATAAGTTCAACAATCGGTTGTTTATGCTTGTTTAGTGTTTTGATTGTAGTGTTAATCAACTATAAGTGGTATTTGTCAGAATGAGTGATTTATGGTTGAATATTTGTATGTTGGTAGATTCTTCGTTTGGATTGTAGCAGATTGGCATATTTCTCACTCTTGTTCGTGAATGTTTGAACTCAAATGATATTAGCCGTGTGTTAGCACTCTCTTAGTTTAATTAGTTCATGAACATTGTGTAAGCTCTGTGTTAAGATTTGAAGGTTTCTTTTTAATTTCAGTTTCTTGTACTGAGTACCTTGTAGCGTAATTTCAGTTTCTTGTACCTCACCGTACTAAATACACAAATGTCGGGTCCTTAATTAATCGTAATAAAAATTTAGACTTGGAAGGACCGTTTAGCGAATTTTACGGTTTTTCCCAAAGATAATAAAGACGATAGACTCTTTAGGCGCGATTTATAAATAATATACATTCCTAATTACGGGTGCGCATTTATGTGACCCAAATCTTACTCTCGGCGAAACTGAAATACATTAAAGTCACAGGCGTACTGGTTGCGCCGTGACTCAAAATGTGTTTTCGTGACGTCGCAATTCTTCTAAAATCGAAAAGTGGAACATTAGTAGCACCTAATTAAAATATATAAAGAAATCAGATAAAAGCCAAAATTGCAGTTGAGCGACCGTGCTAAAACCACGGAATCCGGGAGTGCCTAACACCTTCTTCCGGGTTAACAGAATTCCTTATCCAGGTTTCTAGTTTCGCAGACTGTATTACAGAGTCATAAATTTCCTCGGTTCGGGATTAAACCGGTGACTTGGGACACCATTATTTTCCCAAGTGGCGACTCTGAAAAATTAAATAAATTGATCCCGTTCCGACTGTCCTTTAAGTGGAAAAACTCCTTCATTGATTATTATTATATCCCTTCTCGGGGTGTAGTATTAAACAGTGGCACATTACCTTTACGTTATTACGTTTATACGTATGTGCGGTGCGTAAAAAGGAGGTGTGACAGCTCTGGCGACTCTGCTGGGGATTTTTTTTTAGAATTCGAGCTCAGTTAAATTGTTGTTTTGTCTATATCTGATTTTACTACATGTTTAATTAACGTGCTACATGTCTACCGCTTTAATACTAGTTGCATTGTATATACAAACTGTTATATGTTTACCGCTTTGATATTACGTGAACTGTATATGAAACTGTGCCGCAAACCCTTCACTTCTCACCCCCGGGGATGTGCTCACTGGTTGAGACTCCTTATTCTGTTAGTGTCATACCCGAAATAAGGAAGAGGCTCGGAAAGTTTCTAAGCCGGTTGGCCTTTTGGTTCCCGGAAAGGAGCTCCTTCCTCAGCCCGAGTTGTCCGCTTGGGTACACAGTCTAGATCACATACCGAGGTTCTCAGCTTAGAATAACATGACTTCATGCCGGATCCCTAGTAGGAAACGCTTATTTGCATCACGTTGCATTTGACTTAGGGGACTCAACACAGGGGTTGGGTCCGTCTAGGACAGGTGACCCAGCAATCAAAGACCGAGCATATTATATGTTGCATTTATTTATCATGTATTATTATGATGATTGGTTAAATTCCTGAAAACAAAAAAAAGAAATAGAATTTTGGAATAGAAAAATATCAAAAATATTGACGAAATGTTGTCGAAAATTTGAAAATTTGAAAAATAGGAAGAGCAATTTTGTTGAAATAATTGGTCATAAAATAATCTGACCGAACTACGCAGGTTTGATTCTCACCACTAGGTGAGATACGTAGGCAACCCTCATCGGGTTCAACCACCCCTTCAAAAAATTAAAAAAAAATGTCGAAGTTTTAGTCTTCAATAAAATCAAAGTGATGCCATTTTGAAAAATAGCCGAATGTTCCGAAAGGACGCCGGAAGGCTGTTTTTGCAAAAATAGCCACTTTGAATCATTTTTAATAATTTGCGGGCACAGCCTTGAAATATTCCTTGTGGAAATGTTGCAAGGCCATAGCCGCAAAATCAAGTTCGGGTTCACACCCCTTTTGCAAAAATAACCAAAAAATGTCAAATTTTTGATTTTGTTATAAATAAGTCGGGTGATGCTATTCTTGCTTAAAATAAGCCGAACGTCCCTCAAAAGACGCCGGAAGGCTGTTTTTGCAAGAATAGCCACTTTGGATTTTTTTAAATAATTTTGGACACAACCTTGAAATATTCCCTCGCAGAAATGTCGAAAGGCTGTATCCGCAAAAAATCAAGTTTTGAGTCATCACTCAACTTTACAAAAATAACCACTTTATCAAATAAGCCATTACATGGCCGGAGTTTTGCTGAAATAGCCACATTTTTGCATTTTAACTTCCTCAGTCTTGTGTTGGCCTGTGTCGGTGCTGAACGATGCCCCATAGGCCCCAGGATAAAAATTTTTTTTTTGAATTTGCATCTTCTTAAATAAATTTTTGCAAAAAGAGCCACTTCGTCTAAATAAGCCATTACATGGCCAATTTATGAAAAATAGTCTTGTGTTGGTTTATGGTGATGCCGAACGATGCCCCGTGAGCCACAAGATAAAAAAAAATTTCAAGTTTATCTTTCTTAAATAAATTTTGCAAAAATAGTCATTTTGTCAAATAAGCCATTACGTGGCCAATTTTGTAGAAATAGTCATAATTGACACCAAAAAAAATATTCTTTTTCTTGTAGAAATCTCCTACACAAGTTTGTAGTTGGAGTCGGCTTCTATAATTTTCCTTCAAAGAAAAAAAATCAAAAAAAAAATCAAATAAACATCTCTTTATTTCTTGCATTAATTTGCAAGAACTACGCTCGGTCTGATTCATGCGGGTCATGATACGTAGGCAATCCACATAGGATTCGACCATATCCATAAAAAAAAAATGAAAAAAACTATAAAAAAAAAGGAAAAAAATGAAAAAACCACAAAAAGGAAAAAGAAAAGAAAATAGTAGAAAAACAAAGGAAATCAATAAGCGGAATACCTTAACGCTAACCCGGTGGTTTCGTTTTGTTAATCCAGAAAGTCGAGGTGGTTGGTTGTGGTAAATTGGAAAGCAAGATTCAAGGAAAATGATAACCGACATCGGAGTTGTTACAAGTGCTCAAGAGACTCAGGGTCAGAAAGTTCAACAAGGGTCTGCTGTGGTTGAGGAAAATAGAACAGTGAAACAACAAATGACCAAAATGCGTCAAGCATGGTCCAATGGCCAGGGACAACTTTCTCACGAGTCACAATTTGCTATACAGCAAGAACAGTACCACTCTCACGACCTTCCTGCAAACATTGAGAAGCCTACCCGAAAGAAGGTACAGGAAGAAATAACCCAAAGATTGAAAAGCTTAGAACAACAGTTGAAAAACACGCACGAGTTGGCAGGTCAAAAGAGTGTTGCTTTCAAAGATCTATGCTTGTTTCCCGATGTCCACTTGCCACCTGGTTTCAAGATTCCCAAATTTGAAAAGTACGATGGACATGGACATCCCATAGCCCATTTGAAAAGGTATTGCAATCAACTAAGGAGTCTGGGAAGAAAGGAAGAATTGTTAATAGCTTACTTTGGGGAAAGCCTTACAGGAGTAGCCTCCGAATGGTTTTGGGATCAAGATGCATCTCGCTGGCACGTCTGGAACGACATGGCACAGGCCTTTGTCAAACAATTCCAATACAACATTGACATTGCCCCGGACCGCATTTTCCTTTCAAATCTGAAGAAGAAATCAAGTGAAAGTTTCAGGGAATATGCCCTTAAATGGAGAGAGCAAGCGGCTCGTGCTGAGCCACCCATGGATGACCATGAGTTAATCACTGTCTTCCTTCAGGCTCAAGAGCCGGATTATTTTCAGAACATGATGTCTGCGGTTGGTCAATCCTTCTTGGATATAGTCAAAATGGGAGAAATGGTAGAGAACGGTCTCAAGACAGGCAGAATTATAAGTCAAGTGGCTCTCAAGGCTGCAGCTCAGGCTGTCCAATTTGAATCTAGTGACACGAATGAGAGGGATGAAGAAGTCATGATGATATCAGGGTCAAGAAAAGGTTCCAGAAGAGTACCTCGATGGTATGCGATGTCTCGACAAGTTTTCCATAATTCCCCTGAGCATTACTATCCACCTCCGAACCCACCATACCCAGTTGATCCACCCCAGTATGTTATTCAGCCATCAAATCATCCAAGAAAGCGAGCACGAGCATCACAAAATCTCTATCAGCCTCCGCAAAATTTCCAAATACCTTATAACCCACTTCCAAACCAAGGGCATAGAAGGGAACCGAAGTTGAAGGATAATTTCACACCAATAGGAGTTTCCTATGAAAGCTTATTTGAGAAGTTAAAGCAACATGACATGATTGCACCCATCCCTCCAAATCATGTGGACCCACGTGCAAGGAGCTTTGACCCATCTAAAAGGTGTGAATACCATTCCCATGCCCAGGGGCACAACATGGAAAGTTGTCGGGATTTGAAAAGGGAAATAGAAAGGATGATCCAAGAAAGATTGATTATGATTCATAACAGTGACACCAGAATATCGCGCTGAATCCATTACCTGCACCTGATGATACACACTTTCTAGCGGTGATGCCTGGTGGCACGGAATATGAGAATCCACTCGGGAATTTGCCGACTGAAAGGAGAGAAGGCCATAATGATTCTGATAATCAAATTCGTGGTTAAATGTCAGGCTTATCAATTGGAGAGTCATTTGTGGTGGATTGTTTTGTTGTCATTTCTATTTGTCCGAGTTATTTCAGAATGGTAATCCGAATGTTGTTTTGTGGCTCAAACCTTTTATCCTTGTATTTTTCTTTTGATCATAGTGTCTCATCTAAAGGGGTCTAGGGTCGTTCTAAGTATTGTACCCCAGTTTTGTTTTTTGGTTGTTCGAGCCGTTGTTTTATCGGTTAATGCAATGACCTATTTTATATTATTTCTAGACATTTTCTCTTATTTAGTCCTCTCCTTCCTATAGTTCTTTTTCTGCTAGCTCTAGTGACATGACGTGCGCGCATAGTTCTGGCCTGATCTTAAAAGTTAATCATGAAGCAATTGGAAGATGATCGAGATATTTAAATGAAGTAAGAACGGTTTGAGATTATTCGAAACCCGAGTCATGAGAAACTCGGGCAAGTAAAAGAAAACCGTTAAAGGCAAGCTGCCAAAATTGACATGGGGTCGTTCATAATAATGAAAATGAGAGTGTTGCCCAACAGTGCTTTAAAGATATGACGAATATTAATTGTGTTGTTTACACTTGGCATATTTTGAAGATTGGAATGACGAAGGCATTTTGTTCTGCTATCAAAACACTTTATCCATCGTCAACCCTTCGAGCCTTATTTTGATTTCTTTCATACCTCTCCTTCGGAATCGGTACCAAAGTTAGAAACACAAATGGGGAAGATAAAGAAAGAAAAAGAGAAAAAGAAACAACGAAAACAACCAAAAATAAAAAAAAAGAATGAAAAATGAAAAGGAAAAACTAGAAAAACAAGGAATTGGGAACTACGTTTGACCTGATTCCTTAAAGAGGATACGTAGGCGCTTCACAGCTCGGTCATAGTGTAAATAAAGTAATAAAAATTCCCCAAGTAAAAAAAAAACTGGGGCAAAGAAAAATTGTGTTGATTATAAATAAAGTTAGGTCCGAAGGTTGTAAATTTTGAACCCAAAATTGATTTGTTTGAGCCTTTGATACCCTTTCATTCTAGCCCTATCCGAATCCCACATTACGGTCCAAAGAAAGACCTTCCGATCAGTCTTTAAAAGAGGCCAAGTCAGGCAAATGAGAGAAGTCTTATCAGAACATAACACTCTGATTCCCATCAGAAAAGACTCGGATCTGCAGCAGAAGAAATATGAGAGAACCTTAGCAGTAGCACCGCCAATCCCCAGCGGAAAAGTAACACAAATGAGAGAGTCTTAGCGGTGAAAACCTTCACAGGCACCATAAGGCGATGAAAGTTGAGAGAAAACCGAAATGAGAGAGGCTTGGTAGTGAAAACCCCTCGGGCACTACAAGTCGAACGAAGGTTGGAAATGAGATAGGAAAGCCCCAGGAGAAGATTACAAAAGGCGGTTTAACGACGGATGGTAGGCTATATGTGCATGTCATGTCCATTAGAGTTGGTATCCACGTTTGATAGGGTTATTTTATAATTTTTCTTTTTAGAGAGTCATCCTCGTTTTTGTCTTTTATTCTGTTTCCTTTTATATTTCACCTTTCATAAAAAATTCCTCAATAGAGTCTGTTTGTAAGAAATGACTTCAAAATTTTCCATCAGCTTTCCAATTATGCAAGACGGAATTTGATTGGTACACCCAAGTGGTATAAGTGAGGAGGGATTAAGCGCAAAGCCGGTGTCCAGAAGGATATTCCCCAGCAATAGGAAATCGACAAAGGGGTGGATCGGTGTGAAAAGGATATCTCAATGAAGGTTAATGACCTCGAGGCCAAGGCCAATGAGACTCAAAGGTCGGGAAATGCCCATTCCTTAGATATGCCGCCAAAGAAGGGGAGATATCCCCAGCAGAAAGGTATTTTCAATGACAAGGGTGAACAAAGAAAATGGTTCACCAGTAAAACATGCAAGGTCTTCACGAAGGGTCACTATTATAGGAATTCGGGTGGTCAGCGGAAAACCACGTGGAAAGGTTCGCGAATAAAGAGTCGTCAAGGAAGGCGGGGAAGCAAGAAAGGAGAAAACTATCCCCAGCATGAATATCATCAAATGATAACATCCCCAGCAGGGTCTGACAATGAAACACAGAGCAGGGAAAGAAGAGGAGGACCATCCCCAGTAGGAGTACCACAACCAACCACCACATTTTAAAACTAACCAATTTTTCTTTGATTTGAAACAGGAAAAAAGGGTTGTTGGTAGAAAAGCATGTCACGAAGAAGATTCTCAAACTGGGGCAGAAAATTTTCTCCCGTTGCGAAAATTTTCTCGAAACCAAATACCCGGTTGGGGAAAGAAGCCAGATAACGCGAGGAAATGATCTTTGAACCCGATTATCCCCAGCAGTTTTGAAAGAAAGAAAACAACAAGCTATGATAGAGTAAATTATACCCCCAGCAGACAGGACAAAACGAGGAAGCTTGCGTTCAGAAAAGCAAGAGGCTGGTATCATCCCCAGTATTTCTCGAAAAAATGAAACACCGATTTCGAGATTTCCCCAGCAGCATTATATCCTACAAGTTTTTCAAGGGAGCAAAGCGCGAGTCCCGAAGGAGGTTTTGAAAGAGGAAGAAGGAAAAGGGATCCCCGAACAGGGTAATCCCCAACTGATGACATTTCAATCCCCAGCGATCTCGGGAGAGAATAAAGGTTTTGAAGGAAGTAGAAAAGGAGGAAATAAAGAAGATTTCCCCAGCAGCATTATCCCCAGCAGGTAAGTAATCAATTCCAAAGATATCCCCAGCAGTCAAGAGAAAAATAACACGACCCAGGAGGAAAGCAATTCCGAAACAAGGTAATTCAGAAGAAAAGATGGCCCAAGAGATGATGCAGGAAGAAGAAAGTGGTACATGAAGCAAAGGAAGGCGATATGGATAGGATGAAGTTAGTGAGTTGTAATTGAAGTCAGGGAGCCCGCCTGGAGAATGGAGTGGCGATTTAATTTTGAAGTAGCAATTGAAGTCAGGGAGCCCGCCTGAAGAATGGAGTGGCGATTTATTTTGAAGTTATAGTTGAAGTCAGGGAGCCCGCCTGAAGAATGGAGTGGCGATTTAGTTTTGAAGTTGTAATTGAAGTCAGGGGGCCCGCCTGAAGAATGGAGTGGCGATTTAGTTTTGAAGTTATAGTTGAAGTCGGGGAGCCCGCCTGAAGAATGGAGTGGCGATTTATTTTGAAGTTATAGTTGAAGTCAGGGAGCCCGCCTGAAGAACGGAGTGGCGATTTATTTTGAGTTATAGTTGAAGTTAGGGAGCCCGCCTGAAGAATGGAGTGGCGATTTATTTGAAGTGGTAGTTGAAGTCAGGGAGCCCGCCTGAAGAATGGAGTGGCAATTTATTTTGAAGTTGTAGCTGAAGTCAGGGAGCCCGCCTGAAGAACGGAGTGGCGATTTATTTTGAGTTATAGTTGAAGTCAGGGAGCCCGCCTAAAGAATGGAGTGGCGATTTATTTTGAAGTGGTAGTTGAAGTCGGGGAGCCCGCCTGAAGAATGGAGTGGCGATTTAGTTTTGAGCTGTAGTTGAAGTCAGGGAGCCCGCCTGAAGAATGGAGTGGCGATTTAGTTTTGAAGTTATAGTTAAAGATAATTTAATAGGGAGTGAAAAAAAGACAATTAGAGGTTTTAGATGAAAGCAACAAGAAGAATGAAGCAACAATTGGAAGATTTTAAGTAAGGCAACAATTTAGACCTAGTCTGATGAATTATCTCCTAGCGTCAAAATCTTAGTCCGATGAATCTTTATAGTTAAAGATAATTTAACAATTGGAAGATTTTAAGTAAGGCATCAATTTAGACCTAGTCTGAGGAATTATCTCCTAGCGTCAAAATCTTAGTCTGATGAATCTTTCTCCTAAGACATCAAAATCTTAGTCCGATGAATCTTTCTCCTAAGATATCAAAATCTCAGTCTGATGAATCTTTCTCCTAAGATATCAAAGTCTTAGTCTGACGAATCTTTCTCCTAAGACATCAAAATCTCAGTCCGATGAATTTTTCTCCTGAGATGTCAGGTGCCCACTTGAAGAAGGGAATGACAATTTATGATTAGAGTTTGTTGATAAAGTCAGAAGCACGCCAGAAAAGCAGAACGCCGTCTCAGTTTCCAAGATTTGATAAGGACAGTGAACAATCGAAAGTGACAGAGTGTAACGGAAATCCCCATCATGAATCAGAAGGAAGGCGACAAGGATCGGAAAAGATAGATTCAGACTTCGAAGGAGAATAGCTCGAAGATCACAAGTCAGGGAATTCACTTTGGAGTGCAATGCAAGTTAGCAACAAAAGAAGCTTGCGACCGGAATGCGAGTCAACAGTCCGAGATGATCAACAGAAGTTAGTCACAATGAAAAAAAGGCAAGAAGCCAATCCAAAATGCAGAAGCTGATGAAGGTTGTCCAAGAGATGGTCAATGACACAAGAACTGCAAGTCTGGTCCTGATCCAGAAGGCCGAAGAAGATTGAACTAGCACCTACAACTAGCGAGTATCAAAGTTCAAATTTAGAGTCTACATGAAGCACCAAACAAGTATTCAAGACCAAGCTTTAGAAGACTCATAGATAGGAATCTTGTAACTAGTAGCTGATAGGTTTAGTTAGCCTTTTTCATGTTTTGATGTAATAGCAGGACCACGGAACGGAACCTCGTCGGAACGGCACCTCGACTGGCTCTCCACCTCGGTATACTCCATATTCTTACTCACTTTCGAACTACACGTGGCCTGATTCCTTTATAGCCAAGGATATGTAGGCAGCTCAGATACAAGGGCTCGGTCACATCCTCTTCTTTTTAGTTTATGTTCAGTAGAGGCTCATGAAACACTTCACTATTCTTGGGATCGGTACGGGGACACCTGTACTTATCCTCGGGAGGCTGCGAACCTGTAGATGCGTGATTTTGCCCCTACCCGAGATTTTTTATATTTTTGGCGTAAAATATTTAGTTTAGGCATAATATAGCTATCTTAGCTAATTTTGACTCTTTTACTTTATCTTTTCCTTAAAATGAAAAATAACAAAAATATAGTTTTATTAATGTTTCGTAGTCATTTTAAACTTGAAAAATACAAAAATAGTATTTTTATATTTTTAGCTTATTTAAAAAAACGAAAATTATGAAATAAATAAATAAATAGTTTCATTAACATTTTGGGGTTACTTTAATTTAAAAAAAAATAATATAAAAAATAATTTTGTTTTAATTATTAGTCTTATAGTTATTTTGCTTACGTAAGATAAATTAATAACACCATGTTCTCATTCTCGGTTCCGGACAAAGAATAATATTCGGGTTCAAATTACCCGATTTTATAATTTTCGGACCTAGCCCGTAATAATCCGAGTCCACCATACGGGGAACACGGACAAAAAGAACCCATACATACACACTACACACACGACATTACACTAAGGGGGAGGGATGGGAGAATGATTAAAAATAAAAAGAAGAAAAAGACAAAAGAAAAGGGACAAATACAAAAAGACAAAGAGATGAGACAATAGAGAGAATTTGAAAAAAAAGTCACGTGGAGGGGGGAACTATTTTGGAGTGGGATTTTCATTTTTAAAGAAGGGATCCAATACAAAAAGGTCTCTCCATTTTTTTGTTCTGAAAAGAAAAAACAAACGGCAGCAAAAGAGAACCAACGAAAAACTCACATTCTTCAGTCTTCCACACACATTGCTTTACGTTGTCATGGATTTCAAAATGCTGCTGCTGAATTAAAGAATGTTCTCTCTATTTACTGTCCGATACGCGAATTGAGTATCAATCCAACGGGATGGCAGATCTTTGTTGGATCACTTTCTTGGTAGTTCTATTTTGTCTTGTTGGAACATTTGATGCTAGTGCTGGAGATGCTGACCCTTTGTACAACAACATCGCAACAAGCTTTCTGATGCCGATTTGAGTTCTGGTCGAGGTCGCTGGCGAAATTCCTGATCCGCTATGTGCTGTTGGTTTTGTTTATGCTGGGCACCAAGCTATTGATTTCCGGCAAGTATTTGGCCTCCTTATCTTCTAAATATGGTCCTTGAGCAGGTAGGTATGTTATTCATAGAACTATTTCAAAAATATGTTTTCAGTAGTAAATCATGATGTTGTTCAATTCATTTAATGCAATTGCTGGTATCTTCGTTGGATTTGGTTCATAACAGTGATTTTTGAGAATAGTTTATACGATTTCAGCTTTGGTTTCATGAATAAGTTCAACAATCGGTTGTTTATGCTTGTTTAGTGTTTTGATTGTAGTGTTAATCAACTATAAGTGGTATTTGTCAGAATGAGTGATTTATGGTTGAATATTTGTATGTTGGTAGATTCTTCGTTTGGATTGTAGCAGATTGGCATATTTCTCACTCTTGTTCGTGAATGTTTGAACTCAAATGATATTAGCCGTGTGTTAGCACTCTCTTAGTTTAATTAGTTCATGAACATTGTGTAAGCTCTGTGTTAAGATTTGAAGGTTTCTTTTTAATTTCAGTTTCTTGTACTGAGTACCTTGTAGCGTAATTTCAGTTTCTTGTACCTCACCGTACTAAATACACAAATGTCGGGTCCTTAATTAATCGTAATAAAAATTTAGACTTGGAAGGACCGTTTAGCGAATTTTACGGTTTTTCCCAAAGATAATAAAGACGATAGACTCTTTAGGCGCGATTTATAAATAATATACATTCCTAATTACGGGTGCGCATTTATGTGACCCAAATCTTACTCTCGGCGAAACTGAAATACATTAAAGTCACAGGCGTACTGGTTGCGCCGTGACTCAAAATGTGTTTTCGTGACGTCGCAATTCTTCTAAAATCGAAAAGTGGAACATTAGTAGCACCTAATTAAAATATATAAAGAAATCGAATAAAAGTAAAAATAGCAGTTGAGCGACCGTGCTAGAACCACGGAATCCGGGAGTGCCTAACACCTTCTACCGGGTTAACAGAATTCCTTATCCAGGTTTCTAGTTTTGCGGACTGTTAAACAGAGTCTTATTTTCCTCGGTTTGGGATTAAACCGGTGACTTGGGACACCATTATTTTCCCAAGTGGCGACTCGAAAAATTAATAAATAAATCCCGTTCCGAATATCCTTTAATTGGAAAAACTCTTTCATTGATTATTATTATATCCCTTCTCGGGGTGTAGTATTAAACAGTGGCACATTACCTTTACATTATTACGTTTATACGTATGTGCGGTGCGTAAAAAGGAGGTGTGACAGAACCTTTATGAAACACTTCACTATTCTGAGAACTGAACTTCTATATTCTATTCTCTCACATATGGCGAGAACGCGAGCATCAGGACGAGGTAGACGACCTCCATTGCCACCTGCTAGAGGCCGTGGGCGCGGTCGTGCCAGAGGTAGAGGTAGGGCAGCTGAGGCACTACCAGCTGACCCGCCCGTTGTACCAGTTCAGGAGCAGCCCCTAGTGGTTGATGCTCCAGCAGCCCCAGTTCAGGCCCAGACTGTATCTATTGCTATTCCCGGTCTTTAGGAGACTCTTGCCCAGATATTATCGGTGTGTTCCGGTTTGGCTCAGGTAGTTTCATCCTCTACTGTCGCAGCTACTTCTCAGACCGGAGGTGGTTATAAGACCCACACGGCTCGCACACCCGAGCAGGTTGTGCAAGGATTATAGACACCATAGGTAGCCCTAGCTCAGCTAGTTGCAGTGATTGCTCCGGTTATGCCAGTCGCACCAGCTCCAGGGTACGTATGGTTCAGACTATGCCCGACGACGAGCAGCACCGTCTTGAGAGATTTGGTAGACTTCAGCCACCCTATTTCGGTGGCGCTGAGGGCGAGGATGCCCGTGGTTTCTTGGATAAGTGTCAGAGGATGCTACGTACAGCTGGTATTCTTGAGTCTAGCGGAGTTTCATTTACCACCTTTCAGTTTACTGGTCCCACATTTGATTGGTGGGAGGAGTTTGAGAGGCGTAGGCCTGCAGGAGCAGCACCTCTCACATGGCAACAGTTCTCTACTCTCTTCCTAGAGAAATATGTACCACAGTCCCGTCGCGAGGAGCTTCGTCTCCAATTTGAGTGGTTGGTTTAGGGCGACATGTCAGTGACTCAGTACGAGCTTAGATTTACACAGTTGGCTAGGCATGCCACATGGATGATCCCTACTAATAGGAGAGGATTAGGAGGTTCATTGATGGCCTCAACTACTCTATCCGCATTCTTATGACCAGAGAGCGAGTTCTGTCATCATATTTTGAGTAGGTTATTGATATGGCACGCTCCATTGAGGCGGATCGTCACCGAGAGAGGGAGGAGCGGGAGGCCAATAGGCCTCGTGGTTCTGGTTGTTTCAGTGGTGCTCCATCCAGAGGGCATTTCTAGTAGAGCAGAGGTTGCTCATCTAGACCTTCTCATTCAGCCCGCCCTGAGCAGAGCGGAGGTTCTTATGGTCATGGTCGATAGGGGTTTCAGCAGGGTCAGTCATCACTTAGTGCCCACCCAGCCCAGAGTGCAGCACCTACTTCTTCAACCCAGTCCCCTTCTCCAGCACCATGTGCATGTTATGAGTGTGGTGAGTTTGGCCACATGAGGAGACAGTGCCCTCGACTTCGTAGGGACATGACTCAGCAGAGGGATCAGCCCTCCTCTTCAGCACCATCTCAGGCTAGTAGATGTAGAGGTCATCACCCCAGAGGCGAGGAGAGATCTGGTGGAGGCCAGGCACGATTCTATGCACTCCCTGATAGACGTGATGCAGTTGCCTCCGATGCAGTGCTTACAGGTACCATTTCTGTCTGTCACAGAGATGCCTCTGTTCTATTTGATCCAGGGTCCACATATTCATACGTGTCCTCTTATTTTGCACATCATTTAGGTGCGACTCGTGGTAGTCTTGATTTACCTGTTCATGTATCCACCCCCGTGGTTGATACGATTGTTGTGGATCATGTCTATAGATCCTGTGTTATATCTATTGGGGGTTTGGAGACCCAGGCAGATCTGTTATTGTTGGGGATGGTGGACTTTGATGTTATATTGGGTATGGACTGGTTGTCTCCGTACCATGCTATATTGGACTGTCATGCTAAGATAGTTACGTTGGCCATTCCTGGTATTTCTCAGATTGAGTGGCGGGGTTTGATTGATTTCATCCCTAGCCGTGTCATTTCGTTCTTAAAAGCTCAGAAGATGGTTGAAAAAGGGTGTTTATCGTACTTAGCTTTTGTGAGAGATGTGGGAGCTGAGTCTCCTAGCATTGATTCTGTACCTGTTGTGAGGGATTTTCCAAATGTATTCCATTCAGACCTGCCGGGCATGCCGCCGGACAGGGATATTGATTTTGGCATTGACTTGGTGCCGGGCACTCAGCCAATATCCATTCCTCCTTATCGGATGTCACCATCTGAGTTGAAAGAACTGAAAGAGCAGCTTCAGGAGCTTTTGGATAAGGGTTTCATCCGCCCTAGTGTGTCCCCGTGGGGTGCGCCGGTGTTATTTGTTAAAAAGAAGGATAGATCCATGCGGATGTGTATTGATTATAGGCAATTGAACAAAGTGACAGTGAAGAACAAGTACCCTCTACCGCGCATAGATGATTTGTTTGATCAGCTACAGGGTGCGAGGGTGTTTTCTAAGATTGATCTTCGTTCGAGCTATCATCAGCTGAAGATCAGGGACTCGGATATTATGAAGACTGCATTCAGGACCCAATATGGTCACTATGAGTTTCTTGTGATGTCTTTTGGGTTGACCAACGCCCCAGCAGCATTTATGCATCTGATGAACAGTGTGTTCGGACCCTATTTGGATTCATTTGTGATTGTGTTCATTGATGACATTCTAGTCTACTCCCGTAGTCAGGAGGAGCATGCTCAGCATTTGAGTATTGTGTTGCAGAGATTGAGTGAGGAGAAGCTATATGCTAAATTCTCCAAGTGCGAGTTTTGGCTCGAGTCCGTAGCATTTCTGGGACATGTGGTGTCTCGTGATGGTATTCAGGTTGATCCAAAGAAGATAGAGGCGGTGCAGAGTTGGCCTAGACCGTCCTCAGCTACAGAGATCAGGAGATTTCTTGGCTTGGCGGGATATTATCGCCGGTTTGTTCAGGGATTTTCATCCATTGCTTCTTCTTTGACTAAGTTAACTCGGAAGGGTGCACCATTCGTGTGGTCAGATTAGTGCGAGGAGAGCTTTCAAAAGCTCAAGACAGTTTTGACCACAGCTCCAGTGTTAGTGTTTCCATCAGCTTCAGGTTCATATACCATATATTGTGACGCCTCGAGAGTGGGAATAGGTTGTGTATTGATGTAGGAAGGTAAGGTGATTGCTTATGCTTCTCGGTAGTTGAAGCCACATGAGAAGAACTATCCCGTTCATGATTTGGAGCTAGCTGCCATAGTTCATGCCTTGAAGATTTGGAGGCATTATTTGTACGGCGTGTCTTGTGAGGTGTATACCGACCATCGTAGTCTCCAGCACTTGTTCAAACAGAAAGACCTTAATTTGAGACAGCGGAGATGGCTTGAGTTGCTTAAGGATTATGACATCACTATATTATATCATCCGGGAAAGGCCAATGTGGTGGCCGATGCTTTGAGCCGGAAGGCGGTCAGTATGGGGAGCTTGGCATATATTCCAGCCGAGGAGAGGCCATTTGCTTATGATGTTCAGGTGCTAGCCAATCGGCTAGTGAGGTTAGATATTTCGGAGCCCAGCCGGGTATTGGCTTGTGTTGTATCTCGGTCATCTCTATATGATTATATTCGTGAGCGTCAGTATGATGATCCACATTTGGCTGTCCTTAGGGACAGTGTTCGGCATGATGATGCTAGAGATGTCACCATTGATAGTGACGGCGTATTGAGGATGTAGGGCCGGATATGTGTGCCCAACGTTGATGGCCTTCGTGAGTTGATTCTGTAGGAGGCCCACAGCTCGCGGTATTCCATCCATCTAGGAGCCGCGAAGAGGTATCAAGATTTGAAACAACACTATTGGTGGAGAAAGATGAAGATAGACATTGTCAGACATGTATCACGGTGCCTCAACTGTCAGCAGGTTAAGTACGAGCATCAGAGGCCCGTTGGTGTATTTTAGCGCATTGATATTCCTGAGTGGAAATGGGAGAGGATCACCATGGATTTTGTTACTGGACTCCCTCGGACAGCAAGGAAGTTTGATTCTGTTTGGGTGATTGTGGATAGGCTAACCAAGTCAGCTCACTTTATTCCAGTTAGTACTACCTACTCATCGGAGCGGTTGGCAGCGATCTTTATTCGGGAGATTGTCCGGTTGCATGGAGTTCCAGTGTCTATCATATCCGACAGGGGTACTCAGTTCACTTCTTAGTTTTGGAGAACATTTTAGTGAGAGATGGGTACGCGGGTTGAGTTGGGCACCGCATTTCACCCCCAGACAGATGGGCAGTCTGAGCGCACTATTCAAATTCTGGAGGATATGTTGCGAGCATGTGTGATTGACTTTAGTGGTTCGTGGGATGAGTTCTTACCACTTGATGAGTTTGCCTACAACAAAAGTTATCAGTCGAGTATTCAGATGGCCCCGTACGAGGCATTGTATAGCAGACGGTGTAGATACCCCGTGGGATGGTTTGAGCCCGGCGAGGACAGACTGATAGGGACTGAATTAGTTCAGGATGCTCTAGATAGAGCGAAGTTGATCCAAGAGAGGCTTCGTACAGCACAGTCTCGCCAGAAAAGTTATGCAGACCGTAGAGTTTGAGAGTTGTCTTTCATGGTTGGTGACACAGTATTGTTGAAGGTTTCACCCATGAAGGGTGTCATGAGGTTCGGGAAGAAAGGGAAGTTGAGTCCCAGGTACATTGGCCCTTTCGAGATACTCAAAAGGGTTGGAGAGGTGGCATATGAGTTGGCCTTGCCACCTAGCTTATCCAGCGTTCATCCAGTATTCCATGTGTCTATGCTTCGGAAATACATTGGGGATCTGTCTCATGTATTAGACTTCAGTACCATTCAGCTTGATGGTGATCTATCCTATGATGTGGAGTTTATTGCTATTTTGGGTCGTCAGGTGAGAAAGTTGAGGTCCAAGAAGATTGCATCAGTTAAGGTTCAGTGGAGAGGTCGACCCGTAGAGGAGGCCACTTGGGAGATCGAGCGGGAGATGCGGAGCAGATATCCTCACTTGTTTGAGATTTCAGGTATGTTTCTTGACCCTCTCGAGGACGAGTGTTTGCTTAAGAGGGGGAGAATGTGACGACCCGGCCCGTCGTCACGGGAATTAACACCCCGTTATGTTGTAATTACATATTTTATGCTTTTATATCAGTGTTAGAGTCTATCGGATGAGTTATGAGTGAATTGGATTGAAAATGAGGCATATAGCCTTTTTGAAGGATACTTGAATATGAAAAGTCAACCCGGAGTTGACTATTTAGTTAGAGGGCTCGGAATCGGATTCTGATGATTCGATTAGTTCCGGGGGGGGGGGTCATTTGTGACTTAGGGGAGCAATCAGAATTGAATTTGGACGTCCGGTGTAGAAATAGGCTTGAATTGGCTAAGGTTGGATTTTGGCGAAATCTGAATGGTAGGTGAGATTTTGATCCGGGGTCGTAATAGAATTCCATACAACTCCTGTAGCTTTGTTATGCGATTTTGGATATGTCCGCAAAATTTCAGGTCATTCGGACGTCGTTTGGTCGGGCTTTTTATCGAATGTTAGTTTCGGAAGTTTTGAAGAAACTTAGGCCTAAATCCGTGTGTAATTGGTGATTTTGATGTTTAAGATGGTGTTTTTATGATTGGAACAAGTTCGTATCGTGTTTTGGAGTATGTTGGTGGTTTTCGTTGGGGTCCCGGGGGCCTTGGGGTAAATCCGGACCATCATCCGGCATTTTTGGAACATGAAAAGTCTGCTGTAAATTGCAGATCACTGGGCACAATTTAAGCCTTCGCGTTCGCGAGGGCTATGCCGCGTTCGCGTAGGCTGGGGCCAGGTGACCATCGCGTTTGCGAAGGGAGGCACCGCGTTCGCATAAGAGAATGAAGTGAAGCATCGCGTTTGCGATGGTTTGGGTCGCGTTCGCGTAAGAGGAAAAGGCAAGGCATCACGTTCGCGTGGACTGGGACGCGTTCGCGTAGAGTAAAATCCGGAGATTGGGAAGTTGGCCTTCGCGGACGAGTGACTTCACGTCGCGTTCGCGATGAAGAAAAGGAATAAGGCATCGCGTTCGCGGGAGGAACGCTTGGGTTCGCAAATGCGAACCAAACCTCGCAAATGCGAGGCCTTCACTTATTCGCCTGGGTTCGCAAATGCGAACACTTTGTCGCAAATGCGAAGACCCGGTGTGCCAGCCCAGTTCGCAAATGCGAACTCAGTCTCGCAATTGCGAGAGCCTCAGACCCCAGACCTGTAGTGTTCGCAATTGCGAACAAATGTTCTCAATTGCGATACCCGCAGTTGTGCAATTTTATACTTAAACGAATTTTTCAGCTCATTCTTCATTCTTTCAAAAACCCACACACTACACACGAACCCTCAAGGGCAAATTCACTCCAAAGCAATTTTAAGTCACTTTTAACTTAATTCTTTCAATACCTAACAACGTTAAACATGTTTTTCAATAGAAATCAAAGGTTTTCATGGTAGAAATTCTTGTTTTTGGGTAGAACCTAGGGTTTTTATGAATTAGGTAATTGGACCTCAAATTGAGGTCCGATTTTGAAACAAATCGTATATTTGAACTCGTAGGTGAATGGGTAACCGGATTTTGGTCCGAACCTCGAGTTCCGACCACGTGGGCCAGGGGTGTTTTTGGAAATTTTGGGGTAAACTTTGAGAAAACCATTTTTAAGATTCAAACCAAGTTATTTAGTATTTATTAATGTTATGGAATCAATTGTGATTAGATTCGAGCTAGTTGAAAGCGGAAATTCGGGAAAAAGCTATAATTGAAGAATAATTTGGACTTCAAGGCTAGAGGTAAGTGTTTGTTCTATCCTAGCTTGAGGGAATAGGATTATGTGCTATGTGCTATGTGATCGAGTGCGGTGTATGGGCTGTGGTGACGAGCATCCATATGCTGGCGTCTAGCATGACCGTGAGTCGTTGTTGATACTTGCTGTGAGATATTTTAAAGATGAATTGTTGAACCCTTGCCGGGCTGTGAATTATACATTGTTTTCCCTTGCCGGGACTTATTATGAAGTGAAATATCGTTTTCACTTGCCGGGACTTATTGTGACGATTATTGTGTCCGTTGCCGGGACGGTTCATGATTTATTGTTTTCATTCTCTACCCTTAACTGTGATTGTTATTTTGGTGAGGGAGAGTGATAATGCACGAAAGGTGATGTCGTGCCTTGTTTTACTGTTATTGCACGAAGGTTAATGTCGTGCCTTGTTATTGATTATGCACGAAGGATCATGTCGTGCCTTATGATATTGATTATGCACGAAGGGTAATGTCGTTCCTTGTTATTGAACCATGCACGAAGGATCATGCCGTGCCATGGATGTGAGGATGAGAGTAAAAGCACGAAGGGTGATGTCGTGCACTTTATTTGCTTATTTGGTGAGGATGAGAGTAAAAGCACGAATGGTGATGCCATGCAACTATTTGCTATTACTTGACTTGATATTACCTGTTTCCTTTGTTGATTTAATACATGTTGTGAACTATTGAGTTTCCCTCTTATGAGATTTCTTGTTGGTTTTGTTTACATGATATTTCTTGTTATCTTGTGCTGTACATATATATATAGAACTGCACAGGTATATATGGGTGTCTGGTCCTAGGCTTGTCACTACTTCGCCGGGATAGGCGGGCACTTACTAGCACATTGGGTCGGATTGTGCTGATACTGCACTTCTGTGCATTTTTGCACAGGTCCAGGTTTTGATCAAGAGCAGCAGCAGTAGAGCCTTGTGTGGGAGTTTAGCATATCGAGACCGAGGTAGCTTGCAAGCGTCCGCAGGTCCGGCGTCTCTTCGACTAATTTATATTACTAGCTGTAGTCTCCTTGTTCCGAGACAAACAAATTTATGTTACTTTCTTTCAGACCTTTATGTGTAGTATTCAATAGTAGTTCGTGAGTTGGTGACTCCACGTCTTGGGTAGAGGATTTTAGTATTGTTTTACCTTGGTACTGCTTATTTCTGTTTTGATAAAGTGTTCCGCCTTTATTTAATTAAGGTTATGGTTCTTGTTGATAAATTTGAGTATAAAATATTGCTAAAAACATGATAGTGTGAATATTGTGGCTTGCCTAGCTACCACGAGTAGGCGCCATCACGATCCCGATGTTAGGGGAAAATCTGGGTCGTGACAAATAAGGGTGGCTGAGATTATAAGGGTAGCCGAGCTAATAAGGGTGGAAAGCGATCGAAATCGCCATTGAAATTGATATGAATACAATTGTGAAATCATTGATGTGAAATTGTAAAAGGAGACAGCAGGAGAGTTTGTAACCTGTGGGGCACTGATTCCCCTTTGTTTGACTTGATTGTACTTTCCGTGTATGCTTGGTTATTGCCTTCCTTGTTGATCTCTAATTGTACATGGGCTGAGGATTTCTTTAAACAAAGTAAATGTGGGAACGTGATTGGCTCGCTTAGTTATTTCTCGGTGTATCTGTTGGTTGTCTGATAGTGAAGGTTGCTTACAGTTCAATTTCCATCAAAGATGTCAGCCTTAATACAAAGCTTCTCCCATTGTTCTGTGGAACTTAATGATAATTCTTGTCGGATGTTTCTTTGAGTTGATTAAATTTTTTCTTATTTTCTAGTTGTTCTCTTTCAAATATTTCACTCACAAAGAAGAAAGTCTTTAACCAGACTAATGAGGAGAGACCAGAGCTCCAAACAACAACTATCACAACATCAACCACAACTATTAAAAGTAATAATGCCTTATTGCCGTGATGGCGCCTCTCGTAAAGATAAGGCCAGCCAACTAATCCATTTTGTCCTTTTGTGATTAAACAACGGATATCTTAGTCCCGATTGATCGTTTTTTTCAGGGAGACACGATTCATGATTACAAACTGGGTTTGGCCTCCTATAATTTCGTGGATGAATATACTCCAATAAATATTATTACCTCTAATTTTTCGATATTCCTGCAATGGGTAAGTGTGTCCAACTACGGATGTACTTACCTATTTCAACCCAAATAGAGGCGTTTTAACTCTTGTAAATCAGTACATGTCTACAATTAAATCAGTACTTGTCTACAATTAAATCAGTACCAGTCTACAATCGTAAAATTAGAGGTAATAAGATTCGTATTAGTCCAATTTTTATAGCAGTTGGGATTCATGAGGTAATTGGTTCGTAGTATTTAAGATTGGAATTTGAAGGGGCATCTGAACTCCAATTTTGATGAATTTTATATGTACAGACTCGTTGTGAGACGAGGATTTCGGAAATGCAAATTCGAGAAGTGGACCCGGGGCTCGGGTTTCACCAACTTCGTGTTATTGGGTGTTTTTCGAGTTCTTTAGATTGGGTTATGTTCCACTAGTATATTTTAATGTATCCCTTATGGTTTTGACTCATAAGATGTCGATTCACCAAACTAGCTCACTTTCTGCCACTCAAGTCCACTGATACTGCGGAGTAATATACTAAGTTCTACATCAAGGAGATAGTAAGGCTTCATGGCACTCCACTTTCTATTATCTCGGATCGCGGGGCTCAGTTCACAGCAAATTTTTTGAAGAAATTTCAACAAGGTTTGGGAACTCAGGTGAATCTTAGCACAGCTTTCCATCCGCAGACCGACGGTCAGGCCGACCAGACTATTTATATGCTTGAATATATGTTGCGGGCATGTGTTATGGAATTCAAGGGTAATTGGGGTGAACACTTACCACTGATAAAATTTGCTTATAATAGCAGCTTCCACGCTAGAATTCAGATGGCCCCGTTTGAGGCATTGTTATGACTACAATCGTATTAGTCAAATGGACTTATGTGGTTGTCGTAGGCTGATGCGTCCTAGTATGAACGTATGATATTACTCCGAATACGTTATATAAACGGAAGGTCCTATAACTACAATCGTATTACATTACTCCCAATCTGTTATGACGACAATCGTATTAGTCGAATGGACTTATGTGGTTATCGTTGGCCGATGTGTCCTAGTATGAACGTATGACATTACTCGCAATACGATATATAAACGGAAGGTCCTATGACTAAAATCGTATTACATTACTCCTAATCTATTATGACTAAAATCGTATTAGTCAAATGGACTTATGTGATTGTCATAGGCCGATGCGTCCTACTACAATCGTTCATACTAGGACGCATCGGCCTACGACAACCACATAAATCCATTGGACTGATACGATTGTAGTCATAGGAACTTTCGTTTATATATCATGGTTGTTATTTAGTAATTGACCGTGAATGAATATGATTCATTCATATACTAGGACGCATCGGCCTACGACAACCACATAAGTCCATTGGACTAATACGATTGTAGTTATAGGAACTTCCGTTTATATATCGTGGTTGTTATTTAGTAATATGATTACCTATGCATATAGCAACCGTATAGGCCTGCCGTCTATCAATATTTTTAATTCATATACTAGGACGTATGGCCCGAGTATACGAATGAAATCATATTCCTAGACGGTCGATTACTAAATAACAAATTGACCGTCTATGAATCGATTGTAGTCATAGGTCCAACAGACTTAATTTAATGGGCTTCCTGAGATTACCTATGCATGTACTATCAAAATTTTATTGGGAGTAATGTCATACGTTCATAGTAGGATGCGTCGGCCTACCACAACAAACCACATAAGTCCATTGAATTAATACGATTGTAGTCATAGGAACTTCTGTTTATATATCGTGGTTGTTATTTAGTAATTGACCGTCTGTGAATATGATTCCATTCATATACTAGGACGCATCGGCCTACGACAACTACATAATTCCATTTGACTAATACAATTGTAGTCATAACAGATTGGGAGTAATGTAATACGATTGTAGTAGGACACATCGGCCTACGACAACCACATAAGTCCATTTGACTAATACGATTATAGTCATAACAGATTGGGAGTAATGTCATACGTTCATACTAGGACGTACCGGCCAATGAGAACCACATAAGTCCATTGGACTAATACGATTGTAGTCATAACAGTTTGGGTGTAATGTAATACGATTGTAGTAGGACGCATCGGCCTACGACAACCACATAAGTCCATTTGACTAATACGATTGTAGTAATAGGACCTTCCATGTATATATCGTGGTTGTTATTTAGTAATTGACCGTGAATGAATATTATTTCATTCATATACTAGGATGCATCGGCCTACGACAACCACGTAAGTCCATTTGACTAATACGATTGTAGTAATAGAACCTTCCATTTATATATCGTGGTTGTTATTTGGTAATTGACCATGAATGAATATGATTTCATTCATATACTAGGACGCATCGGCCTATGACAACCACATAAGTCCATTGGACTAATATGATTGTAGTTAGTAATTGACCGTGAATGAATATTATTTCATTCATATACTAGGACGCATCGGCCTACGTCAACCACATAAGTCCATTGGACTAATAAGATTGTAGTCATAGGAACTTCCGTTTATATATCGTGGTTGTTATTTAGTAATTTGACCGTCTATGAATATGATTTCATTCATATACTAGGACGCATTGGCCTACGACAACCACATAAGTCCATTGGACTAATACAATTGTAGTCATAACAGATTGGGAGTAATGTAATACGATTGTAGTCATAAGACCTTCTGTTTATATATCGTATTGGGAGTAATGTCATACGTTCATCTAGGACGCATCGGCCTACGACATTCACATAAGTCCATTTGACTAATACGATTGTAGTCATAACAGTTTGGGAGTAATGTAATATGATTTTAGTTATAGGACCTTCCGTTTATACATCGTATTGGGAATATTGTCATACGTTCATACTAGGACGCATCGGCCTACTACAACCACATAAGTCTATTTTACTAATACGATTGTAGTCATAGGAACTAAAATAATAACCACGATATATAAATGGAAGATCCAATGTTATAACAAAGACGATATATAAACGGACGATCCATTACTCCCAATCGTACTAGTATGAAATTATTTCATTCATATACTAGGACGCATCGGCCTACAACAACAACATAAGTCCGTTTGACTAATACGATTGTAGTCATAACCGATTAGTAATGTCATACGATTGTAGTAGGACGTATCAGCCTACAACAATCACATTAGTCCATTTGACTAATACGATTGTAGTCATAACAGATTGGGAGTAATGTAATATGATTGTAGTCGCAGGACCTTCTGTTTAAATATCGTATTGGGAGTAATGTCATACGTTCATACTAGGACACATCGGCCTACGATAACCGTATAAGTCTATTGGACTAATACGATTGTAGTCATAGGAACTTCCGTTTATATATCGTGGTTGTTATTTAGTAATTGACCGTTCATGAATATGATTTCATTGGACTAATACGATTGTAGTCATAACAGATTGGGAGTAATGTAATACGATTGTAGTGATAGGACCTTCTGTTTATATATCTTATTGGAAGTAATGTCATATGTTCATACTAGGACGCATCGGCCTACGACAACCACATAAGTCCATTGGACTAATACGATTGTAGTCATAGGAACTTCCGTTTATATATCGTGGTTGTTATTTAGTAATTGACCGTGAATGAATATTATTTCATTCATATACTAGGACGCATTGGCCTACAACAACCACATAAGTTCATTTGACTAATACGATTGTAGTCATAACAGATTGGGAGTAATATAATACGATTGTAGTAGGACGCATCGGCCTACGACAACCACATAAGTCCATTGGATCAATACAATTATAGTCATAGGAACTTCCATTTATATATCGTGGTTGTTATTTAGTAATTGACTGTCTATGAATATTATTTTATTCATATATTAGGGCGCATCGGCCGATAGCAACCACATAAGTCCATTGGACTAATACAATTGTAGTCATAGGAACTTCCGTTTATATATCGTGGTTGTTATTTAGTAATTGACCGTCCTATAGCATCTATGTAGGCCCGTTTACTAATATGATTACATATGCATATACTATAAAAATTTGATTGGGAGTATTTATGTGATTGTCGTAGGCCGATGCGTCCTAGTATATGAATGAAATAATATTCATAGACGGTCAATTACTAAATAACAACCACGATATACAAACGTAGTAATTGACCGTCATTCATATACTAAGACGCATCGGCCTACGACAACCACATAAGTCCATTACGTTCATACTAACGTCATACGCAATGGCCTACGACAACTACATAAGTCCATTGGACTAATACAATTGTAAACCTATTTATTACTTAGTTGAAGGATTTGAGGAAATAACAACCACGTCATAGACGTATGATTTACCTCGTATGACCTAAGACCATACACTCACATAAACCTGTGCAGTTCTATATACATATGTACCATAAAATAACATAAATATTGAGCAACACAAATAGAAAGGGAGAGAACATGGTTGGGGGAGCACAATCGAATATACATAATAGAATACGTAAAAAAAATAGAGTGCAACAAACAGTTATCACAAAACAAGAATTGAATAGTTGCACGGTATCACCCTTCGTGCTTTTACTCTCATCCTCACCAAAAAATCAAATAAAAGTGCATGGCATCACCCTTCGTGCTTTTACTCTCATCCTCACCAAATAAGCAAATAAAAGTGCACGGCATCACCCTTCGTGCTTTTACTCTCATCCTCACCAAATAATTTATATATCGTGGTTGTTATTTAGTAATTGACCATCTATGAATATTATTTCATTCATATACTAAGACGTATCGGCCTACGACAACCACATAAGTCCATTGGACTAATGTCTAGAAATAATTATTATAAAATGTTATAGGCTAAATTATAGTATTTTACAAAAATTCATGTTAGTGACTTTCTAGTTTTATAAGACTTATTTTGTTCATAGTCATTTCAATCTCATATTTCGTTTTTGGAAAAATAAGTGAAATTAGTTAGGAAAAAAATTCAACTTTACCAGTATAACCTAATTCAGATAAAAAGAGCTTATAGGATATAACCCTTAACCAATGTCATGCAAAATCAATAAAATTAAATTACATAAGTAAATAAATAAGTAATAAAAGGAGATTGAGTTACAACTAAGTAATGCAATCATAAAGCAAAATCCTTCAAGTTATAAAATAATGAGCTATCCCGGACACACCGAAGGGCGTTAATGAAGATCCTGAATGAAGCTCATGTACCAGAAAAGATCACAGTGTGTCATTTGGAAAAGATTACAAACAAAATCTTTGAGACAAATAGGATAACATTCTCAGACGATGAACTGCCATTGGAAGGGACAAAGCACAACAAGGCGTTATATCTTACAGTAAAGTATGAGGAATCAATGGTGACCCGTGTCTTGGTCGATAATGGGTCGAGTGCTAATATTTGTTCCCCGATGCGTCCTAGTATATGAGTGAAATAATATTCATTCACGGTCAATTACTAAATAACAACCACGATATTTAACAAGATACTCCACATAAGTCATTGTTTGGGTGATTGTTTAAGTCCATAAAGCGACTTAACAAGTTTGTACACTTTCTTTTCTTTACTAGGAACCACAAAACCCTCAGGTTTGTTCCATGTAAATTTCTTCCTCCAATTCTCCCTTTATGAAAGCTATTTTAACATTCATTTGATGGATTTCAAGACCATACACGGCTGTTAGTGCCACTAACACCCTAATAAATGTTATCCTTGTTATTGGCGAGTAAGTGTCAAAGTAATCAAGGCCTTCCGGTTGTCCAGCCCCGGAGATCCACTGACTCCGCAGGTACTTTTAGGCAAGCTCACTATGGAGCTGGCCTATACAGGTCCCAGTCCACTAGACATATGCTTAGGTCTTTGGAGGAGGAGGTTGCGGATTTACGCAAAAGATCTATTTGAATTATGGATTAATTTGAAAGATCGATATGACCACCTAAAATTTATGGTGTTAGGGAAAGCTCGGTACGAGTGGATAAATTTAAGGTTGCAAAATTTTAAACCCATGATTAAAATAATGCTATTTTAAAAGTAAGTTCTCTATTACAAATATGTGAAGAACACTATCACAGATAATGAAATATTGAAAAAAATATTTTCCACCTTCACGCTTCAAGTGTGGTGCTACAACAACAATATTGCGAAAAAGGCAAAAAAATATTTTGATTTAATCACATGCATACTTGTGGATTTTAATAAATTCAACTAAATTCATTGCTGTTGAACTTCCGTTTCTGGAAAATCGGACCCTCTCTAGAAGTAATATTTGAGACGCTTCCATAATCATCGTCTTTATATACAATATGTATCTCAGAATCATATTTGTTTGTGGGACCTGCTTCATCATTATTATTTTGAAAGGTCAAATGTGCCTCCACATTATTTTCTTTTTTTCTTATGGAGGCTTGATAAAGTATGACAACATTATCTGGCTGACGACAAATAGGTATCAAATGACCTTCTCATATAAACATATTGTTTATATCGCTCAAACAATACTTAGTCCATCATAAGTAATATAAGAATGTGATATTTAGTCCATCATAAGTAATATAAAATGGGGGTGTGGTAACCTACAATTAATAGTAGGATGAAATAGGTCACTATAACGGCCCGGCCGGTCGATTTAGATAATTTAGCCCCAATCCCCAATTTAACTGTTTCCTAAGTTCATTTCTGCTATTGTGGTTTGCCGGGAGAGTCAGTTCTGGAATTTGGAGCATTTTGGACACTTAATACCTAAATGAGAGCTTTAAAGTTAGAAAATGGTCTGTAGATGGAACAGTGTTAAGACGACCTCGGAACGGAAATTCGATGGTTCCATTAGCTCCTTTTGGTGATTTCGGGGTTGGGAGCGTGTTCGGAATGTATTTTGGAGGTCCGTCGCTCAATTAGGCTTGAAATGCCGAAGTTTGAAATTTTGGCGAATCGGAACGATAGGTGAGATTTTGATCCGGGAGTCGGAATGGAATTCCGACAATTTCTGTAGCTTCGTTATGTGATTTTGGATATGTCTGCAAATTTTCAGGTCATTCGGACGTCATTTGGTTGGGTTTTTGATTGAATGTTAGTTTCGGAAGTTTTGAAGAAACATAGGCTTGAATCCGTGTGTAATAGGTGATTTTGATGTTTAGGATGGTGTTTTTATGATTGGAACAAGTTCGTATCGTATTTTAGAGTATGTTGGTGGTTTTCGTTGGGGTCCCGGGAGCCTCGGGATGAATTCGGGGGTCCAAACGGACCATCTTGAGCCAAAATGAACTGCTGGAATTTGCTGCAATAAATTGCAGGCAGGTTGTTCTTCGCGATCGCGAAGTTTTGAATGCGATCGCGTAAGGCAGCGTTTGGGTGTATCGCGATCGCATGGTGATGTCTGCGATCGCGTAGGCCAATGTCGGAATGCAGTGCGATCGCATTTGTGTTCACGCGATCGCGTAAGGTCAAGTCCGGATGCAATGCGATCGCAGGGCTGGAGTTGCGATCGCGTATGGATCTTTGGTTGTTCACTGCGACGCGTGGAGAACTTCGCGTTCGCGTAGAAAACGTTTGGGCTGCTCATCGCGAACGCGTGATCAGTAACGTGAACGCGTAGGGTAATGGGGTCTGGCAGTGACTTTAAGTCCAGAAACATTTCAGACGCGGCCTCATACCCAAAAAACTTCCATTTTTGAGTTCCAATAGAGGAAATTGACGGGGAATCGCTGGGATATCATCGGGAAAGCATTGGGGGTAAGTTTCTTGGCCTTAATTCGTTAGTTTATCATGAAATCCGTGATTATTTCACTGTTAATGGAGGTTTAATGGAGGGTTTGAGCCCTAGGCCTAAATTTTAGGAAATCTTTGATTTGAATGGACAAACGAAGTACGATTTTGATAAATTTTATATGCACGGACTCGTGTTGAGATAAGGAACCCGAATATATAACTTTCATAATTTTTCGAGAAGCGTACTGAAAGTCGGGTTTTGGCAACTTGTGGGTTTTGGTGTATTTTGAATTGTTTTGGTTGGGTAATGCCCAATTGGTCTATTTTGATGTGATTCTATTGATTTTTATTAGATACTATGCCTGTGGAGGCAGACATTTGCGGCAAGAGAGTTATCTCTTAGCGGTTTTGTACCGGGGTCGAGGTAAGTGGCTTGTCTAACCTCGTGTGGGGGAACTTTCACCCCTAGGATATTATGTGATAGTTTAAATGCCTTGTACGCGAGGTGACGGGCGTGTACATGCGCTGGTTGTTGTAACACACACTTTACTTGAATTGTCCGATTTTTGATATTCCTGCTCTTAGCTGATAAAAACGTTATTTTTACCCGGTATTCGTTAGAAAAGCATGATTAGCTAGGATTCAACATGTTTAATTGCCTAGTTGACTTACTTGAACTTCTTGATAAATTGTTGGCCCTAGTTTTCGAAGAAGTTGTAATTAAACATGTCATATTCTCTCTGTGTGTTTTCTTTATTTGATGTGTTGGTGGACTGCGGGTTCAATTCCCGGAGATCCCAGGGCTGTGGGTTCGATTCCCAGAGACCCGGAGTGATATTGTTTATGGACTGCGGGTTCAATTCCCGGAGATCCCAGGGCTGTGGGTTCGATTCCCAGAGATCCGAAGTGATATTGTTTATGGACTGCGGGTTCAATTCCCGGAGATCCCAGGGCTGTGGGTTCGATTCCCAAAGACCCGAAGTGATATTGTTTGTGGACTGCCAGGTTCGATTCCCGGAGATCCGAGTTATTGAGATATGGACCGCGGGTTCGATTCCCGGAGATCCTGAGTTATTGGTAGGGACTGCGGGTTCGATTCCCGGAGATCCTGAGTTATTGGTAGGGACTGCGGGTTCGATTCCCGGAGATCTTGAGTTATTGAGATATGGACTGCGGGTTCGATTTCCGGAGATCCTGAGCTATTGATATATTATTGAGACATGGGCTGCGGGTTCGATTCCCGGAGACCCAGGGGTACTGTTGATGGGACTGTGGGTTCAATTCCTACAGGTCCTGGACTTGTTAATTGAGTTTGTTACTTGTTGTTAGCTTAATTGTAGACGGTTGCAGTAATCACTTTATTGTTGTTATTTCGAAATTATTATCATTTAATCTGCTTATTATTATTATTATCATTTCGTAATTGTTTTCTCTTAGTAGGGCCCTGACCTTCCTCGTCACTACTCCATCGAGGTTAGGCTTGGCGCTTACTAAGTACCGCCGTGGTGTACTCATGCTACTCTTCTGCACACTTTTGTTGTGCAGATCCAGGTACATCAGGACAAGCTCATACTAGGTGATTCAGCAGCGTTTTGGGAGACCTCGAGGTATGATCTGCTACATCCGCGGATCCGGAGGCCTTCCTTCTATTATGATAGTGCTAGTAGATGTTTTTCCTTCATTCCGTTGTTAGACACTCTTTATACATAGAGCTACAGTTGTATGTTCTCTTTTAGTCTGTGTTACCCGTGGGATTCCGGGTCTTGGTGGTGTTTTATATAGTGTATTTGAAGGGTATATGTGCCAAGCGGCACAAATTACATTTCTTCTATCTTATTATCCGCTAATTCTTATTAAATGTTCATAAACTTGTATATTCCGCAACGTGTTAGGCTTACCTAGTCGTGGGGACTGGGTGCCATCACGGCATGTTCACGATTGGTGAACTAGGGTCGTGACAAGTTGGTATCAGAGCTCTAGGTTCATAGGAGTCACGGGACACAGACCGGTTACCTAGAGTATCGCTGATCGATACAGAGACGTCTGTATTTATCTACAAGAGGCTATGTAACTGTTTAGGAAACTCTTCAATTCTTTGAATTCCTTATCGTATGCCAATTATTCGGTTTGAGCCTATGTCTTATGTTCTTTTGCATCCACTCATGTATTGAAATTGCGCACTCGGTATCAAGTATGTGCCGACGGTTCGTGATGCTGTAGAGGTATTTCAAGAGAGTCGAGACTTTACTCAACTATTGTTACCGTGTGTCATCCATATCGATAATGCAAGAGAATTGAGAGATCTTCAATTGTGCGCATGGGGGGTGCACTAGGTTTTGACATTCGGTTGATAAGTACGGTCTTGAGAAGGTTTACTTAACTGCCTAATCGTCACAGTAATGGTAGAATCACAAGGTAGATGTAGATCTAAAGATAGTTGGTGGTAATAAAGACTATACGGTTCATATGAGATATCTATTTAGCGAAAGATTCAGCCAGCAGAGATACTGGGGGGAAATGAGTTTAACTATCTTAAGAAGGACATGTACCAAACGAATGTCTTGGACTGTCTTATGATGAAGATGTACAAATGATAAAGGCCATTGTCATGGATTAACAAGATGTATCTTAAGGCTTCGTGTCAAGTGCAAGGATTTCACTATCAACGATCTAATTATGGGTCATGTGTCATATCAGATTTGCCCTACGATGTATTTAGGTGCTATTCAAAAAGTTCTTGAAAACTTGCGGATGGGCAAGAGTTGAGGCTCGTATGGTATGATGTTGGGACTTTGGATGTTCCCGTGTCCCTAATAAACTCTACATTTTATTATCAGCAGGGAAATATTCAACAAAGGCTACATGGTGCTTCACAGGCGTGTGAGAATCAATAACATTTAACATGTCTATAACCCAATAAGCAGAGTGCCCTTCAGGCATAAATTCTCAAATGGATGATATCACCAAAATCCTCATACTTGGTTTAAATTTCTAACCAATCAAGTGACTACATGTCATACCTATACAATCTTCTTATGGGACAAGCTCCCACCATCTTCCAAATAATTAAACGGTCCTGCACATTCAACCCACCGGCTGCACTAGCACTGAAAAGCGATCAGGAGTCCCTAACCGGGATGCAAAGCCTTTCCCACAGAACATTGATCTCAAGTGATACTGACGTTAATACCCATCTTACTCAAACACTGAAACCCCTTTCCTGCTCATCCGAGCTCTTTATATCACATTTAATGACCAAACTGCGACCTTGGTCCTTACTTCAAATTCCATACCACTCACTGCACCCCACGTACCGATATACGATAGACACGATTTCCATCACAACTCTAGAACTGACGATAGGCTAATACTCCATTACATAAGACATTCCATTTAACTTATTTCAGGAGAACTATAGCAACACACAGGGGAGTTCTCATAACCATCGAATATGCCAATCCATAAGTAGTGGTCCAAGCCACCATAACCCTTCTCGAGATCTGCCTACTCGTAACAGGCCCTTAACAGAAGAATACTTTAGAATAACATCAATCACTGCGGCCGACAAGTCTCAAATGCACCGCCACAAATCACATGCATAACTCGATCACGTTTCATGAACCGATCATTGACATCAATATGCCAACTCAACTATGGCTAATCAATCTACTTCCTTCCAGTTTACACTAGATTGCCTTAGAAATGTTAATATCTCCCTTCAATACCTAACTTATTCCAACCGCACTCACCCCGAGTGACCTTAAATCATTAGGCCATGCTATCTCAAGAGCGACGACCATTTCATGTCTCTCAAATGCTACACCACAAATCATAACATCATAGAACATTTTTTTTGTGCCTTTCTTCATAAGTTGCTTCAAAAGCTTGAGCCTCAACTGTACTTATAGACTCAGAATTATCAGGCACCACACGTTACCTCTTGAATTCAATAGGACTGATATTGAGAGCCATTCGGTCCTGACTTGCCCCAGTATGCAACCAACTCTACTGAATCTTATAACATATGAATACCCTCTCGATAAAGCACCCAGCGGAATCACTTCCCGCGAAGCCTGCACCTATACGAGGCATAAATCATGATTCTTCCCTCAAGTTTGAACATGAGCCAGTAAGGCTAACCATAACATGCATTCAACAATACATATACTCAAATTACCACACATGGTCCTTTCCCGTGGCTGCAATAACACAATAATACGCTAGTATCCAGAATTCACATAGGTAATTAACCATGCGACCCAATCGTAAGTGGTGGGACTCTCCCACTTAGCCCAAAGCCACCATTGCACGACTCTCGAACACATTAGAACCATTCTCTCAAGTCATTTACTATTACTCAACTGCAACTCACTTGATCCAACGAATATAACCACCTGTGCTCTATTAGTACTCTAACACCATGGGGTATGACCTCATCCCAATACAACCAAACATATTCTCGCTTCATACACCGAGCATTCTCTACCAACAATATTGTAAAACATACTGTGATTCACACACGCCTACGAAGCACCATGTATATTATAGAGGAAAAGATCATCCTCTGGTTTAGGACAAGGTAATGGATCTTGTCAGGAGTATAGACCCAATGAATTGTTGATCCAGTAGTTGGTTATGGATATCGGGACATCTCTTTCATCGTGTCAGTATTGTAAAAGTTAGAGCGAGACCTATGTAGATCGTGAGGTGCAATGAGAGCATCTGATTCGTTGAATATTGACTAATTTGGTCATAAAAATATTATTGTGGTCCTGTGGATTTTGTGTTGCAAGGTAAGAATCCAGCAAGGTTATGCATTCATGTTTGAGGATGGCGTTTCAGGAATATCGAGTGATCTCTTGATGAAAACAGGCCTGACATAGAATTCCGGATGTTGGAATTAGGCTGTAAGACTTATTTGTTGAACAAGAGGGAATATCTTCAGATTATATTAGGTTAATGTGCTCAGCTGAGTCCGAGATTTATTGGCCCTTTTGAGATTTTGAGGCGTGCCGGGGAGATTACTTATGAGTTGGCCTTACCTCCCAGCCTAGCTGGAGTCCATCCCATATTTCATGTCTCTATGCTCCGGAGATACCATGGTGACCTGTCGCATGTGTTGGATTTTACTTCTGTTCAGCTAGACAAAGATCTGTCTTATGTTGAGGATCCAGTAGCCATTCTAGACAGGCAGGTCAGGAAGCTAAGGTTAAAGAACATCGCTTCGGTAAAGGTTCAGTGGCGGGGTCATGCCGGTCGAGGAGGCGACTTGGGAGACCAAACAGGATATGCGCAGCCAGTACCCTCATCTTTTCACTACTCCAGGTATGTTTTCTATGCTCGTTCGAGGACATGCTTGTTCAAGGACGAACGAATCTTTTAAGTGTGGGAAGATGTAACGACCCGGCCGGTCGTTTTAGAAAATTTAGCCCCAATCCCCAATTTAACTGTTTTCCTAAGTTAATTTCTGCTATTGTGGTTTGCCAGGATAGTCGGTTCTGGAATTTTTAACATTTTGGGACACTTAATACCTAAATGAGAGCTTTAAAGTTAGAAAATGGTCTGTAGCCGGAACAATGTTAAGACGACATCGGAACGGAAATTCGATGGTTCCATTAGCTCCGTTAGGTGATTTCTGGGTTGGGAGCGCATTCAGAATGTATTTTGGAGGTCCATAGCTCAATTAGGCTTGAAATGCCGAAGTTTGAAATTTTGGCTAATCTGAACGATAGGTGAGATTTTGATCCGGGAGTCAGAATGGAATTCCGACAATTTCTGTAGCTTTTTTATGTGATTTTGGATATGTCCGCAAATTTTCAGGTCATTCGGACGTCATTTGGTTGGGTTTTTGATTGAATGTTAGTTTCGGAAGTTTTGAAGAAACTTAGGCTTGAATCCGTGTGTAATTGGTGATTTTGATGTTTAGGATGGTGTTTTTATGATTGGAACAAGTTCGTATCGCGTTTTAGAGTATGTTGGTGGTTTTCGTTGGGGTCCCGGGAGCCTCGGGATGAATTCGGGGGTCCAAACGGACCATCTTGAGCCAAAATGAACTGCTGGAATTTGCTGCAATAAATTGCAGGCAGGTTGTTCTTCGCGATCGCGAAGTTTTGAATGCGATCGCGTAAGGCAGCGTTTGGGTGTATCGCGATCGCGTGGTGATGTCTGCGATCGCGTAGGCCAATGTCGAAATGCAGTGCGATCGCTTTTGTGTTCACGCGATCGCGTAAGGTCAAGTCCGGATGCAATGCGATCGCGGGGCTGGAGTTGCGATCGCGTAGGGATCTTTGGTTGTTCACTGCGATCGCGTGCCAAAGGCCGCGATCGCGTAGAAGAAAAATCAGGCCCCAGGGATTTGTTCATCGCGATCGCGAGCCCAGTGCTGCGATCGCGTAGGGTTAATTGGCCTGGCAGTGACTTTAAGTCCAGAAACATTTCAGACGCGGCCTCATACCCAAAAACCTCCATTTTTGAGTTCCAAGAGAGACAATTGACGGGGAATCGCTGGGATATTATCGGGAAAGCATTGGGGGTAAGTTTCTTGGCCTTAATTCGTTAGTTTATCATGAAATCCGTGATTATTTCACTGTTAATGGAGGATTAATGGAGGGTTTGAGCCCTAGCCCTAAATTTTAGGAAATCTTTGATTTGAATGGGCAAACGGAGTCCGATTTTGATAAATTTTATATGCACGGACTAGTGTTCAGATAAGGAACCGGAATATGCAACTTTCGTAATTTTTCGAGAAGTGTACTGAAAGTCGGGTTTTGGCAACTTGTGGGTTTTGGTGTATTTTGAATTGTTTTGGTTGGGTAATGCCCAATTGGCCTATTTTGATGTGATTCTATTGATTTTTATCAGATACTACACCTGTGGAGGCCGACATTCGCGGCAAGAGAGTTATCTCTTAGCGGTTTTGTACCGGAGTCGAGGTAAGTGGCTTGTCTAACCCCGTGTGGGGGAACTTTCACTCCTAGGATATTATGTGATAGTTTAAATGCCCTGTACGCGAGGTGACGGGCGTGTACATGCGCTGGTTGTTGTAACACACACTTTACTTGAATTGTCCGATTTGTGATATTCCTGCTCTTAGCTGATAAGCGTTATTTTTACCCGGTATTCGTTAGAAAAGCACGATTAGCTAGGATTTAACATGTTTAATTGCCTAGTTGACTTACTTGAACTTCTTGATAAATTGTTGGCACTAGTTTTCGGAGAAGTTGTAATTAAACATATTATATTCTCTCTGTGTGTTTTCTTTATTTGATGTGTTGGTGGACCGCAGGATCAATTCCCGGAGATCCCAGGGATGTGGGTTCGATTCCCAGAGACACGAAGTGATATTGTTTATGGACTGCGGGTTCAATTCTCGGAGATCCCAGGGCTGTGGGTTCGATTCCCAGAGACCCGAAGTGATATTGTTTATGGACTGCGGGTTCAATTCCCGGAGATCCCAGGGCTGTGGGTTCGATTCCCAGAGACTCGAAGTGATATTGTTTGTGGACTGGGGGTTTGATTCCCGGAGATCCGAGTTATTGAGATATGGATTGCGGGTTCAATTCCCGGAGATCCCAGGGCTGTGGATTCGATTCCCAGAGACCCGAAGTGCGGGTTCGATTCCCGAAGATCCTGAGTTATTGGTAGGGACCGCGGGTTCGATTCCCGGAGATCCTGAGTTATTGGTAGGGATTGCGGGTTCGATTCCCGGAGATCCTGAGTTATTGAGATATGGACTGCGGGTTTCGATTTCCGGAGATCCTGAGCTATTGATATATTATTGAGACATGGGCTACGGGTTCGATTCCCGGAGACCCAGGGGTACTGTTGATGGGACTGTGGGTTCAATTCCCACAGGTCCTGGACTTGTTAATTGAGTTTGTTACTTGTTGTTAGCTTAATTGTAGACGGTTGCAGTAATCACTTTATTGTTGTTATTTCGGAATTATTATCATTAAACTGCTTTTTATTATTATTATTATTACCATTTCGTAATTGTTTTCTCTCAGTAGGGCCCTGACCTTCCTCGTCACTACTCCATCGAGGTTAGGCTTGGCACTTACTGAGTACCGCCGTGGTGTACTCATGCTACTCTTCTGCACACTTTTGTTGTGCAGATCCAGGTACATCAGGATAGGCTCACACCAGGTGATTCAGCAGCGCTTTGGGAGACCTCGAGGTATGATCTGCTACGTCCGCGGATCCGGAGGCCTTCCTTCTATTCTGATAGTGCTAGTAGATGTTTTTCCTTCATTCTGTTGTTAGACACTCTATATACATAGAGCTACAATTGTATGTTCTCTTTTAGTCTGTGTTACCCGTGGGATTCCGGGTCTTGGTGGTGTTTTATACAGTGTGTTTGACGGCTGTATGTGCCAATCGGCACGGATTACATTTCTTCTATCTTATTTTCCGCTAATTCTTATTAAATGTTCATAAACTTGTATATTCCGCAACGTGTTAGGCTTACCTAGTCGTGGGGACTGGGTTCCATCACGGCATGTTCACGATTGGTGAACTAGGGTCGTGACAGCCACGATTTTTAACTGAAATAATGTGAATACATCCTCGGGCAATTATTTCTATTTTATAAGTCACCACAGAAGGACCATACTTTTTTAGACCCCCATTACACTCGCCTCAGTATGGAGTAAATACAATTAATAGAAATATATTTCTATTATTAATAGAAGGACCATACTTTTTTAGACATCAGGTGTTTTATGAAAGAAGAGATCGTTTCATAAAAATAATTCATCATTATCATTTTCTGGTACCAGAGTGTTGCCTGCTTATATTGACATTTCTTAAAATTGATCTGAAGATCTTTCTTTGGACCATAACGTGGAATTTTTGAAAGACCGAAAATGAGAGAGTCTTATTGAAAATTCTCACGGGCACCGTAATGCGATGTGAGTTAAGAGATATAAAAATGAGAGTGTCTTATTGCTGAAAGTCGTCTTGGGAACTGTAAAGCGATGCGAGCTGAGAAATATAAAATGAGAGAGTCTTATTGGTGAAAACCTTCACGGGCACCGTAAGGCGAAAGTGAGTCTCCAAAGAGAGAAAATGAAAGAAGTTTGTGGTTCAGCCAGTCAGGGTATGGGTAGGGAATGTACTAAGCCATCGGGTTCTTCGGTTGCTACATTATCAGTGCGTCCTCCAGCTCCTGCAGGGCATGGTACAGCTTGGGTTGAGCTCATGGTAGGGGTGGACCTAGCTGGTTCTATACTTTGAGCGGCCATCAAAGTGTTGAGGCTTCTCTAGATGTTGTTACAGGTATCTTGTCTGTCCAGGCTGTTAATTTTTATTCTCTTATTGATCCACGGTCCTCTTTGTCTTATGTCAGCCCGTTCATTTCTTCAAGTTTTGGGATAGAACCAGAACAGCTTCATGAGCCGTTCTCTGTATCGACTCTGGTTGGTGATTTTATTACAGCCTCACGAGTTTATATGGATTGTATTGTTACGGTGAAGGATCGTGTTTCCACGGCTGATCTTATTGATCTTGGGATGGTAGATTTTGATGTAATCATGGGGATGGACTGGGTTTATTCGTGCTTTGCCAAGCTTGACTATCGGACGAGAGTCATGAGGCTCGAGTTCCCTAATGAACGAGTTATTGAATGGAAAGGAAATGGTATAGTGCCAAGGGGTAGGTTTATTTCCTATCTAAAGGCTTCAAAGATGATTAAGAAAGGGTTATCATTTGGTCTGGGTAACAGACACCACTCAGATGTGTCTGCCCTCGAGTTCGTGCTAGTTGTGAATGAGTTTCCTGAAGTGTTTCCGGATAAGCTTTCAGGGATCCTGCCAGATAGGGAGATTGACTTCGGGATTGATGTATCGCCAGATACTCAACCAATATCCATTCCACCATATAGAATGGTGCCAGTAGAGTTAAGGGAGTTAAAGGAGCAACTGAGGGATTTATTAGAAAAGGGGTTCATACGAACGAGTGTGTCGCCGTGGGGTGCTCCAGTTCTTTTTGTCAGAAAGAACGATGGGTCACTTCGGATATGCATTTATTATCGGTAGCTTAACAAAGTCTCCATCAAGAATAAATATCCTTTGCCTTGGGTAGATGATTTGTTTGACCAATTGCAAGGAGCAAAGTTCTTGTAACGACCCGGCCCGTCGTTAGGGGAATTTACCACCCCGTTACCTTGAATTTACATATATTATGCTTTTAAATCAGTATTTGAATATATCGGGTGAGTTAGGAGTGATTTGGATTGAAAATGAAACAAATAGCATGTTTGAAGAAAGCTTGAATACGAGAAGTCAACCAAGAGTTGACTATTGAGTTAGAGTGCTCGGAACCGGATCCTGATGATTCGACTAGTTCCGGGGGATCAATTATGACTTAGGAGAGCAATCGGAATTGAATTCGGAGGTCCGGTGTAGTTTTAGGCTTGAATTGGCGAAGGTTGAATTTTGGCGAAAACCGGATGGTAGGTGATATTTTGATCCGGGGTCGGAATGGAATTCCGACAATTTTTGTAGCTTCGTTATGTGATTTTGGATATGTCAGCAAATTTTCAGGTCATTCGGACATCGTTTGATCGGGTTTTGGATTGAATGTTAGTTTTGAAAGTTTTGAAGAAACTTAGGCTTGAATTCGTGAGTAAATGGAGATTTTGATGTTTAGTATGGTGTTTTTATGATTGGAACAAGTCCGTATCATGTTTTGGAGTACGTTGGTGGCTTTCGTTGGGGTCCCGGGGGCCTCGGGATGATTTCAGACCATCAACCGGGCATTTGGACTTGGCAAAAATCTGCAGAAAAACTACAGGTTCTGCCCAGGCATCTAAGCCTTCGCGTTCGCGTGGCATGGGCTCGCGAAGGCCAGGCGGATCATGCATCGCGTTTGCGAGAAGTGGAGCCGCATTCGCGTAGGCCGTGGATCGTGTGCATCGCATTCGCGTTCCAGTGGTCGCGTTCGCGTAGGTGTGTGAGGGTAAGGCTTCGCGTTCGCGTGAAGTATCGCGAACGCGTAGAAGGATTTTGGGCGCTGGGAGTTTGAGCATCGCGAACGCGTGGATGGCATTGTGTTCGCGATGGGTAGTTGGAAGTTGGGCATCGCGAACACGTGGACGGCGTCGCGTTCGCGAAGGGTAAGTGAGGGCCGTTCATCGCGAACACGTGGGAGCTCACGCGAACGCGAAGAGCAAAAAGCTCTGGCAGTGAATAAAATCCAGAAGCAGAGGGGTTACGGGTTTATACCCCCAAAACATAATTTTGAGCCCTAGAGAGAAGAAAACTCGAGGAAATCACTGTGGAATCATTGGGTATTCGTCGGAGGTAAGATTCTTGACTCAAAAACATCATTTTATGGTAGAATTAACATCAATCTTCATGAAATTGGGTTGAAATCTTGAAGAAATGTGGCCTAAATATTGAAAACGGGATTTTTGCATTTGGAAGGCCATTTGAACTCCGATTTCGATAAATTTTATATGCACGGACTCGTGGCGAGATGAGAGTCGCGTTGGTACTAATTTCGGAATTTTCCGAGCAGTGGGGCCCGGGGTCGAGTTTTACCAACTTAGTGTAATTATGCGAATTTCATGTAAATTGAAGTGGGTTATGATTCTTTGACCCGTATTTGATATATTTATTGTTATTTGACTAGATTCTACACAAGAGGCAGCGAAATTCAAAGGAAAAGGCATCGCGGACGCATCTACGACCGGCTAGAGGTGAGTAGTTTGTGTATATGGTAGCCTAAGGGTTCGAAACCCCGGCTTAGCACATTGTGACGCTAGTAGGGCGTGGCTCGCACACCATGGCAGGTGCGGGATTGATTGTGACTGGGGATTGAGACTTGGTCCATCCCGGAAATGAATAATATGTTATTAGTGTTGGAAATACACTGTATTTGATATATTTGTGGGCTGTAAGCCTTGTTTGGGGCCTTGTGCCGATCTGTAGCGTCCTTAGAGGACAATATTTATGTGATAGCTATAATTGCTTAAATCACTGATCTCAGTCCTGGAAATTGAAATCACACTTTTGAAATGCTAAGTCACCGCTTTTGCAAATTTAATAAAGTTTAAGTATTTTTCATACATTATGAATTGAAAACTGGAATTAAGAAAAATGAACTGTTTTGTGACTTAATTGCTTATTGTGGACTGAGCATGGGATCGGGCTGCACGCCGCAATGGTTGATATGAGGATCGGGCTGCACGCCGCAGCAGTATTGCGCTTGGGCTGTAGGAGCCCCTCCGGAGTCCGTACACACCCCCAGTGAGCGCCGTCGACGTTAAATTGGATCGGGCTACACGCCGTAGCGGTTATGTGCATTGCATTGCATCTTTATTTGTTGAATTACTCCGTGGTAGCTGAATTGTACTGTTGATGCTAGTTCGTAGGAGATTCGAACTGTAGCATAGCTTCATATTGTGGTATTTTGTGGATTTCCTGCTTTCAGCTATTTTATATACGTTTTACTCACTGAGTATTTAGCACTCACCCCTACTCCCCGCACCTTTTTGTGCAGATTGAGGTACGCAGGAGGGTTAGGCGAGCAATCCAGCTTATTTCAGAGTAATCGAATTGCTGAGGTAGCCGCTGGCGTTCGCATGACCTAGCTTCTCTCTTTATTTCAGTTTATTATCTATATAATTCAGACTTGAGTACTTCTATATCGTACTCTCTATTTCCTGTTGGGTTTTGTTAGAGGCTCTAGACTTGTGACTCCGGATCTTCGGGAGTGTCAGTATTTTGTTCTTTACTATTATTATTGGAGTTCTTAAACTCATATATTCTTCTTGGGTTGTCCATTTGGGACTGGTATTGTTGTGCTAATTAAATTGTTGGTCTGGCTGGCCTAGCTTGATTGTTGGGCGCCATCACGACCGGAATTTGGGTCGTGACAAGTTGGTATCAGAGCATAGGTTATTAGGACTCGCGAGTCATGAGCCGGTTTAGTAGGCTTTCGCGGATCGGTACGTAGACGTCTGTATCTATCCTCGGAGGGCTACAGAAACTTTAGGAAAAACCTCATTTTCTTGGATTCATATCGTGCGATCTGTGTTATCATGAAATTAAAATTTTCCATATTCTATTCTCTCGCAGATGGCGAGAACACGAGCTAACGGACGTGGCGGACGACCACCATTGGCACCCAGAGGCCGTGGTCGTGGTAGAGGTAGGGCAGCAGCACCAGCACCTGCTGACCCACCAGCTGACCAGACTTAGGGTCAGATTCTTGCACCAGTGGCCCAGACTCAGGACCAGATTCCAGCGGCAAACGCTCCGACAACTCAGGTTCAGGCACCCGCAGTGCCCATTGTCATACCGGGTCTTCAGGAGACCTTGGCTCAGATCTTATCAGTGTGCACAGGTTTGGCTCAGGTAGTTGCAGCTACTGCTACAGTATCTTCTTCACAGGCAGGGGGAGGGAATCAGACCCCCGTGGCTCACACACCCGAGCCAGTCCAGCCAGTTGCGCCTGTTGCACCAGCTCCTGCTTATATGGTTCCAGCTATGCCCGACGATGAGCATCGTCGTTTGGAGAGATTTGAGAGGCTACAACCTCCGACATTCAGTGGTGCTGAGGGTGAGGACGCCCAGGGTTTTCTTGATAGATGTCAGTGCATGCTTCGCACCGCTGGTATTCTAGAGTCCAGTGGTGTTTTATTCACCACTTTTCAGTTCACAGGTGCAGCATTTCAGTGGTGGGAGGATTTCGAGAGGCGTAGGCCCGCTGAGGCAGTGCCCCTCACTTGGCAGCAGTTCTCCACGGTATTCTTGGAGAAGTACATGCCTCAGTCTCAGAGAGAGGAGCTGCGACGTCAGTTCGAGTGGTTGAAGCAGGGAGATATGACAGTTAATTAGTACGAGATGAGATTCACACAGTTGGCCCGTCATGCCATGTGGATGGTTCCTACAGACAGAGAGAGGATTCGGAGATTTATTGATGGCCTTATTTATCCCATCCGCATATTGATGACCAGTGAGAGAGTTTCGACAGTTACCTTTGAGGAGGTGGTTGATGCGGCCCGTCACATTGAGCCAGATCGCTGCAGAGAGCGGGAGGAGAGAGAGGCTAAGAGGCCTCATGGTACTGGCAGTTACAGTGGTGCTCCGTCTAGGGGCCAATCTCAGCATAGCAGAGGTTGTTCTTTCAGATCTCATCAGTCTGGACGTGTAGAGTCCAGTGGGGTTTTATCAGATCGTGGTCGTCAGGGCCATCAGGGTTATTAGGTTCAGCAGAGCCGTTAGCAGAGTCAGCGTGCACTGAGTGCTCTTCCAGCTCAGAGCTCTGCTCCTGTTTCCTCAGCACAGGGTTCATCTGTAGCGAGGGGTCCTCAGCTGCCCCTTCTTCAATCTTCAGGCCGTTGTTTTGAGTGCGGTGATTTGGGCCATATCAGGAGAGAGTGTCCTTAGTGGCTTCGTAAGCGGTCTCAGCAGAGGGATCAGCCCTCGTCTTCTACTCCTGTTTCTTCAGCGCCAGCACAGTCGGCTAGGACTGGTGGCCAGGTATCCAGAGGTCGCCCTAGGGGTGAGGATCGTACTGGTGGAGGCCATGCTCGTTTCTATGCTCTTCCGGATAGGAAGGATGCTAGTGCTTCAGATGCGGTCATTTCAGGTATTATCTCAGTCTGCCACAGGGATGCTTCTATCTTATTTGATCCCGGATCCACCTATTCTTATGTCTCTACTTATTTTGCACATCATTTGGGTATGGCCCGCGGTATTCTTGCTTTGCCCGTACATGTGTCTACCCCAGTGGGGGATACTGTTGTTGTGGATCAGGTATATCGATCCTATAGTTATTACTATTGGGGGTCTGGAGACCCGAGTTGACCTATTACTACTAGGCATGGTAGATTTCGATGTAATTCTAGGCATGGATTGGCTATCTCCTTACCATGCGATTCTGGACTGTCATGCCAAGACAGTCACACTAGCTATTCCAGGTAATCCGAGGATCGAGTGGCGTGGCTTGACCGATTATGTGTCCGACAGGGTGATTTCTTATATAAAGGCCCAACGAATGATTGGCAAGGGTTGTTTATCTTATTTGGCCTTCATTAGAAATGTTGAGGCCGAGGAACCCAGTCTTGATTCGGTCCCCATTGTGAGGGAGTTTCCGGATGTATTTCCAGCAGACCTACCAGGCATACAAAAACCACCAACATACTACAAAACACGATACGAACATTCTCCAATGATAAAAACACATACTTTAACACGGAAAAACATCGAATTCAAGCAATTCAAGCGTAAGTTTTTCATTCAACTTCTACAACCGACATTCGATCAAAAACCCGACCAGACGATCTCCGAATGACCTGGAAATTTGCAGACATATCCAAAATCACATAACGAAGCTACAGAAATTGTCGGAATTCCATTCCGACCCCCGGATCAAAATATCACCTACCGTTCGATTTTCGCCAAAATTCAACTTTAGCCAATTCAAGCCTAAAACTACACCGGACCTCCAAATTCAATTCCGATTGTTCTCCTAAGTCATAAATGATCCCCCGAAACTAGTCAAATCATCAGAATCCGATTCCGAGCACTCTACCTCAATAGTCAACTCTTGGTTGACTTTCCATATTCAAACTTCCTTCAAACATGCTATTTGCTTCATTTTCAATTCAATTCACTCCTAACTCACCCGATAGGCTCTAACACTGATATAAAAGCATAAAACATGTAATTGCAACATGATGGGGTGGTAAATACCCGTAACGACGGGCCGGGTCGTTACAATAGTACAATATGTTCATGTCATAGTCCTTGAGCAATTCTAACCACCGCCACTATCTCAGATTCAGCTGCTTCGGCTTGAACAAATACTGGAGGCTCTTGTGGTCTGAAAACACATCTATATAATCCCCATAAAGATAGTGCCGCCATATTTTCAAAGCAAATACAACTGCCGCAAGCTCCAAATCATGCGTCGGATAATTCTTCTCGTGATTCTTGAGTTGCCTGGAAGCATAAGCTATGACCTTTCCGCGCTGCATCAATACATACCCCAAACCGACCCCGGAGGCATTACAATTAACCACAAATCCCTCTGTGCCTTCTGGCAAGGCCAATACTGGTGCCGAGGTCAATCTTGACTTAAATTCCTTGAAACTTTTCCCACATGCATCGGACCACTGGAACTTAACTACATTTTGCGTCAATTTAGTCAATGAAGAGGCGAGGGTTGAGGATCCCTCTACAAACCTCCGATAGTACCCTTCCAGACCCAAAAAGCTATGAATCTCTGTCGGGGTCGTGGGTCTATGCCAATCTTTCACTGCTGCAATCTTTTGAGGATCCACCTGAATCCCTTCACTGGACATGACATGCCCTAGAAAGGCTACGGATTCCAACTAAAACTCACACTTTGAGAACTTGGCATACAATTGAGCCGAAGAAGGGTTTGCAATGCTGCTCTGAGGTGAATGGCATGATCTTCTCTGCTCCGAGAGTATATGAGGATGTCGTCAATGAATTAAATTACGAAAGAATCTAGGAATGGCTTGAAAACTCGATTCATGAGGTCAATGAAAGCTGCTGGGGCATTGGTTAGCCCAAAAGACATGACCAAAAACTCGAAGTGACCATAACGAGTTCTGAAAGCTGTCTTAGGAATATCCTGCTCTCTGAACTTCAATTGGTGGTACCCGGACCGTAGATCAATTTTAGAGAAAATTTTTGCTCCTTGCAATTGGTCAAACAGATCATCCACCCAGGGCAAAGGATATTTATTCTTGATGGTGACTTTGTTGTGCTGCCGATAATCAATACACATTCGAAGTGACCCATCCTTCTTTCTGACAAAGAGAATCGGAGCACCCCATGGTGACACACTCGGTCGTATGAACCCTCTCTCTAATAAATCCCTCAGCTGCTCCTTTAAATCCCTTAACTCTGTTGGCGCCATTCTGTATGGTGGAATAGATATTGGCTGAGTATCTGCAATACATCAATCCCAAAATTGATCTCCCTATCCGGCGGGATCCCTGGAAGTTCACTCGGAAACACCTCAGGAAATTCATTTACAATTGGCACGGACTCGAGGGTAGGCACATCTGAGGTGGTGTCCGTCACCCGGACCAAATTATAGATACACCCTTTCTTAATCATCTTCGAAGCCTTAAGGTAGGAAATAAACCTACCCATTAGCACTACACCATTTCCTCTCCATTCAATAACCGGCTCGTTAGGGAACTCGAGCCTCATGACTCTCGTCCGACAGTCAAGCTTGGCAAAGCATGAATAAGCCAATCCATCCCCATAATTACATCAAAATCAACCATCCCAAGCTCAATAAGATCGGCTGTGGTAACACGACCACTCACCGTAACAATACAATTCCTATAGACTCGTGAGGCCGTAATAGAATCACCAACCGAAGTCGATACAAAGAATGGCTCATGAAGCTGTTCGGGTTCTATCCCAAAAATTGTAGCAATGAATGGGGTGACATAAGACAAGGAAGACCCCGGATCAATAAGAGCACAACAATCAATAGCCTGAATAGACAAGATACCTTTAACAACATCTAGAGAAGCCTCAGCACTCTGGCGGCTACTCAAAGCATAGAACCGGCTAGGTCAACCCCTACCACGAGCTCCACCCCTAGTTGCACCATGCCCTGCTGGAGCTGGAGGACGCACTGATGATGTAGCAACTGAAGAACCGGATGACTAGGCAGATCCCCTACCCATACCCTAACTGGGTGCACGGCAGTCCTGCTGAATGTGACCTCTAACCCGCCACCTGAAGCATACCGGGATGTCAAGGTAGCAGGTCTCTGTATGAAATCTTCCACATTTGGGGCATGTAGGTCTCCCCTGCTGCTGGGACCTCACCCCAGGACGACCAGACTGGCGAGACCTCCTACTGTCTGAACCTTATCTCGAATGACTGCCCTATTGATGACTGTGCATAGATGGCATTGCACTCGCGAAGGACTGAGCATATGACTGGGATGACCCTGATGACCCTCTCCTTGGAAGTGATCTCCCTGAATGACCCATTGATCGGGCCCTGCTGCTACTTTCTCTTTCCGCACGAATCTTCAATTTCCTGGCCTCTGTGGCCTGAGAAAACCCCACAATCCTCCCATAGTTCATATCTGAGTGCAAAGCTGCTTTAGCGGCCTTATTCACTACCAAAGGGCTAAGGCCCTGAACAAACCGTCGAACCCGAGCATCCATGGTTGACACTAAATGAAAAGCGTACTTGGACAGTCTAACGAATTCCATGTGATATTCCTATATGATCATACTACCCTGTTTGAGGACCTCGAACTCAGTGGCATGGGTTGCCATCGTCTCGACAGGCAAGAAGTGGTCCACAAATGCATCTACGAACTCATCCCATCTGGCTGGAGGGCTCCCTTTCTCACGGGAATCCTCCCACATCTCGAACCATGAACGTGACGCTCCCTTCAGCCTGTATGAGGCCAACTCTACCGCCTCTATATTTGTAGCCTTTATCACTCTGAGGGTCTTATATATTTCATCAATAAAATCCTGCGGATTGGCCTCTAGGTTTTTGCCTGAGAATTCTGGAGGGGCCAACCGCAAGAACTGGTGGACTCTGGAGTCGGAGGAATCTCCCTAACCGCAGGAGAATGCAGGGGCATCATGGGATCTCTGGGCCTGGGCGACCACTCACTGTGTTAACATATGAATGGCTCACCTAAGATCCTCATTAAAGATACAAGAACCAGAATCTGGAACTATTTCAGAGTCAGGAACACTGCCAGGAGGGATGGTGGCATCCTCTGCCGCAACTGGAATAGGGACACTTGGGTTTTGAACAGATGGTCCAGGCAAGTTCAGGACTGGTGGGTCATTCTCACCCACGGCATTGGGTACATGATTTGTAGCCGCACTTGGGTTGGCATTGGCCCCAAGGCCGAGTCTAGCCTTCTTCTTAGGCGCCATATCCTGAAAATTTTGGAACAAGGCGCGAATTAGACACAAATATTTCCACATTGTACTTTACCGCACGATATAGATCAACAAAGAAATATGTGAATTCCTAAATGTCCGTGCAGTCCCCAACTTATATGATGTGGTCGACAACACACCGATAAGAAGGGCACTACTAGACACGGCTCCGAGACATCCTAGGATACTTTAAAAACCTTAGGCTCTGATACCAAGTTTGTCACGCCCCAAATCGAGGGACATGACCGGCGCCTGACCGGGTAGCCCCAGTCAAGCGGACCTGGGTGCCTTTCATTCCCACGCGTAACCCTGTGTTGATTGTTTCTCATAAACCAAATATCCTACCCATTTATAACTGATTTCACAATGTACAAACATAACCATGCGATTGATTCATTAATAAGTTTACAGTTTTTACATCTCCCGACATAATATATATAGAAAGACTGGAATCCCACAGTTTACATATTTACGGAGCCTCTAGGATACAAAGGGAATACAACACTTGCCAGTAACAAGGCTCTGGCTATACCTTACAAAATCCAAAATAAAGTCTAAATAAAAGTGGCATGAGCCACACAGGGCCCCGAGGAGGAAAAGGGCTCACCAAAACGGGCAGTGGAGGATGAAGGATACTACTGCCGATGAGCTGAAGTGCCTGCTACCGATCCACCTACAAACATAACACGAACGTAGCGTCCCCGGCAAAAGGGACGTCAGTACACTAGAATTGTACTGGTATGTATGGGCAAACTTTGTCCCAAGTAAACTCAATCCATTAAACAAGTAATCACGATGATAAGGCAGCCAATAAATTACATTAAGAATTAATTAAACCAGCCAACCATGTTTTCTGCATTTTCCTCATTTCAGATAATTCTCAACACAAAGCACGTTTAAGATCAACAAGTAGAACAACAACCAATAAGTCACTTAAAACACAAGTAGTCAAAGAAAGGGGCAATTAGTGCCCCACATGTTGCAAACTCTCCTGCTGTCTCCTTTCACAATTTCACATCAATGATTTTATATCAATTTTCAATAGCGATTTCGATCGCTTTCCATCCTTATTACCTCATCCACCCTTATTACCTCGGCCACCCTTATCACCCCAGCCCACTCCTTATTACTTCATGTTGCGGCGCACAACCCGATCCCTCCGTACAGTTTCAAACACAACAATCACAAACAGCAAATAAGGCGCTACACAAAATTACAACAAGTTCAAATAAGAAACTTACAATTCAGTTCATGTTCTCAAATACTTTTTCAAACTGATATCACAACCAAGTTACCATATTTCCATATTCGAGAGTACCCACACAAGTATGTTCAACAATTTACCACAATTCAAGTGTCTCATCCCTTTCCATAAGAAACCATATATGTCATCCCAGCAATTGTTCTCAGTTCTTTACCAATTCTAATTCCCTTGTTATCTTTCAATTCATATTTCATACCACACCACATGTAGTTCAACATCAATTGAATACCCAATAATGAAATCAAAGAATTACATACAATTTCTTCAAATTAACACATGCCAAAACAATTCTCACACATTAGGGCGATTTTACAAGAATTAAAATTAGCCATACATACCTGGAGTCGGGTTTTCATCGTTTAACCTCCTACTTTAAGCTTACCCAAGTTATCCTATCTTTGCCGACCTTGTTTTTGCACACTCTTACGTCTTTTCACTTACTTTTTACTAAAAAAATCAAGTTCAATAATCATGCATGAGTGTTAAATTCTATTTTTAAAAGCTATTATATGCAATCTTTCTTTAACTTTTTTAAACTGAAAATCAGAGAAAATAGTTAGGGTTTTTACCTGGTAAAGATTGGGGAAGGTGAATCCTTGCCCTAGGATCCTTTGGACAAAATGTTTGGAACAATTCTTGAAGATAATAGACTTCTCTCTCTAAAACCCCTCTCTTCTCTCTCTAGTTTTGGTAAGAAGACATGATAAAATGAAGGAGAAAAGTATTTTATTAAAGAAGGGGTCGGGTCAAATTTTTTATAAAAATTCAGGGCTAAGACAATTCTGTGGTCGCATCTTCGATCGCAGAATCAACATGCGGTCCGCATATTGACCGTAGAATTGCCTCAAAATTTTCACAGGTTCTGTTACGGAATGCGACCAATATACAGTCCGCATTCTTGATCTGCGGTCGCATAATGCACCGCAAATTTGTCACTCAAAATTCTCGAGAAATTATGCGGTAGATCTGCGGTCCGCAGATCCATTCTGCGATCGCATATCGACCGCATTTTCAACACCATTTTTGAAAACGTTCTGTTAAGCTCTGCGGTAGGAATGCAGTCCGCATAGTAGATCTGCGGTCTCATTCCTGACCGCAGAATCGACACTTTTTGGAATAATTGATTCTTTCAATTTTTGAAACTTAAATCACTACCAAGGTTCCGAACCGCAGCTCGTTAGCTCTCTACGAAGAATTCTACGCATTCCTAACACATTATTCGGACCATGACACCACAGTTACTAGGTTCTAAGCATAAACATTTTACGGGGTGTTACAGTCGACCTCGCCCAAAACTTCTGGGCGGATGCGGGCAGTGATTCTTACTCGAGGGAGGCCTCGCCGCTTGTTACGTTTACTTGGGCCGAGGGGGAATGATTAACCCAATTGACTATTATAAGGTCGAATTATAGCCCATACAGATAGTCCCTCCTCTTATCACGATCGCGTCGAGGTAGACCCTGGTAAGCGCGGATATGATCGTTCGAAGAGCTTCCCCTCCTAGATGAGGGGATGATAATTTCTTATGGCGCCTCATTACTATATTCCTTTTCGCGGAGGAGATGCAATCGTGTGTGTGGTCATTCGTGGCGAAGGGTAATGGTTGGTATGCTGTAATCATGGGTTAGGGTATATTTCGTCCGCGAGAGCACTAGGACGCGGGGCTTGGTTGCCTCAGCCCATAAGGCATCTTCACGTTTGGGATACTCGAAGTGGCAGCCGCATTTCGGCGCACACTCGCTGATTTTGATCGTGGTGGCGACTATTTTGATAAAACTGAACCGTTTTCTGACGGTTGGGATACGCATTTAATAGAGCATGTCGGTTTCCCGAGGTTTGATTTAATTTGCCTATAAGAAGGTCTGGAATGTCAGACATACAACACTCTTTGGTTTACTAATAGCTTTCTTCTTTGGCAAATTCCTAAAGATATCTATTCTTTATGCGAAAGACTTGGCATTCGTTCTTAGTTAGCTTCATCGTTCCCCCCTAGTCTTTCCGGTGACCCGAACCAATGGTTAGCTCTTCTTCTCGCAACGGTCTTCTGAAGTTGGTACCGGCTAGTTCTTCGGTGATTGAGGGTTGTCTCCTGTGCTTCCGGGCGGTGGTCGGAATGAAACTAAGAGAATACCCTCAGTAGATGAGATACTCCCTACGACGGGAAACTTGGCGGTGGATTTCACCGCAGATGGAAAGGATGACCCAGTTGATGAGGCCCCGTTAATGGGGGAGGTAGGTACGACCCAGCTGCGCGAGCAAGGGTTCATCCCCTCCCATGCTGATGTTGTGCTGGCTCGGCCGAAAAAAAGGATTCACACCAACCATGTCGGGTATTGTGTGTTCTATTCTTATCCCCTCAGGTTGGGGCTCAGGATACCCCTCCCCAATCTGGTAGTCGATTTCTGCCGGTACTACAGTGTGTTTTCGGGGCAGCTCACCCCATCCTTATAAAAGCTCTTGGCCATGCTGCTGAAGTTCTCAGAGCTGGCTGGCCGGACGATCACACTGCAGCACGTTCTTGCTCTCTATGCTCCTCAGCGAGTCTAGGGGAGCATGATCCGGATGGTCCCGCGTGGGTCGTAGGGCTTGGTGACTGCTTTGGACCACGAGGTCGAGCCTCATCAATTCGAACAATTTTTCTACATCAGGACTGGTCATTTGGTGGTGCCTTCTACAAGGTTTCCAGAGACCTGGAATCCAGGTCGTAAGTCACGGTTTATCTTTTTGGCGTGGTCGAACTTATTCTTCTTCTTCTTCTTAGTTTTTTGAATGGTTATTGTTTTGTTGTTATTTCTGTAAACGACAGGTCGCCCCTGCGTTTATTCACTGGTCTGCATGGATGGATGGATGTTATCCTTCCGCATACCGAGGGGATCCGTTCGTGGGTGTCCTTCTCGAGGAGGCACAGCCAAGGGACGGCTAGTAGGTAAGGAGTTTTGCTGTCTTTGGACGTGTCCGATTTTTTGCCATTGCTGTGACTTAGGACTGACCCAATTTTATATTTGCAGGGCGGGTATACCACGGCAGGGTTCCTCAGCCAGTATTCCGGCGGCCTGGTGCGATCGCCAGGTTCTTTGCTCCGCCGGCGGCCGATCAGGTGCCCAGGGCCGCTTTTGCTGAATCTGTAGCTGCGCCTTCTCTCGTGCGCCCCTTGCTCGATGGTGGGAGCCTGTCGGGAGAAGTTCGCCCTTAGGAGGTGTCGCCATCTCATGATGTAGAGGAGAGGCCTTTAATTAGGCGAAGAATCATTCCTTCTCCGGCCCCCTCAGCAGCTCGGCCCGCTGCCAACAAGGTGATAAATATGGATTCCCTGCCCACTCCGAGGCGAGGGAGAACGTTGACGCGACGCTTATTCCAGGAGACGGGCCAGATGATTCTCAGGCCCAAGGGGAGTGATAAAGAAGCGCCGCTCCTACCGCTCAGTCCTCTACTCATAGGTTTGAGGTGGGCGAGCCCTCTCGGGTGGTCGTGGACATTGGCGACTCGAGCACTCCATTGACGGAGGTGGCGGCGACGGGAAAGGTGTCCCCGTACGGTTCTGACTTGGACTCTGAGGTTGTTAGCATGTTTCATGACGGGGGTTACGAATGCGACTGTCCACCCCGACGGGAGGCCGCGTGTGATCGAGATTCCTGTGAATGAGAATCTATTGCTGAGGGAGTCTGCTATGTTGCCGCTGCTGGGCCAGTTCTATTCATCAATTGAAAATCAGTCACTAAGAGAGGTGACGGACGTGGGTTTAATGAATGAAGTGGCGTCGCTGGGAATGAGGGTGTGTGTTATGGGCTGATTATTTATCTTCGAAGTTCTCGTTTCCTGCCTTCTCATGGGCTTCTATATCTGACTCCTTTGCTCTTTCTTCTTTGTTTTGCAGGTGTTTCTGTTGTAAGTGGAGGGCCTCCGTCGGGCCAATTTTCGATCTGAAGTACTTCTTAGGGTTCTCGAGAGGTGTCGCTGGTATAGGATCCGGTGCAGAGAGCTTGGTGAGCGCATAAGGGTTGATCCCCGTAACCAGGAGCTGGTTGGGGAGTTAGCGCGGAAGGAGCTGAGCAGGAGCCAGGCGCTTGGTCGTGCCGAGGCCTTGGAGGATCGGCTGCATCAGATGATTGACGAGCTTGAGGCTGGACGGAGGGCTTCATTGGAGAGCGAGCGTTGATGCTTGGCCAGGATGACAGAGGTCACTTCGGAGTGGAGCGGGAAGGTCGACGCACTGGAAGCGGAAGTGGCCGACCTGAAGCGCAAGCTAGCTAAGGCTTCTGCCCCGACGACCGAACTTGAAGGGGTCATCCGTGCCAACGATTCCCAACCTTAGTTGGTGAGGGGCCGCCACCGCTTTCAAGGAGAGTGGCCTCGAAGAGCGGATCAGAGTTCTGAAGCAGAATGCTCAGGATGCCGCGGGGCAGATTGAACTCCTTGAGGAGGAGAACCGGCGCATCCAGGAACAGTCCGCGTGTATGGGTAGCTTCCGTTGTGAGCACGTGATTTTTGCCTTAAGCAATAAATTCTAAAATTAAAATAAATAATATTTTTTGTGCAATTATATGTTTTGATTGAAATAAGATGCATTTGTGTGTGCAAATAATTAGAAATAAAAATTAGAAAAATTAAAAAAAAATAGGCTAAGTACAAGTATCACAATTAAAGGAATTTAAAAGGAAAATTAACAAAATGCAATAATGCCAGAAATTAGAGAAAAATAGCAGAAAAATGTCAAAAGATATCAGAAAATTAGAGAAAATAGGAAATTGAATAATTGAAAAGAATATAAAAAGAGAAAAATGAAATACAAAAGAAAATACCATAAAAATAATTAAATACAAGAAAAATACACAAAAAAAATATAATATTGGGCCATATATGCAAACCCAATACACATTGGCCCAAATCAAGTAAAAGATCCGGTCTAGTCTTTATGCAAGAAACAATCTCATCCGTTCATCTCTTTAAACCCAACGGCTGAGCCTTTATCCGGAAATAACTAATTAATTAAGATTTTTAATCGAATTTGGGCCGTCCGTGTCTTGAGATCTAACGGGTGGAAATATGTCTCTCATTTAATGAGACGACAACATTTTAGAGCATTCAATCCTGGCCATTGATCTCAAATGATCTAACAGCCAGGTATCACTCAAGTGTTACACGTATATAAGCCTGGTCTCTCAGAGAGACCGGCCATTCTCTTCACTCATTAACCCTAGCCGCCCTTCCTCATCCCCTCGTCTTCTTCTTCGAAGGTTCGCCGGCCATGGGGACTGGCCGTCTCTCATGGCCGTCTCCGGTCAACTCTTACCTCCCAAACCTCTTTCTCCTTGTTTCCCACACCACAAGCCACCATGAAAACCCCAAGAAACCTTGAAAACCCTAGCTTCTTGAAATTCTTGTCATCGGAGTTCCTCTCCAGTGACCAAAACCTATGAGAACGTTTCCCAGATTAACACCATCTAACCCTCATCCCATGATTTATCACCCCTCGAAAACCGTTTCTATCGAATATCACTCCATTTGTTTGAATCTTCAAAAATAGGTCGCCGGAACCCTAACACCGGTCGACCTAAAACCAAACCCCAAAACAAAACCCCTCCCTTCTAACACCCTGAACCCGTCTATGCTAATAAAGATTAATAAAAAGACTTCAACTTGACGTCTTAAGACAAAAATGGAAAAATAAAGAAAAGAAGAAAAGGAAAAAGAACAAGAAAAAGAAAAAGATAAAAGGGAAATGGCATAGGAGACAGATCCTGCAAAGCTAAGTTCCCCTTCCTTTATTTCTCTGTTTTTATGTTTTTGTGTTCTTTCTTGTTATCTTCTGTTTACATGATTCATCTTCATCTTTTTCTGTTTTAGCATGCTTTTGTATCTGATTTCTTTTTCTTTTTAGTCGTTTAAGCTAATTGCATGTTTAGATTAGTTTCATTCCTTGAAATAATCTCTGTTTTAGTTTCTCTCTTAATAGCATGTCTCTTTGAGTCTCTTTGATAATTCTGCCAATTATACTTAATCAAATATACCTCAGTATGTTAGGGTTTATATTAGTCTTTGACATGAGAAAGTTCTGATTATGCCTTCTTTGCGTTTAGTTGACATACTCTGTTTGAAATCTGAATTATGAGTCTGTTTGATTGAAATTCAACAATATTCAATTTCCCCTCTGAATTTTGGTTAAATAGCAAGTTATTCTGATTTTATGGTTATGTATGCAATTTAATGTGAAAGGGCTATATCTGCAATAATTTTGTGTTATTTGACTATTATTAAGCCTAATGTGTTTAGGTATATTGGTTATAGCTGTAATAGTTTGGTAATTAGATAAGTGGCTAAGTCTGAAAGCATGGTAAATAGGTTAAAATTGAAAACAACATAAAGATAGTTATAGTTGAAATAGGTAATAAGAGTGGTCAGTTTTGTAACTGACCAACTCTGTAGTTCTTTAGGTTTTAATTCATTGGCTAAGTTCTAAAATTGGATAATTTTGTAATAAACTGACTTAAGTTTGAAACTGGCTAAGCTTTGCAAGTCTTAATTAATTCTAAGTGGCCAGTCATAATTAATTGACTAAATTTGCAAAGCCAAGTCCAAACATTGGATTGGCTAAACCTTAAATAGTATAGACTTAGGTAAATAAGTAGGGTAGTCCTGCAAATTCACTCTAATACATAAAATAAAAAGAAAATAGGCTAAAATTTAAATAAGATTAAAGTTCAAATTTGGCCAAGTCTTAAACGACTTACTAAATACTAGCCAGAACTTAAATAAAAATTGAAAAATCATACCCAGACCTGGACAGGGTCGGGTAAATAGTAATTACCATTAAAGGTATAATAGGAATAAATAATGGCATTATTGTAGATTTAATAAAGCCTATGAGGACCTTTAAGACTTTTAGGCCTATGATTTCTGCAATACTGCACAAAACTAAAGGTATAATAGACCAAATAAAAGGCAACTTAGTAAATAACCTTAGCAAGTGGTGGTACACTAGTATAACACCCCAAAAAGAATCAATTAGAACCTTCCAGCACATGCTGGAAGGCAAATTCAAATCTGAAAATGGTAGTTAAGTGTAACAATTAAAAGAATGCATGGGAGGAAACTACAAATAACTTTTCAACTTCCCCCCCCCCCCCAAAAAAATTTTCACTAACTTCACCTATAAATAGACATCATTTGAGCCTGATTAAGGGCTGGATTTTTGAAATAGAAATTTAGAGATACACATATAGATACATAGAGTAAAAAAGGTTTTAGTCGAAGCTTATTCCTGAAGATGTAGGAAATCTTCTACTGGTTTTACTGGTTTTCTACTACTTCCTTTCTTCTGGGATTCAATTTGATTGCTGTGAATTAAATCTCCTATTGCTGTTGCATTGTCTGTCGTGGTCTAACTGCTATTTCCTGCCTATTCTCCCTTAGACTCATTGGTTTTTCTATTGCTGAATCAGGTACACAATTCAAACCTTGTAATTGCAATTAGAGTTGAATTGAAGAAAAAAGCTGTCTATTTGATACCAGTTTTCATTATCGTCCTCTGAATCTGCCTTTATTTTGTAGATTAATTAGCCTTAGTTGAATTTTGTAATTTGATAGGAAAAGATTGTATAATTATCTCTTACGAGGCACAAACTGGTGCTGAAAAACAATGTAATAGAGTAGTGTGTAGATTAGAGTACTAATAGTTAATCATAACCACCTAGTTAAATAAAATAGGTTAATAACTAAATCTGGTACAAAAGTAAACTTGCAAAAGAATTGGTTATTAACAATACTAGAATACAGAAGTTAGCTTAATCGAAACTAATTAAATTAATTTGATAACATTAGTAGTTAACGAAACACTGCAGTTAAATAAAGTCTCATATCATGTTAATCTAGTTTCAAGTTTAATCATCTAATTAGCTCTCTAAAACTGCAATTGATTGAGTGTAGTATGTTATCAATAATACAAATTAGCTTTCGATACTAAATAACTGGAATTCAGTAGTTTAAATAAGCTGTCAAATCTAAAAACAAAAACAGCTTGTTAATTAGCTTTAATTCACATCGAACATTTAAATTTAGAGTTTATTAGTGTACTTCTGTACTTCATTTCCTTCTTATTGAATAAAAACAAATAGTTCAAGTTCTCTTGTCTTTTGAGTATTAATCCTTTATATATATATATTGTTTTCTTATTTCTGTTTCTCCTTTATAATGATATATGATCTGGGCCTAATAGACTACAAAGGCCCAGAGTTGTGTAAGTCTACTATTGGGCTTCTGTTGAACGTGATTTAGCGCGTTCCTGGGTTTTCAATACCCCAAGAATGAAGTCTGATATGTGTTAATCCCAAATCGAGGCCCATGTGTAAATAGAAATAAGGCCTGGATTCTGATGCTAGAAATGATGAACAAAGGAAAAAACCAAAATAGAAACAGATAGTACATATTAGGATCAAACTATAAAAAATAAGTTGGGACAAGCCTTGCATTGAAAACGAAAAAGTGGGGCCCCTAAATAAATAAGTAAGTTATATATGTTAGACTCGGGAAGGTTGTTAGATAATTCACAACCTTTCCAAGATATTAAAAAGCCGATAGACGAATTACACACGATTTAAGAATATACTTTCATTAATACGAGTGCACATTTGATGTGACTCAAATCATAAATCCCGGCGAAGCCGAAACGTGTGAAGGGTCACAGGCGTACTGGTTGCGGTGTGACTCGAAATACGTTTTCGCGACATCGTAATTCGTAAAAATATTAAAGTTGAAACACGTATATATTGTTAAAAGACATGTAATAAGTGATATAAAACCGAAAATGACAGTTGAGTGACCGTGCTAACACCACAGAATCCGGGAGTGCCTAACACCTTCTCCCGGGTTAACCGAATTCCTTATCCGGATGTCTCGTTGCGCAGACTGATAAAAACAGAGTCAATTTCCTCGGATTTAGGATTAACCGGTGACTTGGGACACCATTATATTCCCAAGTGGCGACTTTGAAATTATAAATAAAATCCCAGACCGATTGTCCTTTATTTGGAAAAACTCCTTCCTCGTTGTTAGTATATCCTTCCCAGGGTATTCATGAAGTTGAGGTATACCTTATTCTCCTGATTGGGAATTAACTAAAAAGGGAGTAAACTTTCTGATGGCCTTATTTGCCCGGGGTAAACAGATGTGCAATTCTTTGCTCATGTGGATCATTTCCGCCAAAACTCGCCTTGTCGACTCATAGCGCCCTTCGAGGGGTTTTCACTAATGAGACTCTCTCATTTCTCTCAGCTCACATCGCCTTAAGGTGCCCGTGAAGGTTTTCACCCTAAAACTCTCTCATTTGGATTCATCTCAGCTTACATCGCCTTACAGTGCCTTTTCGAGGTTTTCACCGATAAGACTCTCTCATTTTATTTTTCAGTTGGGGATTGGAATGTTGCCGATAAGATTCTCTCTATTGGTAATTCTCTCATCTCATGGTCCTTTTCTAGTCGAGAATCAGTGTATTACCCTGAGCTCTCTTCTTCCTGTCCTGATACTTATTAAACAATGATCGGGAGGTCTTTTGGACATAAGATGGGTTTTTGTGTGGGTAAAAAGGATCACCAAGAAGTTTTAAATAACTTGATGAGTAAAGGAATACAACTCTTGGAATCAAAATTTCTAAATAGAAACATAACTTCTGCCCCAGTTTTCTTGTTTGGGGATTTTTGAATTGGGTGACCTTTTGTCACGTTGCGACCGAGCCGTGTGGCGCCTACGTATCCTTCTTGAGGAATCAGGTCAAACGTAGTTCAATAAACTTGTGTTTTTATTATCATCATTTTTTCTGTTTCTCATTTTATTCTTTTTCTTTATTTTTCTTTTATTTTTTAACGATTCCGAAAAGAGGGGTATGAAACAAAAATAATTAAGGCTCAAAAGGGAAAGCAAATGTTGAAAGTGTTTGGATAGAAGAAAGAATTGCCTCCGTCATTTCATTGTTCAATAAACACCAAATACAGACAAATGAGCAAGCAATTATCACGATCAAAGAAATTACACATAATATCTCTTAACTGCATCAGAGTTGATGGCCATGTCGGTGTTTCTTCCTTCAATATCTGTTAGACATAAAGCACCGTTGGATAACACCCGGTCACAACATAAGGTCCTTGCCAATTTGGGGCGAACTTGCCCTTTGCTTCAATTTGATGCGGGAGAATTCGTTGCAACACTTGCTGCCCTACTTCAAATTTTCTGGGGCGCATCTTCTTATTGTATGCTCTCGCCATTCTCGTTTGATACAATTGGCCATGACACACTGCTGCCAACCTCTTTTCATCAATTAAACTCAATTGTTCTAGCCGTGCTTTGACCCATTCATCATCATCGATCTCGGCTTCAGCGACAATTCGGAGAGATGGAATCTCAACCTCTGCTGGTATTACTGCTTCAGTTCCATATACCAACAAGTAAGGAGTTGCACCTACTGAAGTGCGGACAGTAGTGCGATAACCCATCAATGCAAATGGTAGCTTTTCATGACATTGCCTAGACCCTTCTACCATTTTTCTCAATATCTTCTTTATATTCTTATTTGTTGCCTCAACTGCGCCATTTGCTTTAGGACGATATGGGGTGGAATTACGATGTGTAATCTTGAACTGTTGACATACTTCTTTCATCAACCCACTGTTAAGATTAGCACCGTTGTCCGTGATGATCATTTTTGGAATCCCAAATCTACAGATGATATGGGAATGCACTTCTTGGTCACTGACTTGAAAGTTTTAGCTTCAACCCATTTGGTAAAATAGTCAATGGCTACCAGAATGAACCTGTGACCATTGGAAGTTGCCGGCTCAATCGGTCCAATAACATCCATGCCCCATGCAACAAACGGCCATGGTGCTGACATTGTATGCAACTCCGTTGGCGGAGAGTGAATCAAATCTCCGTGTATCTGGCACTGATGGTACTTCCGTACAAAATTTATACAATCGCGCTCCATGGTGAGCCAGTAATATCCTGCCCGTAGGATCTTCTTCGCCAACACTTATCCGCTCATGTGCGGTCCACAAACTCCAGCATGTACCTCTGTCATCACTTTGTGGCTTGACCTGCATCTATACATCGCAACAATCCCAAATCCGGGGTTCTTTTGTACAACACTCCTCCACTAAGAAAAAATCCATTTGCTAATCGCCGAATAGATCTCTTTTGATCTCCAGTCGCCTGCTCCGGGTATATTCCCATTCTGAGGTATTCTTTGACATCATGAAACCATGGCTCGCCATCCATTTCCTCCTCTATCATGCTACAGTAAGCATGCTGCTCATGAACCTGGATATGTAATGGGTCAATATGAATTTTGTCTGGTGATGCAACATTAATGCCAAGGTGGCCAGTGCATCAGCAACCTTATTGTGAACTCTTGCAATGTGTCTGAATTCCACCGATCAAAATCGCTTACTCAGATCGTGCAAACATTGTCGATATGGTATAAGCTTCAAATCACGTGTCTCCCATTCACCTTGAATTTGATGTACCAGGAGGTTCGAGTCCCCCAAGACCAAGACGTCCTGTACATCCATGTCTGCAGCTAATCTTAATCCCAAAATACAAGCCTCGTATTCAGCCATGTTATTGGTGCAATAGAATCGCAGTTCTGCCGTAACAGAATAGTGATGTCCTATTTCTGAAATGAGAATTGCTCCTATCCCAACTCCTTTCGAGTTTACGGCTCCATCAAAGAAAAGCTTCCATCCTGGTTCCTCTATTGATTCCACCTCATTTACGTGCATCACTTCTTCATCGGGGAAATACGTCCTCAATGGCTCATACCCTTCATCAACATGGTTTTCAGCCAAGTGATCAGCCAACGCTTGGGCCTTCATGGCCGTCCTCGTCACATAGACGATATCAAACTCCGTGAGTAATATCTGCCACTTTGCTAGCCTTCCCGTGGGCATAGGCTTTTGGAAGATATATTTCAATGGGTCCAAGCGTGAAATGAGATAAGTAGTATATGAAGATAAATAATGTTTCAACTTTTGGTCTACCTAAGTAAGGGCGCAACATGTCTTCTCTAGCTGAGTATACTTAACCTCATATACTGTAAACTTCTTGCTGAGATAGTAGATGGCTTGCTCTTTTCTCCCTGTACTATCATGTTGCCCCAGTACGCAGCCAAATGAATTTTCCAGTACCGTTAGATAGAGAATCAACGGTCTTCCAGGTTCAGGTGGAACTAGCACGGGCGGATTTGATAGATACCCCTTGATTTGGTCAAAGGCTTCCTAACATTCTGTCGTCCATTCTACCGCAGCATCTTTCTTCAACAGCCGAAATATGGGCTCACAGGTTGACGTGAGTTGAGCAATGAATCTGCTGATGTAATTCAATCTTCCCAATAGTCTCATTACCTCTGTTTTATTCTTCGGCGGTGGCAAGTCCTGGATGGATTTGATCTTGGATGGGTCCAACTCAATGCCTCGTCGGCTAACGATGAATCCCAACAACTTTCCTGATGGAACCCCAAAAGCACATTTGGCCGGGTTGAGTTTAATATCATACCTTCGAAGTCTTTGAAAAAACTACCTTAGGTCCATTATATGGTCCTCTTGCCGTCTAGACTTTATGATCACATCGTCCACATACACTTCAATATCTTTGTGTATCATGTCATGGAACACAGTGGTCATTGCTCTCATGTATGTTGCCCCAGCGTTCTTCAAACCAAATGGCATTACCCTGTAGCAATAGTTTCCCCATGGCGTAATGAAAGCTGTCTTTTCTGCATCTTCTTCATCTATCAAGATCTGATGATATCCTGCATAGCAATCCACGAAGGATCCGATCTTGCGCCCCGCGCAATTATCAATCAGGATATGGATGTTGGGCAATGGAACATTATCCTTAGGGCTTGCTTTGTTGAGATTGCGGTAATCAACACACACCCTAATTTTTCCATCCTTCTTCGGTACTGGTACCACATTGGCCAACCAATCAGGATATCGAGTGACGCGAATAACTTTGGCAAGTAACTGCTTAGTTATTTCTTCCTTAATCTTGACACTCATATCTGTTTTAAATTTTCTCAATTTTTGCTTGACAGGAGGGTAGGCCGGGTCAGTGGGCAATTTGTGAACCACTAAATCAGTGCCAATCCTGGCATGTCATCATATGACCACGCGAAAACATCTTTGAATTTAATGAGGGTTTTGACTAGTTCTTCCCTAGTACTTGGCTCAATATGGATGCTGATTTTTGTTTCCCTAACATTATCTGTACTCCCTAGATTGACAGCTTCAGTTTCATTTAGATTGGGCTGCGGTTTCTCTTCAAACTGGCACAATTCCCTACTTATTTCCTCAAAGGCCTCATCCTCTTCGCATTCAGATTCATTATTTAACTCAAACTCTGGTTCAATTAAGTTGCAGTTGGATTGATTATTTAGACTAGGTCGAGGATCCGTTGTGCATTCCATGTCTTTAGGACCAGTAAAAGAAGAATTGTTCAGAAAAGAAGAAGTAAAAATTACAACCAGAAAAAGAAAGGAAACACTTTCGTTCTTATTAAGAAAATGCGGAACAAAACAGTTTCACACTTTGATGAAAAATACAAACAAAACAAAAGAATTACAGTTCTGAGATAACCAAGGAAACAAGAAAGGAAATCCAAAGCTGACTACCAAGACTCCCTTCGAGTGGGAAGAGGAGTGGCCGCCCAGTTGTTGATTTTAGCTTTAGGCCCTACAAATTGTATGTCCGCTTTGCTGGAACCCTCTCCAGCTTCTAACATGTGGACATCAGCAAACATTTTTTCAAAGGTTAGTTCTAAGTCCCCATCTATACCGATCAATGGTCCTTGGATTTTCGGAACCGCTGATTTCTTGGCTCTTGCTTTGATGAAAGATTTGGACAAGCGTGGAATTGGTTTGGGGAGAACCCAAACTCTCTTCTTCATTCTCCTGGCCCGTTGTATATCCTCCACAGTTGGTTTGAACCCCAATCCAAATGTCCCTGAATTTTTGGGCAAAGATACAGGCTCAACAATACCCTGAAGCCCTACCCCCAGGCCTTTTCCTGGCACAAACCCATTTCCCAGCATCTCTGAGATTGTCATGACGGTTGCGGGAGCTATGCCATGAAGTGTGAGGTTCTTTCCTTCAGAAATTTCTGCAGCTGGAACCCCGTCGAAGATTTGGTACACCCACGGTCCTTTGTCATCTTCTGTCTCTATAAATGGTACAATATCATCTCCCCCAAAGCTTGTGCCGTCAGCTCCGTACACAACTATCTCCTGCCTGTCCCATTCAAATTTCACCATCTGGTGTAATGTGGAAGGCACCGCTTTGGCAGCATGGATCCAAGGTCGCCCAAGTAGGAAATTGTAGGATACTGTCACGTCGACTACCTGGAACTCCATGGTGAACTCAACTGGACCAATGGTTAATTCCAGTATGATATCACCCACCGTGTTGGTACCACTTCCGTCGAAACCTCTGACGCAGATGCTATTCTTATGAATCCGGTTGTGATCCACTTTCAACTTGTTCAAAAGAGCCAAGGTACAAATGTTGGCACTAGATCCATTATCAACCAATACTCGAGTGACCACCGAGTCTTTGCACTTCACCGTTAGATATAGGGCTTTGTTGTGTGCTCCCTCTATCGGTAACTCATTGTCAGAAAAGGTCACCCGATTCACTTTGAAGATTTTCTGCACCATCTTCTCTAAGTGATTTACTGAGATTTTGTCCGGAACGTGGGCTTCGTTCAGGATTTTCATCAGCGCCTGGCAATGGTCATTCAAATGGATCAATAAAGACAGCAGTGAAATTTGAGCCGGTGTCTTCCTCAATTGCTCCAGAATAGAGTAATCTTGGGCTTTCATTTTCTTCAAAAATTCCTCGGCTTCTTCATTCGTCACTGGCTTCTTTGTTGTTGTTGAGTTGGGCTTTTTAAATTCGGCGGGAGCAAAGCATCTCCCTGAACGAGTCAATCCCTGGGTCTCACATACGTTATCTTCCAACTCCTTGCCCCGGTATGTTACTGCTGCTTTTTCATATCTCCAAGGCACCACCTTATTGCTAATTATCGGCAATTAAACTACCGGTTTGATAATGACCGGCTCTCGGCAAATTCCTTTAACTACTAACACGGGTGCGAGTGGCGCCCCCAATACTACCACTTTGGCAGACCCTGATATCTCCGGAGCAACAACTGTATTCTCTTCCACTATCATTGTAGACTTACCCTCTAACTTCTCCTCACTTATCACTGCTTCCTTACCCACCATTTTGTCTTTCGGAACAGCTTGGATCATCATCACTGTCTGTGATGGCTTCTTCGTCTCTCCTCCCTCATGCATGAACTCAATCATTTGGGTCTCGTGATGCGCCAGCAATGGGTTTTGATTAATGTTGGGCGCTTCGGGTGTTTGGACCTCGATTTTGCATGTGTTAATGAGATCTTGCACCGCCTGCTTCAATCTCCAACACCTTTCTGTTTCATGTCCTAACATCCCCGAACAGTACTCACAGCTCTTTGATTGGTCCAAATTCTGGGGCGGGGGGTTTTGTACCCTAGGCTCGACAGGATTTAACAAACCTACCTGCCTCAATTTGTCGAATAAGGCGGTGTAGGTTTCTCCCAATTCGGTAAAGGCTCTTTGCCTTTGTACCCTGTCGTTTCTGGAAGCTGTATTTCCACGAAAACCTATTCCTGTAGGGTTCTTGTAGGCCCTTGGTGGAGGATAAGCATTTCGGGGTGGTGGGTATGTGTTTTGTGGTGGATAGTTGTTTTGAGGAGGTACATATGTATGTTGGGGAACCGGTGCGTGCCATTGTGGGCGAACCGGTGGTTGATTGTATGCATGTGCCTGATGTACGGATGTGACGACCCAAAGGGTCATCACTTATTTTATTAATCATTTCGAGCTTCTGAGGCCTTGAAAACCTCATTCTATGTTGCCTCGATTTACATGCACAATCCGAGTATGTAGCCGGAAAGATTTTGTGATAGAAAATATGAATTCTATGAGAAATGTGGATAAAAATGATATTAATATTGATATGGTTGACTTCGGTCAACATTTTTGGTAAACGGACCCTGACCCAAGATTGGATGGTCTCGAAAGGTCCGTAGGAAAATATGGGACTTAGACATGCGTCCGGAGTCGAATTCTGAGGCCTAGAGCCCAAGTTATGAATTTTTCTGTGAAATTGTTTTTGATGTAATTGTTAAAGGAAAATAAAATAATTGACCTTGGTATCGGGCTGGTATTTTGGTTTCGATGCCCGGTACAAGTCTTAAAAATTATATATGTGCTTTCTGCAAAGTTTGGTGTCATTCGGATGTTGTTTGATATGTTTTTGGACCTTGAGTTCCAAGTTTGAAAGTTTTGAAAACCAAAAGTATGAAAATCATGAACTTGAGGCTTGATTTGATGAAAACGATGTGATATTGGCGATGTGGTCGCACGAACAAGTTCGTAATGTGTTTTTGAAGTTGTGTACATGTTTGGTTGGGAGTCCTGGGGGCTCGGGTAAAGATTTGATAGGCCGTAGGATCAATGTCTGAATTTTTGCACTGCTGGTTTTTCACCCAGCTGTTGGCTTCGCATTTGCGAAGCATTTCTCGCAAATGCGAAGAAGGCAGGTCAAGGCTGGGTTCGCAAATGCGAACCCTTTATCGCAAATGCGATGCTTTCCAGAACCAACCAAGTTCGCAAATGCGAACAAAGTGTCGCAAATGCGACACTGGCACACCTGGACCGTAGTTCGCAATTGCGAACTTAACCTCGCAAATGCGAGGCCTTCAGTAATTGCCTGTCTTCGCAATTACGAAGAATGTGTCGCAATTGCGACAAAACCCAGAAGCCTAGCTTGTTCGCAACTGCGAACATTGTTTTGCAAATGCGAAACCACCAGCATTTGCCTTGGCTTCGTAAATGCGAATAAATGTTCGCAAATGCGAACTTTCCATCCTTAGCTTATTTTTCAAACTCCAGAAATTGGTCGGGGTTCGCAATTGCGAACCCATGTTCGCAAATGCGAACACAGAGACCTGTAAATCACGATTTCCAGCTTCATTTTTCACATTTCACAACCCAAAAACACCCATTGGCGATTTTTCACGAACTCCCTCTTCTTCAAAACAATTGTAAGTCACTTTTTACTTAATTCTTTCAATTCCTAACAACATTAAACATGTTTTTCAATAGAAATCAAAGGTTTTCATGGTAGAATTTCTTGTTTTTGGTAGAATATAGGGTTTTTCATGAATTGGGAAATTGGACCTCGAATTGAGGTCCAATTTTGAAACAAATCATATATTTGAACTCGTGGGGGAATGGGTAAACGGATTTTGGTTCGAACCCCGAGTTTCGACCATGTGGGCCCGGGGTCGAAATTCAATATTCCGGGCAGAATGTTGTAAAAGTTGAAATTGGCCTTTTGAATTAGTTTTTTGAGTAGTATTCATGATATTAAATCAATCATGTATAGATACGATTGGATTGGAGCCAAATTTGAAAGGAAAAGGCATTGCCACGGATTGAATTATTCAGAAACATTCGAGGTAAGTGTTTGTTCTATCCTAGCTTGAGGGAATAGGATTATGTGCTATGTGTTATGTGATCGAGTGCGGTGTATGGGCTGTGGTGACGAGCATCCATACACTGGTGTCTAACATGACCGTGAGTCATTGTTAATACTTGTTGTGAAACATATTTGAAGATAAATTGTTGAACCCTTGCCGGGTTGTAGAATTGTTATTGTTCTCCCTTGTTGAGACTTGTTGTGAAGATAATTTTTGATTGTCCTTGTTGGGACGGCTTATGATTTACTGTTTCATTCTTTGCCCTTAATTGTGATTGTTATTTGGGTGAGGAAGAGTGATAATGCACGAAGGGTGATGCTGTGCCTTGATTTATTATTTATGCACGAAGGTTAATGTCGTGCCTTGTTATTGATTATGCACGAAGGTTAATGCCGTGCCATGTTTTATTGATTATGCACGAAGGTTAATGCCGTGTCATGTTGTTGATTATGCACGAAGGATCATGCCGTGCCTTGTTATTGAACCATGTACGAAGGATCATGCCGTACTATGGATGTGAGGATGAGAGTAAAAGCACAAAGGGTGATGCCGTGCACTTTATTTGTTTATTTGGTGAGGATGAGAGTAAAAGCACGAAGGGTGATGCCGTGCAACTACTTGCTATTCCTTGACTTGATATTACTTGTTTTTCCATTATACTTTGTTTTTCCTTGTGGACTTATTAATTGTTGTTAATTTTTGAGTTCATTTGAGATATTCCTTATTGCGCTATTACTTGGTTATTTCTCATTATTTTGTGGTATACATATATATATGGAACTGCAAAGGTTTATGTGGGTGTCTGGTCCTAGGCTTGTCACTACTTCGCCGGGATAGGCCAGGCACTTACCAGTACATAGGGTCGGTTGTGCTGATACTGCACTTCTGTGCGTTTTTGCACAGGTCTAGGTTTTGATCAGGAGCAGCAGCAGTAGATCTTTTGCGAGGAAGTTGAACACTTTGAGACCGAGGTAGCTTGCAGGCGTCCGCAGGCCCGACGTCTCTTCTTTTACTTATGTTATTAGCTGTAGTGTCTTTGTTCCGAGACAAACAGATTATGTTATATTTCTTTCAGACCTTCATGTGTAGTATTCAGTAGAAGTTTGTAAGTTGGTGACTCCACGTCTTGGGTAGAGGATTTCAGTATCAAATACCTTGAAACTACGTATTTCTATTTTTATAAAGTCTTCCGCACTTGTTTAATTAAGATTATGATTTTGGTTATTAATTTGAGTATGAAGTATTGTTAAACAAGATAGTGTGAATAAAGAGGCTTGCCTAGCTACCACGAGTAGGCGCCATCACGATCCCGATGTTGGGGGAAAATCCGGGTCGTGACAAGTTGGTATCACAGCTCTAGGTTACATAGGTCTCACCACTCACGAACAAGCTTAGTAGAGTTTGAGAGGTAGGTACGGAGACGTCTGTACTTGTCTTCCAGAGTCTATTGAGTTAGGAAAGAGTCTCTCATTTGTTCTTCTTGTCGTGCGACTTGTTCCTCAAATACCGATTGAACTTCTATTCTGTCCTTTCGCAGATGGTGAGGACACGCGCATCTTCGTCTTCTGACCAGCAGCCCGAGCCCCAGACAGCTCCCGTGAGGGGCAGGGGCCGAGGTCGTATCGTAGGCCGTGGTAGGGGCAGAGCTCAGCCCCCAGCAGCTATTCTAGAGGTGGAGCCTCATATTGAGACTGTCGAGGAGGTTCTAGTCCCATCAGCTCCAGTGGGCCCTGCTAATGTCCCGGGAGAGGCTTTATTTACCCCGGATCTTCGGGATGCTCTAGTCAAGATAGTGGAATTTATGGACAGCATTGCCAGAGCGGGCTTATTACCAGCTGCACCAGCCGCTTCTCAGGCTGGAGGAGGGTCCTAGACTCCTGTTGCTCGTACTCCGGAGCCAGTAGCTCCTCAGCCTCAGGCACCAGTGGTTCAGCCAGCAGTGGCCACTAAGTCAGGCACTACAGCTTAGGCCGGAGATGGAGCGGCCATGACTTCGGATGCTTTATGGAGACTTGATCGGTTCTCCAAGCCGTTTGCCAGTACTTTCAGCTGTGCCGCATCAGAGGATCCCCAGGACTTCTTATTCAGTTGTTATGAGATTCTTAGGACGATGGGAATAGTGGAATCCAACAGAGTTGATTTCTGCACATTCAGGCTTTCAGGATCCGCCAAGACTTGGTGGAGAGATTACTGTTTGACTCGACCAGCAGGTTCCCCGGCTTTAACATGGGACCAGTTCGCGGAGTTATTTCTGGAGAAGTTTCTCCCTGTTACCCAGCGGGAGGCACTTTGGAGGCAGTTTGAGCACCTCCAGCAGGGTTTTATTACTATTACCCAGTATGAGACAAGGTTTGTTGATCTGGAACGTCATGCAGTTGTTATACTCCCCACAGATTAGGAGAGGATCCGCAGGTTTATAGAGGGGCTAAATCAGCCAATTCAACTTCAGATGGCTATGAGAGTTGGGAGTGACATATCTTTTCAGGAGGCAGCTAATGCAGCTCGTAGGGTAGAGATGGCTCTTGCTCGGGGAGGTGGTTATCCTTCAGATAAGATGCCTCGTCATTCCGGCAAATTTAGTGGTACTTCTTCTAGAGGCAGGGATTCTTATGATAGGGGCCAGCCTTTCCGTGCCTTTCCATTCCGCCCTTCAGTCTTCACGGTGGACCAAGTGATCGTGGGTTTCGTGGGCGTTATTCAGATCAGCCTCCTATTAATGCTCAACCTCTTCAGAGTATTCGTGGAGGCCATTCAGGTCGTCAGTGCCAGCAGCCCTATCAGTCTAAGAGTTTCTACGGTTGTGGTGATCCAGGTCATTTTATCAGGTACTGCCCTCGAGCAACGGGCAACTCTCAGCAACGGGGTCCTCGTCCTATGATTTAGGCCCCAGCTGACCCTCAGCCTGCCCAGCCAGCCAGAGGCGAGGGTAGAGATTATAGAGGTGGAGGTCGAGACCGTAGAGGTGGAGACCGTCCAGCCAGAGGTAGAGGTCAGCCAGCTGATGGTCGTCCTAGAGACGTAGCTCAGAGGGGAGGTGCAGATCCCCGATTCTATGCTTTACCAGCCAGGCCAGGGGCAGAGGCATCAGATGCCGTGATTATAGGTACCATTCTTGTGTGTGGCAGAGGTTCTTCAGTATTATTTGACCCTGGATCTACATATTCATATGTGTCTTCCTACTTTGCACCGTATTTAGCCGTGCCCAGCTATGCTCTGGATATTGCAGTTTATGTGTCTACACCGGTGGGTGACTCCATTGTAGTCGATCGAGTGCATCGTTTATGTGTAGTTATATTTGGGGGTCTTGAGACGCGTGTTGATCTGTTGCTTTTGGATATGGTGGATTTTGATGTCATATTGGGGATGGACTGGTTGTCCCCACACCATGCTATTCTAGATTGTCATGCTAAGACTGTGACCTTGGCCTTGCCAAAATCACCCCGACTAGAGTGGAAAGGTACCTCGAGCCACTCCGTTCGCACTGTTCTTTCCTATGTTAAGGCTCGACGCATGGTCTAGAAGGGGTGTCTAGCTTATCTGGCTTATGTTCGTGATTCCAGCACAGAGGTTCCTTCCATTGAGTCAGTCCCTATTGTACGGGAGTTTCCTGAGGTTTTTCCTTCAGACCTGCCGGGCATGCCACCCGACAGGGATATTGATTTCTGTATTGATCTGGCACCGGGCACTCACCCCATCTCTATTCCACCCTATCGTATGGCCCCGCCGGAGCTAAAAGAGTTGAAAGATCAGCTACAAGACCTTCTTGATAAAGGCTTTATCAGGCCCAGTGTTTCCCCCTAGGGAGCACCCGTATTATTTGTAAAGAAGAAAGATGGCTCGACGCGGATGTGTATTGATTACCGCAAATTGAACAAAGTGACAATAAAGAATAAGTATCCACCGCCGAGGATTGATGATTTATTTGACCAGCTCCAGTGAGCGAGGGTATTCTCAAAGATAGACTTGAGGTCGCTACCATCACCTGAAGATCAGGGCGACCGACATTCCTAAGACAAACCTTTCGCACTAGATACGGGCATTATGAGTTCTCGGTCATGTCCTTCGGATTGACCAATGCCCCAGCAAGCATTCACGGAGTTGATGAATCCGGTATTCGGACCTTACTTAGATCCGTTCGTGATAGTCTTTATAGATGACATCCCGGTATACTCCCGCAGCCAGAAGAGCACGAGCAAAGACCTCGTAGCTGGTTATTCAGACTCTGAAAGATAACCAGCTATATGCCCAATTTTCTAAATGTGAGTTCTGGTTGGGTTCAAGTAGCATTTTTGGGTCACATCGTATCAGTGAAGGTATTCAGTAGACCCAAAGAAGATCGAGGCAGTCCGTAATTGGCCTCGACCAGCCTTCAGCGGATCGAGATCCGCAGTTTCTGGGATTAGCAGTGTTACTATCGTCGATTTGTAGAGGGTTTTCTTCTATTGCAGCCCCGATGACCAGTTTGACCCAGAAGGGTCTCTCCTTTCAGATGGTTCGAGGAGTGCGAGGCGAGCTTTCGTAAGCTCAAGACATGCCTCGACCACCGCACCAGTTGCTGATACTACCTACGGCGTGTGGCCTTATACAGTAGTATCGTGACGCATCTCGTACGTGGCTTGGAGCCGTATTGATGCAGGATGGTAAGGTTATCGCTTATGCTTCGAGACACCTAAAAATACATGAGAAGAATTATCCAGCTCATGATCTTGAGTTAGCAGCAGTGGTTCATGCCTTAAAGATCCGGAGGCATTATCTATATGGTGTGACATGTGAGGTGTACACTGATCACAAAAGCCTACAGTACTTGTTCAAGCAAAAGGAGTTGAATCTACGACAACGAAGATGGTTAGAGTTGCTAAAAGACTATGATGTTACTATCTTATATCACCCAGGTAAGGCCAATGTGGTGGCCGATGCATTGAGTAGAAAGTCTGCCAGCATGGGTAGTCTTGCATATATTCCGGTCAGTCAGACACCATTTGCTCTAGATGTCCAGGCCTTAGCCAACCGGTTCGTGAGATTAGACATTTCTGAGCCTAGCAGGGTCTTAGCCCGCACGGTCGCTCGTTCTTCTCTATTAGAGCGTATCCGTGAGAGGCAATTTGATGATCCTCATTTGCGTGATTTGAGAGATACAGTACAGCAGGGAGGTGCCATAAAGGTAAATCTAGATGATGATGGGGTATTGAGATTGCAGGGTCGAGTTTGTGTGCCCAATGTCGAAGGGATTCGAGAGTTTATCTTAGCGGAGGCCCATAGTTCGCGGTATTCTATTCACCCGGGCGCCGCGAAGATGTACCAGGACTTACGGCAGCACTATTGGTGGCGCAGAATGAAGAAAGATATCGTTGCGTATGTCGCTTGGTGTCTAAATTGTCGGCAGGTGAAACTATGAGCACCGGAGACCTGGTGGTGTATTCCAGAGAATTGAAATTCCCGAGTGGAAATGGGAGCGGATCACTATGGACTTCGTTACTAGACTTCCTTTGACTCAGAGGAAATTTGATGCTATTCGGGTCATTGTTGATAGGCTAACCAAGTCAGCACACTTCATTCTAGTATCCGTCTCCTACTCGTTGGAGAGGTTAGCGGAGATTTACATTAGGGAGATTGTTCGTCTTCATGGGGTGCCAGTATCTATTATCTCTGATCGGGGTACGCAGTTTACCTCGCGGTTCTGGAGAGCCGTCCAGCAGGAGTTAGGCACCCAGGTTCAGTTGAGTACAACATTTCATCCTCAGACGGATGGCCAGTCCGAGAGGACTATACAGATTCTAGAGGACATGCTTCGAGCCTATGTTATTGATTTTGGAGGCTCGTAAGACCAGTTTCTGCCATTAGTAGTGTTCGCCTACAATAACAGCTACCAGTCTAGCATCCAGATGGCCCGTATGAGGCGTTGTATGGTAGGCGATATCGATCACCAGTTGGATGGTTTGAACCGGGAGAGGCTCGGTTGTTGGGCACAGACTTAGTTCAGGAGGCCTTGGATAAGGTCAAGACTATCCAGGAGAGATTGCGTTCAGCTCAGTCCAGACATAAGACTTACGCGGATCGTAAGGTTTGAGATGTAGATTTCATGGTTGGTGAGCAAGTATTGCTCCGAGTGTCGCCTATGAAGGGCGTGATGAGGTTCGGGAAGAAGGGCAAGCTCAACCCTAGGTATATTGGTCCATTTGAGATTCTAGACCGAGTGGGAAGGGTGGCTTATAGACTAGCTTTGCCGCCTAGCTTATCAGCCGTGCATCCAGTTTTTCATGTATCTATGCTTCAGAGATACCACGGCGATCCCACACATGTGTTAGACTTCAGTTCTGTCCAATTGGACAATGATCTATCTTACGAGGAGGAGCCGGTGGCCATTCTAGACCGGCAGGTTCGACAGTTGAGGTCGAAGAGTTATACTTTTGTGCGTGTTCAGTGGAGAGGTCAGCCTCCTGAGGCATCGACCCGGGAGTCCGAGTCCGATATGCGGAGCCGCTACCCTCATTTGTTCCCCAACTCAGGTACTTCCTTCTCTCGTCCGTTCGAGGACGAATGGTTGTTCTAGAGGTGGAGGATGTGACGACCCAAAAGGTCATCACTTATTTTATTAATCATTTCGAGCTTCTGAGTCCTTGAAAACCTCATTCTATGTTGCCTCGATTTACGTGCACAATCCGAGCATGTAACCGGAAAGATTTTGTGATAGAAAATATGAATTCTATGAGAAATGTGGATAAAAATGATATTAATATTGATATGGTTGACTTCGGTCAACATTTTTGGTAAATGGACCCGGACCCGAGATTGGATGGTCCCGAAAGGTCCGTAGGAAAATATGGGACTTGGACATGCGTCCGGAGTTAAATTCTGAGGCCTAGAGCCCAAGTATGAATTTTTCTATGAAATTGTTTTTGATGTAATTGTTAAAGGAAAATAAATTAATTGACCTTGGTATCGGGCTCGTATTTTGGTTCCGACGCCCGGTACAAGTCTTAAATATTATATATGTGCTTTCTGCAAAGTTTGGTGACATTCGGATGTCGTTTGATATGTTTTGGACCTTGAGTTCCAAGTTTGAAAGTTTTGAAAACCAAAAGTATGAAAATCATGAACTTGAGGCTTGATTTGATGAAAACGATGTGATATTGGTGATGTGGTTGCACGAACAAGTTCGTAATGTGTTTTTGAAGTTGTGTACATGTTTGGTTGGGAGCCCGGGGGGCTCGGGTAAAGATTTGATAAGCCGTAGGATCAATTTCTGAATTTTTGCACTGCTGGTTTTTCACCCAGCTGTTGGCTTCGCATTTGGGAAGCATTTCTCGCAAATGCGAAGAAGGCAGGTCAAGGCTGGGTTCGCAAATGCGAACCCTTTATCGCAAATGCGATGTCTGCCAGAAACAAGCCAAGTTCGCAAATGCGAACAAAGGGTCGCAAATGCGATCCTGGCAGACCTGGGCCAGAGTTCGCAATTGCGAACTTAACCTCGCAAATGCGAGGCCTTCAGTATGTTGCCTGGCTTGGCAAATGCGAAGCATTTGTCGCAATTGCGACAAAACCCAGAAGCCTAGCTTGTTCGCAAATGCGAACATTATTTCGCAAATGCGAAACCCCCAGCATTTGCCATGGCTTCGCAAATGCGAACAAATGTTCGCAAATGCGAACTTTCCATCCTTAGCTTATTTTTCAAACTCCAGAAAATGGTCGGGGTTCGCAATTGCGAACCCATGTTCGCAAATGCGAACACAGAGACCTATAAATCACGATTTCTAGCTTCATTTTTCACATTTCACAACCCAAAAACACCCATTGGCGATTTTTCACGAACTCCCTCTTCTTCAAAACAATTGTAAGTCACTTTTTACTTAATTCTTTCAATTCCTAACAACATTAAACATGCTTTTCAATAGAAATCAAAGGTTTTCATGGTAGAATTTCTTGTTTTTGGTAGAATATAGGGTTTTTCATGAATTGGGAAATTGGACCTCGAATTGAGGTCCGATTTTGAAACAAATCATATATTTGAACTCGTGGGGGAATGAGTAACTAGATTTTGGTTCGAACCCCGAGTTTCGACCATGTGGGCCCGGGTTCGAAATTCACTATTCCGGGAAGAATGTTGTAAAAGTTGAAATTGGCCTTTTGAATTAGTTTGTTGAGTAGTATTGATGATATTAAATCAATTGTGTATAGATACGATTGAATTGGAGCCAAATTTGAAAGGAATTGGCATTGCCACGGATTGAATTATTCATAAACATTCGAGGTAAGTGTTTGTTATATCCTAGCTTGAGGGAATAGGATTATGTGCTATGTGTTATGTGATCGAGTGCGGTGTATGGGCTGTGGTGACGAGCATCCATACACTGGCGTCTAGCATGACCGTGAGTCGTTGTTAATACTTGTTGTGAAACATATTTGAAGATAAATTGTTGAACCCTTGCCGGGTTGTAGAATTGTTATTGTTCTCCCTTGTCGAGACTTGTTGTGAAGATGATTATTGATTGCCCTTGTTGGGACGGCTTATGATTTACTGTTTCATTCTTTGCCCTTAACTATGATTGTTATTTGGGTGAGGAAGAGTGATAATGCACGAAGGGTGATGCCGTGCCTTGATTTATTATTTATGCATGAAGGTTAATGTCGTGCCTTGTTATTGATTATGCATGAAGGTTAATGCCGTGCCATGTTTTATTGATTATGTACGAAGGTTAATGACGTGTCATGTTGTTGATTATGCACGAAGGATCATGCCGTGCTTTGTTATTGAACCATGTACGAAGGATCATGCCGTACTATGGATGTGAGGATGAGAGTAAAAGCACGAAGGGTGATGCCGTGCACTTTATTTGCTTATTTGGTGAGGATGAGAGTAAAAGCACGAAGGGTGATACCGTGCAACTACTTCCTATTCCTTGACTTGATATTACTTGTTTTTCCATTATACTTTGTTTTTCCTTGTGAACTTATTAACTATTGTTAATTGTTGAGTTCATTTGAGATATTCCTTATTGCGCTATTACTTGGCTATTTCTCGTTATTTTGTGGTATACATACATATATGGAACTGCACAGGTTTATGTGGGTGTCTGGTCCTAGGCTTGTCACTACTTCGCCGGGATAGGCCAGGCACTTACCAGCACATGGGGTCGGTTGTGCTGATACTGCACTTCTGTGCATTTTTGCACAGGTCCGGGTTTCGATCAGGAGCAGCAGCAGTAGATCTTTTGCGTGGAAGTTGAACACTTTGAGACCGAGGTAGCTTGCAGGCGTCCGCAGGCCCGACGTCTCTTCTTTTACTTATGTTATTAGCCTGTAGTCTCTTTGTTCCGAGACAAACAGATTATGTTACATTTCTTTCAGACCTTTATGTGTAGTATTCAGTAGAAGTTTGTGAGTTGGTGACTCCACATCTTGGGTAGAGGATTTCAGTATCAGATACCTTGAAACTACGTATTTCTATTTTTATAAAGTCTTCCGCACTTGTTTAATTAAGATTATGATTTTGGTTATTAATTTGAGTATGAAGTATTGTTAAACAGGTTAGTATGAATAAAGAGGCTTGCCTAGCTACCACGAGTAGGCGCCATCACGATCCCGAAGTTGGGGGTAAATCCGGGTCATGACAACGGAGAAATGTGGTTCTTGATGGGGGTAATAGGATTGTGGAGGGTAATTTGGAATGTGGGGGTAATTTGGGTGAGGGGGTCTGAATTGGTGATGGGAAAAGGACCTTTGGATCGGGACCAATCATCAGCCTCTATCATGGTGACATCCTCTCTTTTCTTCTTTCCGAGCGCACCTCCCTGTGCCGCTCTGAATAGCCTGTGTAGTCGCTTTGATTGCCGAATAACTCAAGATTTTGTTGGTCTTGAGACCTTCTTCTATCATGCTTCCCATTTTGACCACTTCATTGAAGGATTTTCCCACTGATGTCACCAAATGACCGAAGTAGGTCGGCTCGAGAGTTTGCAGAAAGTAATCTACCATTTCCCCCTCTCTCATAGGTGGATCAACTCTAGCCGCCTGTTCTCTCCATCAAAATCCAAATTCCCGAAAGCTCTCCCCGGGTTTCTTCTCAAGCTTTAGTAATGTGAGACGGTTTGGGACTATCTCAAGGTTGTATTGGAAGTGTCCGGCGAAAGCTTGTGCCAGATCGTCCCTTGTGTACCACCTGCTTGGATCTTGTCTGGTGTACCACTCCAATGCCGACCCACTCAAACTCTGGCCAAAGTATGCTATCAACAACTCATATTTGCCTCCTGCTCCCCTCATCTTACTACAAAAACCCCGCAAATAAGCCATAGGATCGCCATGCCCTTCATATAAATCGAACTTGGGCATCTTGAACCCCGCTGGTAATTGGACGTCAGGAAAAGGGCATAGATCCTTGTAGGCTACGTTGACCTGGTTGCCTAACCCATGCATGTTCCTGAAGGACTGCTCCAGGCTCTTGACTTTCCTTATCATCTCATCTTGTTCTGAGCTTTTGGCCGGATTTTCCACTGGGACTTCAAAGGGAGGAGTATAGGTGGAAGGTTCGGGTGCCCTGAAAGTGGGTTCCGGGGGGTAATATTGATTGTCGTGAACCTGAAATAATGGCTCACTTTATGATCTATGCAATGGAGCTGGGGGAGGTGCCACAAAGACAGGGCCCTTTGGTGGATGAGGGTTTTGATTTGGTGGTGGAGCTGGGTGGTCGTAAGCATCCCTTCCCTGGTGGTAATGAAGGTCCGGGATTCTTGTTGAGGGACCGGGAGAAAGGTATTCTGGGGTAAATCCCGGTGGAAAGGTAGGAGGAGTAGGTACTTCAAGACCCTTTTGTGTTCTGGCCAGCGCCGTCTGCATTTCGCTCATTTCCAACCGCATCTGTTCCATTTTTTCAAGAGCTTCTTTGAGCATCTGGCTCATTGCTTTTTCTGACTCATTACTTTGATCTGACCCAGTCATACTTTTAAGTATAGGTTCTTTCGATCTTGTGTGATATCTGTGTGATACCAGTACACTCTAACACTAACTGGATTTAGAAGAAAACAACGAACTTGTTAGTGTTAAAATTTTAACAGATATGGTAAAAGCACATTGGAGATGCAAATGTCCTTATGCAATGAACCATTTCTATTATGCTTTTGCTCAGACCGCATGCGTCATCCCGGCTTATCATCTATGCCTATCCATTATTTCTTTCACTTCTTTTATTCATTTCCTTTTTTTTTACTATAAACAGTGGTCGAATCTTATGCAGATTGCCTACGTATCATGTCCCTGCATGAATCAGACCCTAGCGTAGTTTGTGTTAATCAAAACAAAACACAAAATTTCAGAAATCTTTTTATTTATTTGACAAAATTACAAACCAACCATACAATATGAAGACGACAGACTAGACAAGCGAAAGATTTGGACTAAGGGTACATTAGGACTTTGAGTTTTGGTGCCCGCGAGGCATCATTCGGCCTTTCCGCGGGCGTTGGCGCGAGTTCCCTTTGTAAGCTTCTCAATTCATCCATGATTTGATGGATATAACTCATGACTGCAGCGAAGAGGTTAGGTCGGGGAATTTGCTCACATGCCAGGCACCTCATTGTGACGTAATGCCCAATCTCTTCAATTCTCCTTCTGACCCTATCTCTTTTGATAAGCATCCGCTCAATTTGTTGAGTTTTCATTCCTAGCTCCTGAGCGTTGTAAAAGAGTTTATCTTGAAGCGTATGCATTTGCTTTTCCATTTGGGCCATCATGTTATGACAATATTTCCTATCAGCCTGGAAGCTTCTTGTGTGTCGGGAATGATGTTCTTCCAGGGTGGATATTGTTTCCCTTAATGCGCAAATGCTCCCTTCATAGTCCTTTTTTATTTGTCGCAAGTACTCCCTTCCTTCTGCTGCACCTCTGGCCCATCTAGCCTGCATTATCTCCCTGCTAGCCTCAGACCTCTCCAACATTTCTTGGCTTTCTTTGAGCCGTTGGTTCAGTTCGTTAATCAACCTTTGATCAGATCGGCTTCTTGGTTGATTATTGGCCTCTTTTTTGATTCGCCAGATTCGAGCCTTGAGAGTGTCCTTTTCTTGAGCCAATCTGTTTTTGACCCCCTCATCTGCAGCAGTGTGCATACTCTTCTCGAATTGAAGGTCCTGGACCTGTTGTTCTATCTTACCAATCTTCGTCGTGTAACCTTCTTGCTTTGCTAGCCAATTCCATTGCTCTTGTGAATCTTCCGTGAACTGTTGGACATGGGCTCTTTTAGCAGACTTCTTACGAATCTGAAACTTTTTCCCGAACCAAACATTGTACTTTGGGTCTACCTCACCCTTAGCCGGTTCTCGAACCATAGTCTTAGGCTCAAGGAATCTACATTCATGCCACAGCTTTCTAATCTTTTCTTCGGGGAATACGACTCCTAGGCTCAATTCAATGGCGTGCTTGCTTAGATCTTCATCAGTAGGAATAACCTGAAATCTTCCTAGCTGACGTAATACCCGATGAGGAACATATGGTTGGATACTGCGAACCCCCATCAGAAAAGCATAACATTCCTCGGCTGCCATGTATATTATTCAGTATCAGGTAACCACCCGAACGCCCATTCAACCTGATCGGCTTCTATTGAACTTAATCGTGCAAGCCATGCTTCGACGCCTTCGGGGAATACAGCGCTTATCATCCGTTCCTCAAAACCACTAATATAGCTTTTTCTAGTCAACCCATGGTTCATGTATCGTGCCCGGTGATGGAGGTGTTCTTGCATCCAAAATTGGAGTAACAGATTGCATCCTTGAAAGAAATCGCCCCCTTCTCGGCATACAGTCAAGGCTCGGTAGATTTCGGACAAAACCAAAGGGACTACCGTGCTGGTATCTTTTTTGATTGCAACATCGGCTATTCCTACAAGATTTATCTCTATTTTCTTATCTTCGCGTGGACAAATCACAATACCCAGGAACGCCGTTATGAGTGCTAGAATTCGTCTGGCTTCCCACTTGATTCTATTCCCAGCGTGAGTTAGTCCAAGATTTGACTCTTCAAAACCCCGAGGAGTACCAAACCGTTGGTATAAGAATTGGAGATCGCAACATCCTGCTGATAAATCATCATTTTGCACCTTCCGACTAATGCTTAGCAAATCCAGAAACCCATGCGGAGATACCGGTCTTGGTGAAAGCAGGTATTGTCCTCTTAATTTCCCATTTAATCCCGCATAGCCTGCAATCTCCTCTAGCGTGGGTGTAAGTTCAAAGTCGACAAAACGGAACACATTGCTGGTCGGATCCCAAAACGATATCAGTGCCTCGATGATATCTTTCTTGGCTTGATATTCAGCAGATTGACAAAACCTCCCAAAATTCTTTCCACTATCTTTTTACTACTGTCTTTCAAAACATTTCACCATATGTGGAGCTGTTGAGGGACCTCGCTAAAGACTGAAAACGAATTCTGATTTGTGCTCATCCTGCACATTTATTAAGGTGATTAAAGAAAGAAAAACAACTTTGTTTTACTAAAATAAAACTCAGTTTTCAATCACGGCCTTTCAACGCCTCGGGGACAAAGATTTTAAGGCTGTGTGGGTTAATCGATCAAAATCTAAAAATTGACCCAAAGGTGGCTATTTATACAAAATCAGCCTTCCGGCGTCCCTTTCGGGAACATTCGGCTGTTTTTAAAACAGCATCACCGACTTATTTACGACGAAAAATTAATTTCGATATTTTTTGGCTATTTTTGCAAAAGGGGAGGTTGGACCTGATAAAGGTAGCCTACGTATCTCACATCCAATGAGAATCAAACCCGCGTAGTTCGGTTTAACAAAAACAAATTACAATCTGTAAATGAAAATTATTTTTTATTTTACTAAAAAACAAGCAAACTATTTTTTCTTATTTTAAGAATAAAACACACAACTTTTTTTTTCAAAAAAAAAACATTTTTTTTTTCGGTTTTTTTTTAAAAAAACAAACTAAAAAAAATTCTCCATATTTAAAAACCGGTCAGCATGCAAGTTTGAAGCAAATAAATGCGTAAAACAAACAAGATGCAGCAGGATGGTCTTTTGATTTCAGGTCACCTGTCCTAGATGAACTCAACCCCCGTGTCGAGTCCCCTAAGTCAAATGCAACATGATGCAAATAAGCGTTCCTACTAGGGATCCGGCATGAAGTCATGTTATTCTAGGTTCAAAAACCTGAGTTTATTGTTCTAGACCTGGCTTACCCGAGCGGATAGCTCGAGCCGAGGAGGAGGCAACAACCCGGGAATACATAAGCTTCACCGATTTTGCAACTTATCCAAACCTCGTTCTAAAGTGGGAATTAGACACTATACAAAAAAGAAGTCTCACGAAGTGCACCCTTCTTCATGATTTAGAAGACTCAGAGAGGAGATTGGTTTCGGCACAGTTTATATGTACAATTCATAAAAATATCAAAGCGGTAAAAACAACATTTAGCACATTAAATACAAACATATAATAAAATCAGATGATAATAAGCCAAATATAACAATTATTCAAAGCTCGAATTCTTAAACCCTCAACCAGTGGTTCTGGGTCTTATTAGTCCCCAGCAGAGTCGCCAGAGCTGTCACACCTCCTTTTGGCGCGCCCCACTAGGGCGCACGTGGAGTTTTTCCAATTAAAGGACAATCGAAACGGGATTTATTTAATTAATTCAGAGTCGCCACTTGGGAGATTTATGGTGTCCCAAGTCACCGGTTGAATCCCGAATCGAGGAAAAGAATGACTCTGTTTAACAGTCCGCGAACCAGAAATCCGGATAAGGAATTCTGTTAACCCGGGAGAAGGTGTTAGGCATTCCCGAGTTCCGTGGTTCTAGCACGGTCGCTCAACTGTCATATTTGGCTAAAATACTTGATTTTAATACATATTATCCTATTTGTGCATTTTTAGAATTAATTACCGCTTTTTGTCAATTATTACTACTTAAGAAAACGAACGTTGTTTATGAGCACGTTTTCGGATCACGTCACATGAAATGCACCCGGATCCTCGACACATTTTTATTCAACATTGTTGGGTTTGAATTCGGGTCACATGAAATGCACACCCGTATTTAAGAAAGGTAAAATGATTAAAAACACACCTAAAGTGACTACGTATTACTACTTTGCAGAGAGTCGTGAAATTAGCTAAACGGTCCATCCTGACGTCTAATTATTCTTATACACATTTTATGAGGGCTCGTAATTTATGCATTATACTTAGCGAGGCTCATCTTATTTTTCATTTAAAAGCACACCCTAAAGTAAACTATAATTTTTTATATTCTTATAAAATTATTTATGGAGTAATAAAAAAGTACAACTATATAATGTTAGCGGGCTTAGCAAATTAATCATACTGGTAAAAAAAAATTATCTAATTCACAACAAATTTCAATGGTCACTTTGTTCTTGTAACCTAAATTATTTCGCCTAAAAAATCCAAAGGATCAACACATTTCTCATGACAATGTTGGCTAAACAAAATTTGTTGTTTTTCGCAACTCAACTAATAACTGTGATTCATTGTTTATGAATTAGATTGAATTCAAAGACCTTTAAACTTTAATAGTAAAATACATTGGATAAAAGCAACATTAAATGGGAATAAACTAGTAAAGTTATCATGCTTTCAAGTTTAATTTTAAAACAAAACAGTTATACCTACATCCCTTTTGAACATGTTAAAAAAAATTATGTATAAACATGGACATCACTACATTAGAACATCCCTGAAATTAATAAACCAAATCCCATTTCAAACAAATACATATCTATTATGCATACTAGATCCAAGTATACTACATCAAACTGGGAAATTCTTGCTTAACAAATATTTACTGATCCAGAACTAGATCCAATCCTTGAAGGAGCCAACAACACGAATAACATGAAATGGAATTATCCAGTAAGTTAAACTATGAACAACTACTACTCTAACTAATAGGAATGACTCAAGAAGCTAAATAATAATTCTATTTAGATAGATCCATCAGGTTTGTGACAGTCGAAATCCAAATATAATCACCCCATCTCAAACTTGCTTCTAACTATAAGATACTTGATAAACAAATGAATTCTTACTAGGTTTTAAATTATGTATAATCTTCAAAAGAATAATACAAGACATCAAGTGAAATATAGTACATCATCCAATTCGAAATAATGTGATTAAAACAAAAATGAAAATAAAACTATGAATAATTGAAAGGCATATTGACACCAGACTCCAAGACTCCAAATTTCTGTTTCAATTTCAAGCCAAATTGTTCATTAGTATAACTGAGAAAGATGTACCTGGAAAAATTGAAAGTAATGAGGAGAAGAAAGAGTCAGTATGAGCAGTAATTCCAGCGGCAGCAATAGAACAATTTCAGAACCAACACAGCACCAAATCAACCAACAAAGAATCCCGATAATAACACAATCAACCAATAACCATTTATCACTAAGGATGTCTAGTGAAAACAGTGAACTTTATGCTTGTGCAAACTAAAGGGATTTCAGGAACAAGGAAGAACCAACTCAGATTCAATTCAAGAATCACACAGCAACAAACAACCACCAGTAGATACTATTGAAGTTTGCGACACAAGAATATCAATGACCAATTGTAAGCAGAACCAGAAGAAATCAGCAGTGAAATAACAACATTTTCTGGTTTCTTTTTTTTTGTGTGTGTCCGTGTGTTCTTGTGTTTTTTAAAACTCTCTCTTTTAATCCTTTTTTTAGAATCTGTCCCTTTCGGATTGTCTCTATCTCCTCTAAGACTTTCTTAATGTTACCCTATCTATGAAACTTTCTCTAATTTCCGAATGCTCTCCTAATCTAATATGATTTTCAAGCCTTTATAGGCATAGAAATGGTGCCCTCTTAGTCTTTTTTTTCAATATTAAAATAGACACCTATTTCCCACTCACTTTAATGAATATTATAAATGTACCCCCTAGTCAAGTAGCAACCTCCTACTCCAATAGCAGCCTCCTACTCCCTATTGCTAATTCCCCCCAAAACTTGTTAGCAGCCATCAATTATTTAATGATTATTCTATTAATCTAAAATACCTCTGAAAATACAACATTCAATATCCTTCTGCTATAACCAATCCGCCTAACAAGTTACTAATCAATCACATGAGACTAACTCCTATTTAACAATACAAATGCCTTTTATAACTTGAAGATCAAACTCGATTTATCACAAATGAAAAGCTTTGAAACGTTAATAACACGCTAAACTGGAAATGAATCTATATCCACAAATCTGATAGTAGAAACCAAACCTACCACCATACTGATTCGTATAACAAACTCGATGAACTACGAACAATCGAAATCCAAGCACAAACTGTTAACACATAATTTTAGTAGCAAGCTATTTCCAAATCAGTTCTTCAATATGCACACTGTTAACAACGAAAAGTCGAATAACTAGAGCAATTGTACTACTGCAAGTTAAACACAAAATTAGTCATTACATCAAGAACAGAACCCACACAAAAATGCAACTTCTGGATTAACTCCTAGAATCCACACATGATTATTTCCCTTATCGCCACTGATGGGTGACAATTTCACATTTATACAACCAAAAACTTAGTTAAGCTAGTTGTAAATGAAGTAAGCAATTTAAAAAATAAAATACTAGCAATTGCAGTAAACTTATCAAAAATAAATGAATCACATATGCACTCTTTTCAGACCAAACAATCGAACAAGCTCAAATCCGGACAAAACGAAGCTGGAATCAAGAGGAAATTAAACATAAAACAACTAACTCTCAAATTAAATCCATCCGCAACAAATTCGAAAAAAAATGATATGGAAACATACCTGTTAAGCCAATGAATTAACGAGCCATTTGAATGAATTCGAATTCAATTAGAAGTGAATACACAAGCCTTAGACTCGAGGAAATGCAGCTGCCGTTGCTGCTGGTTTGCGTTCGTTTGGTAGCTGGTTTCTGCGATGTGAGAAAGAAGAAGATAAGAGGTCGTTGGTGGCGAGGGACTGGAGGTTGACGGAGGTGGTCATTCGGTGGTAAAAAAAAACAGTGGGGTCATTTCTGGCGGGTCTAGTATTGCTGGTGGAGTAGTGAGCCGCGGGTTCGAGTGGTTGCGAGGCGTCACTGGTTCAGGGTGTGGAGGGTGGTTGACGGGGTTGTTGGCAGTGGTCTTTTCCGGCGTGACTGGTGGTTTCGCTAGTTTCAGGCGAGGGGGAGGCGGTGACGAGCTGTCTCTTGGAAATGAGCTGGTCGTTCATGGCGTGAGGCTGGTGGCTGGCCGTTGTCGGCGGCATGAAAGAGATGGGGTGGTTTGGGGTGTGGCGGCTGATGGAGATGGAGAAGAAAGAAGGAGCTAGGGTTTATGGATTAGAAAAAATGAAGATAAAAATTAAAGAGGGGGGTTCATTTGGGTTGTGTCTGAAACGGGTCGGGGCGGACGAAATTGGGCTGGGTAGTGGGTGAATTGGGATGGGTTTCAAGGATTGGGCTTAGGGATTTAATTAAAAATAGCCCAATCCAAATTTCTCCTTGCTATTTTTGCTCTCTCTTGTTTTATTTTCTAATTTCAAAAATCAAAAATCCTAGATTAAATTATAGAAACCAAAAAATTATCTTTAAAAGAATACTAGTTGAATCTCGATAATAGTTATCACGCATAATTAACATACCAAAAATTAAAAACAAAATTACACAATTGGACATTAAATGGTAAAAAAAATGCAAAAAATATATTATTTTGTGATTTTTCATTTTCTTAAAACAAACTTAATTACTCTTAATTATAAACTTGAATTTATATGCAAATGCAACATATTTTTGAATTTTTTATTTATTTAAAAAAATAAACATGTACACTCAAACGCAAACAATAAGAAAAAAAAATAACATAAAATCCACAAATATTGCAAACAACACAAAACTTCTTTTATTTTGAATTTTTTGGGAGTAATTCTCATATAGGGCAAAAATCACGTGCTCACAGATATTATGTGGATTGTATATATAAATTGTGCCGAAAACTCTTCTCTTCTTTACCTCCGGGGATGTGCTTACTGATTGAGACTCCCCTTTCTATTAAGTTATACCCAAAATAAGAAACAAAGGCCGGATAAGTTACAAAGTCGAATGACCCCGCGGGTCACTAGTACGTAGCCCCCTCCTCGATCTGAGTTGTACACTCGGGTACACGGTCTAGCACTCTATGAATCTATAAGATATTGAACATAGGTCTAGGACGATTATTTGCATCATAACTGACTTAGGGGACTCAACACAGGGGTTGGGTCCGTCTATGACAGGTGACCCGGTAATTAAAAATCGAGCATATTATATGTTGCATTTTTAATTGTCTTTGATCATTATGCAGACCGGAAAATTCCCGAGAAAATAGAAAGAGAATATTCTGAAGAAAAAAAAAGAGATATTGACAAAAGAGTTGTTAGAAATTTGAAAAGAAAATCTGAAAAATAGGAAAGAACATTGTTGTTGAAATAATAGGTCAAATAATCTGACCGAACTACGCAAGTTTGATTCTCGCCATTAGGTGGGATACGTAGGCAACCCTTGAACGGGTCCAACCACCCTTTTAGAAAATGACCAAAACAATATTTTAGTTTCAAATAATCGAGGTGATCACTATTTTTGGAAATAGCCGAATGTTCTGAAAGAACGCCGGAAGGCTGTTTTGGCAAATATGGCCACTTCGAAAATCATGTCTTTTTCTTTTTTCAAAATAAAAGCCTGAGAAGGTTATAAAATGAAAATTGTTTTTGAAAAAACATTTTCCGTTTTCTAAATAAAATCGCCTTTAATAAATGTGCAGGATGAGCACGATACAGAATGAACCCTTCACTCTAATGAATAAAATCCCTTTGGAGCGAAGATTATGGTGGAACGACATGGGATAGGGAGGACAAGATTGGGTCAAATGTTATTTGAAGGACCTTACGGGATTAATGGACATAACTCCTTGAGGCGATATAATTCGAGCACTTGTCACATGCTGGGATCTTGCACACAACGTCCTACATTTCTCGGACTTTGAACTCACTCCTACTCTTGAGCAAGTTGCTTACTATATAGAAGAAAATGAGGTCCCCTTAAAAGAGAAATACTCGGTAGCTCCAAGAGCGATAACGGTGCACCGATTCCTCGACACTTTGAAGATTGCTCGGAACGTCCACAAAGAGGATTTGGTTAATGGGTTTTGCTCCTTAAAATTCATCTACAGTAGATATGGACATGTAGGGGGTTTCAATAACCCTACGAACAAACTCTGTAGTAAGTCCAACCGAGCCAAATGGGAGGAACATCGACGATTCCCTTTCTGGTGGCATTTCTCGGGCTAATCATATTTCCAAGAAAGGATGGGTACATTGATACAAGAGTCATCGGGGTGGCCAGCACTTTGCTTGTACAAGATAATTGCACCGTGCCCTTACAACATGTAAAGCAGGGTACAACTTCTTTGAGGGATGTAACTTGATTCTGCAAATTTGGTTGATAGAACATCTATACCGCCATCCTTCGTTCTCAAGCTATGGGCCGTCTGAAAGAACGTGCCTTGAAGAATTCTATACGAGAACAAAAGAAGTTAAGCTGCCGGAGGGAGCTAAAGGTTGGATTTAATACTTACGATCATTGACCGATAGCCAAATTGATTGGGCATACGGATGGTTGCCCCTTGATGAGGTAATATGCATGCCGACGGAAGGGTCACATTTTTTTATCATGGGCTTAAAAAGCATCTAGCCTTATGCACCGTACAGGGTCTTACGACAGCTTGGAAAATATCAAGTTATACCGAATGATGGGGACCTCAGTTTGCAAGCAATAGAGATTAGTCCGGATGGCCAATTCCCGGAAGCAAAGATCCGACATATTTGGAATGAGTGTCAAAATTTGAAGGTAGAAACTTGTGTAGAAAACAGAGCTCAGAGAGAAGTATCGCCAGGGTATGCCGCATGGTATCGTCGGGGTATTGAGCATGATAGACCATTGAAAAGGCCTTACATTCAAGATTTGGCCAAGCAGTCTAAGGAATACGGAATTTGGGTGGCCAAAGAAAATGAGTATAAAGCCAAGATCAGTTTGCTAGAGAAATAGTTTCGAGATCTCCAATTCGAGAGCAGTTTACAAGCAGCATCTGACGAAGGAGAAAAGAATCAGCTGAAAAAAGAGAATGAAACCTTAAAGGCTCAAGTTGCAAAAATGAAAATTGCATCCGAGTCCCTAGTTCGCTTAGCCCGAGATGAGAAACTGATTGAAAATCTACGGCGCAAAGTGAATGACTACAACTTCGAACTTGATAAAGCAGAAAAGGAGTTAGTTAGGGTTCGGAAGCAACTAGCCAGAGATGCCGAGGAAAGAGCTAGAATGGTTCAACAACTACAAGATAAACATGAAGTTGAGGTAGCTCGATTGAGAAAGAAAGTCATTACAGCCACAGTCAAAAGTAGCAAGATAATCAAAGAGTTTGAAGAAGAAAGAGAACATTGTTACACGGCTATGGCTCGATTAGAATTTGAGTTACAAGAACTACAAAAAGAGAACCAACAAACCTTAGAAGCTCGTGCCAAACAGATGAGCAGGCTGCTTCAAGAAAAAAGGGTCATTCGAGAAAGAATCGTCAATATTGCTCAGTATATCTAAGTCTGTGACTCAGGAGATTGAACCAACTATCATGGACCCAGTACAGGAAGAAGAGGTTGTGGATGTTGCGAGGAGATGTATAAGCTAAAGCAGCAAATGTCGGAAATGTACCAAGCCTGGTCCAGGGGTCAACCATTACCCACATATTCAGCCAATCCAGCATATGTCCCTCCCATCAATGCTAATCCCGAACCACCAACCATGAACTCATCCTCCACGTACCCAAATTACCAACACTACTGTGCCACAACTTCATAGGCACCACAACCACTCTCCAAATAGATTCCACCTCAACCACCACAGGTCGCCCCGGTGTATGTGGCACCACCACCTGTTGCTCAAATCGTCAAGTGAACCAGTGTTCCATGTGCAAGGTACACATTACTATCCGCCGAAGCCAACATTTAGGCAGCATGACTCCTATACCCCACTTATGGAGATGACGGAAGAAAAGCCCATCAAGAACTTGGAGCTGGAAGAAATGGCACGGAAGATGAGAAGTTTAGAACAATCTTTCTGTAACATACAAGGGCTAGGAGGCCAAGTAAGCGTCGCATATAAAGATTTGTGTTCGTTTTCAGAAGTACAGCTCCCGGTTGGATTCAAGCTACCTAAGTTCGACATGTACGATGGACACGAGGATCTTGTAGCCCATCTTAGAGGTTATTGTAGCAAGATCCGTGGTGCAGGGGGAAGAGATGAACTTTTGATGGCATATTTTAGCCAGAGTTTGAGTGGTTCTGCGTTGGAGTGGTATACACGTTAGGATCACACCAGATGGTTCATCTTGAATGATCTAGCTCAATCGTTTGCTAAACACTTCCAGTACAACTTAGAGATAATTCCAGATAGGCCGTTGCTAACAAAAATGGAAAAGAAGCCCGGGGAAAGTTTTCAGGAGTACGATTTTAGATGGAGAGAACAAGCGGCACGAGTAGATCCTCCAATGAAGGAGACAGAAATGGTGGATTGTTTTCTGCAGGCCTTAGAGCCTACTTACTATGGTCATCTGGTATCGGCTATTGGTAAAAATTTTAATGAATTGGTGAAAATGGGGAGTTTCGTAGAAGAAGGATTGAAAACCAACAAAATCATGAGCTTTTCGGCTATCAAAGCCATGAATTAGGCGATACAAATCGGAAATGGGGGATCTATCGATAAAAAGAAGAAGGAAGAGGTTGTAGTTGTTGAAAGTAGACCGTGGTCTCGGGGCCAAAATACATACCACCACCCACCTCGTCCATACCAATCATACCCACTATCACCTTACAAGCCACCTCCACCATATTATCCACCCACTACCCCACATTATTCCATCTAACATGCTCAACATTACCCATCGCCTCCACATGTATGGCGAGCCCAAACTCCACAGAACGTCTACCACACACAAAACACCTACTCACCTTCCAGAACCTATAAGAATCCAAATAGACCTAGCTTCCGTCCAGATCTAGAAATGAGAAATAGACCCCAAACAAAGAAAACATTCACTCCACTGGGGGAGTCTTACACCAGTATCTATCATCGTTTGAAAGAGTTGGGGATGCTAAGCCCGATTGAGCCAAAACTTCCAAATCCACCACCCAGAAACATTAAAAAGTCATCCAGATGTGAATATTGCTCCGGGGCACCGGGGCACGATACTGAAAAGTGTTGGCACATGAAATTTGCAATACAGGAGCTCATTGACACTAGGAGGATCGAGGTGCAGGCTTTAGAGACTTCTAATATTACTCAGAATCCATTACGAGCTCATCATGAGACACACATGATAGAGTTAGAGCAAGAAGAAAGCAACAAGAAACCGTCCTAATCGGTGATGATGATAAAAGCCAATAGCAAAGTGGAGAAAGAGGTTAAGAAAGAGAAGGAGACAACCGAGTTTTCAGTGAAAAAGCCTCCAGTGGTTGAAACTATGAAAATTGTGGTGTCAGGAGTTAAACCGTCTGTTGACGGTAAAAGGAGCATACGTGGAACCTGTAGTCATAAAATCGGTGGTGCAAATGTAAGTGGTAGTTACTAAAGCCATACCTTGGAACTACAAAAAAGTCATGGTAATATACAGGGGAGAAGAGGTTACAGGAGAGGTCAATGAAACACATGGCCTCACTCGTTCTAGGCGATGCTTTGACCCGGAAGAGTTAAGGAAAACGAAGGTGGTGAAGGAGAGTCATGTGAAGAAACCAGTTTCTGAAGAAGAAGCAGAAGAGTTTTGAAGAAGATAAAAGATCAAGACTATTCGATAATAGGGCAGCTGAGAAAGACGCCTGCACAAATTTCATTGCTTTCATTGTTAATCCATTCACAAGAGCACAGGAAGGCGTTGTTAGAGATTCTGAACGAAGCACATGTCCCCGAGAAAATCTCAGTTTGTCATCTTGAGAAGATCATGAACAAAATTTTTGAGACGAACAAGATAACATTCTCAGATAATGAATTGCCAATTGAAGGGACGGAGCACAACAAAGCACTTTATCTCACCATCAAAAGTGAAGAATCAATGGTTACTCGGGTCCTAATAGATAACGGGTCAAGTGAAAACATTTGTCCACTCTCAACTCTCGGAAAACTGAAGAATAATCATGATAGAATCCGTCGAAACAGTGTGAGTGATCGAGGGTTTGATGGAGGGAGCAAAAATACTTTGGGAGACATTATGCTGGAAGTCACCATTGGACCGGTGGACTTTACCATGGAATTCCAGGTGTTGGATGTCACTGTTTCTTATAATCTATTACTGGGACAACCATGGATCCATGCGGCCAAAGCCGTACCATCTTCCCTACACCAAATGGTAAAATTCGAATGGGAACAACAAGAAATTACAGTGCATAGAGATGAAGATGCTTGTAACACCATAATGCCTTTTGAAGAAATCGAAGGGGACAAGGGCCCATGGGTGTATCAGATGACAGATGTTGTGGTAGTTAACAAGATATCTGAAGGGGAGAGCATGCCAATTCCTACAGTGGCATCTACCTCTGTAATGGTGGCTAAAGATATGATCAGAAATGGGTTCGCACCGGGAAAAGGTTTGGGGATAGCCTTACAGGGAATAACACAACCTATCCACTTGCGGGGAAACAATGATACCCTTGTCTTGGGCTTTAAACCTACTTACCGACATCCAAAGAGCCAAAACAACGAATATGAAAAGCCTCCCGAAACCAATTCCAAAATTATCAGATACCTTCACTACGCCTGGTACACAAAGACAATTGACAACTGCTCTGTCGAGATATGCTGAAATAAGGCCAGATGCGGAGCTTCTCGCAAGGTTTGAAATGTTGTTCGGGGATTTAAACATGTTGGAGATGGGTGAGGGGACTAGTATGACGGATATCTAGTTCGTGGGACCCAGCGCTACGCTTAATAATTGGGAAGCTACTCCTCTTCCGATCATGAGGGAGTTGTGGTAGTTAGCTTTCAAAAATATTTCATCTTTCCCAAAGTTGTTTTTATTTTGTAATCCCCACACCCCCCTAAAATCAAATGTATCCAACCTCTATTATCTTTTGGGAAAAATATAAATGAAATGAAATTTCTTCTTCTTTCTTTATTTTTGCCTTATTCTTTTTTTTTCCTTTTTTTGTACAGTTCAATATTCATTGATTCTGATGATATGTCATGCATGGAGGATTCCCGGCCTAGTCTTGACAATCGAATAGTTATACAAGAGATTGAAAATGAAAGTGAAATAGAATATGAAGATGAGGAAACATTGGAGGAAATCAGTAAAAACTTGAATCAATATGAGGAAAAACCCAAACCGAACTTAAATGAGATAGAATCTATTAATCTAGGGAGTGAGGATAATGTCCGGGAAACAAAAATCAGTGTACACCTAGAAGCTTCCCTCAGAGAAGAGCTAATAAAGTTATTACATGAATACAAGGACATATTTGCCTGGTCCTTTGATGACATGCCCGGACTCAACACTGATCTGGTGGTACATAAATTGCCTATTTATCCAGAATGTCGGCCAGTAAAACAGAAGTTGAGAAACTTCAAAACGGACATCAGCGTGAAAATAAAAGAAGAGGTGAATAAGCAATTTGAGGCGAAGGTCATACGAGTTACTAAGTACCCTACCTGGTTAACAAATGTTGTACCAGTTCCAAAGAAAGACGGAAAAACCAGAGTGTGTGCAGAGACCTCAACAAGGCTAGTCCAAAGGATGAACGTTTCCAATGCCGAATATCCATATATTGATCGACAATTGTGCCAAGCATGAAATTGGCTCTTTTGTAGATTGTTATGCAGGGTATTATCGGATTCTAATGGACGAAGAAGATGAGGAAAAAATAGCTTTTATCACGCCTTGGGGAACCTACTGCTATTGAATGATGCCGTTTGGGCTGAAGAATGCCGGAGCTACTTATATGAGGGCAATGACCACAATGTTTCATGATATGATGCTTCGAGAAATTGAAGTGTATGTGGACGATGTCATCATAAAGTCCAAGAAGCAACATGATCATGTCAAAGACTTGAGGAAGTTTTTCCAAGGACTCCGAAGATATAATCTTAAGCTCAATCCAGGAAAATGTGCTTATCACCTTCAGGGAAGCTATTGGGATTTATAGTAAGCCGGCGAGGCATTGAACTAGATCCATCAAAGATAAAAGAAATCCAGAGTTTGCCTCCGCCGAAGAGCAAGAAGGAAGTAATGAGCTTACTAGGCAGGCTGAACTATATTAGCCGGTTCATCGCCCAGCTAAGATCAACATGTGAGCCTATTTTCAAATTGTTAAAGAAAGATGCAGTGGTGAAGTGGACCGATAAATGTCAAGAAGCCTTCGATAAGATTAAGGAATATTTGGAAAATCCTCCAGTGTTAGTTCCTCCAAAGCCAGGAAGACCTTTGATCTTATATCTGACAGTGCTAGACAACTCCTTTGGCTGTGTACTGGGGCAGCACGATGAGACTGGCAAGAAAGAGCAAGCTATATATTACCTTAGTAAGAAATTCACATCTTACGAGGTAAAATATACTCAGTTAGAGAGAACATGTTGTGCATTAACTTGGGTTG
>JASVEL010009044.1:0-36105 GCA_032618575.1 Nicotiana noctiflora | reverse complement strand
TTCCCCAATGGTTGTGTGTCGCTTGACATAAATAAAAATTTATTTCGGCCTCAAGAAAATAATGAAGAGTTTGTGGGTGATGAAACTCCATAACTTAGTGAAATTGACGCGCTGATGTATCTAGCCAATAATACTCGACTAAATATTGATTTTGCAGTAAGCTTATTAGCAAGATTCAGCTTCTCCCCAACAAGAAGACATTGGAATGGCGTTAAACATATATTTAGATATTTTCACGGAAGTATAGATATGAGATTTTTTTATTCTAATGAATTCAAGTAAAAAATGATTGGCTATGTTGATATAGGTTATTTGTTTGATCCACATAAAGCCCGATCTCAAATGTGTTATTTGTTTACATATGGAGGTACAACTATATCATGGTGTTTAATGAAACAAATAATAGCTGCCACATCTTCAAATCATGCTGAGATAATAGCCATTCATGAAGTTAGTAAAGAATGTATTTGGTTGAGATTAATGATTCAACATATTCAGGAAATGTGTGATTTTCTTATGAAAAAAGATAATCCAACTATACTATATGAAGACAATGTTGCTTGCATTGTTCAACTGAAAGGAGGATACATCAAAGGAGACAGAACAAATCATATTTCACCAAAGTTCTTTTTAAACGCATGATCTTCAACAAAATGGTGAAATTAGTGTTCAACAAATTCGTTTATGTGAAAACTTGGCTGATTTGTTCATTAATGCATTACCAATGTCAACATTTGAGAATGTGAGACAGAAGATTGGAATGCGGCGTCATCGAGAAATAATACGCGCTGTACTTTTTTTTCCCTTAGCCTAGGTTTTGTCCCACTGGATTTTCCTGGTAAGATTTTTAACAAGGCAACAATTAAAGCTTATTAAAGATATGTGTACTCTTTTTCCTTCACTAAGATTTTTTCCATATGTTTTCTTAGTAAGGTTTTAACAAGGCAATTTATTTTTGGACATCCAAGGGAGAGTGTTGTAAAACCTATTGTAATTGTGGATGTCCACTATTCCCATCACTTTCACCCATGATGTAAATAACCCTCACTACTCTTCACTATTATAATTGTAACTCACACAACACCATAACTCCTCCCACGATCTTCCCCGTAATCTCAATTGTTAATGTCATATTTAAGACAATCCTTTTGTAACATTCAATGTAATAGTATAAATAGAGACATGAAATGTAATATGAGAAACACTTGAACACTTAAGAAAATAGGAAAATTATCTCTTGTTCTCTTATTCTACTTTTTTTTTTGAGCTGCATTTTTTAATAGATTTTTTACTATTGATATTTTAAGTTTATTTAGGTAGGATTTTCGTTATATAAAGGGTTTAAGTTAAGTACTCCTTTGATAAGAATAACACCGTTAATATGTTTCTTACCTGCTCTTTTCAAATGTGGCGGGCCGGATGGTTCAAAGGTCTTTGTAATTGCGCAAAACAGCTAGGGTTATTTAAGTCAATCGGGGCTGATTTAGGGTTTTTGCTATAAATCCTTTAAGCAGCTATTCCTGCTCTTCTCCCCCATAGTAATCGTCGGTGTCGTCTCTGTCTGTCTTCCGGGTAACAATCTCACTCTCTGTGTGCACACACATTTTCCTTCTCATTTCAAAGGCCTTTACTTTTTGTATTATTATGTATTATGTCAATTTTGTACTGTACATCGAATTCCTTTGTATCTCTGTAATTTTTTACATAATTAATGCATGCTTCTTGTTCGTGCAATCAAACTTTGTGCTGGAACTGAAAATAGGATTTACTGTATAGCCTAATTGATTTAGCACCATAAAAGATGCTGTATCGTAACCTTACATGTTTCAATTTTTCAAGTTGTTACAGTCATTTTTTTTTTGAAATTTGATAGTGTGTGCATCTATACGAGTGTGAAAATTCAATCCAAGTGATTCAAACTAGTGTAACAGGAAGTAATTTCATCATATTTCATTTGATTTATACTTGTATCATGTCGATTGGGTTGGCCGAAGTGTAATTATCCGTACTTGTCTGGATGCTTTTGAATTGTTGGAATACTTCTAGATTATAATTTATTATGGAAGTTTGAGTGGCCTTCTTTTTAATGATTGAATGTATTGGGCTAAATCCAGGAGCTTTTAACTTCTAAAATCTACTAGTGTAAAGCCCATTTGCCAAGATGCAGAACGACGAGGGACAAAACATGGACCTTTACATCCCTAGGAAGTGGTACGTATTTCTTACTTCCAAACACTTTGGATTAGAGTTAGCTGCCCTAGTCATTTAATTAATATGTAATATTAGTTTGTCCTAGATAATTAATGTACTATTTGGATGCAGCTCTGCCACTAACAGGCTGATCACTTCTAAGGATCACGCTTCTGTCCAGCTCAACGTTGGGCATTTGGATGAGTTTGGCCGATACAATAACCAGTTCACTACTTATGCTCTCTGCGGATTTATTCGCGCCCAGGTATGTTGCTTGTTGCTTTTGAATATCATGTGAAAGTAGTATTTACGGTTTACCTTCAGATTGTCTGTGTCATATCAAACATCTTTAGAGTCTTGTTGGCATTCCTGCGGTCTCCGTGCCTTTGCTCTCTGGTCTTAGTTACTTGTGTACAGTGGCGAAGCCACATGTATATAAGGGTGGTCAACCGACCACCCTTTGTCGAAAAATTGCACTCTGTACATTGGTAAAATATTACGTTATAGGGGTATATAACATATATTGAATACCCTTTATCGGATTTTTTTTTCAAGAAAATTCCTAGCTTCGCCACTTCTTGTGTATCCATTTTAGATATTTTGTTTTTAGCGGAAGGTTGTTTTTCTTGTCTTATTCTTCTTTCTGTGAAGTGTTGATCATTGATAACGAGTATTATACAAATTAATGGCAGTTTTAGCTCTTTGCAATGGTGGTTGGTATTCAGGCTATTATTTTATCCTCCATCAAAACTTGTAACATAAAGAGGGATGCTTCTTTTACATTATGTTCAGGCTATGATTTGGGGCTATGGTTATTTTGTCTGGTGGATTATTATCTTTGCATCTTGTTGTGCTGGCTTATTTTGTTTGCTTTTGCTGTTCATCATTTTGTGCAATTGATTTGAAAATTCTGTCTGCAGGGAGACGCTGATAGTGGCCTTGATAGGCTCTGGCTAAAGAAGAAAGCTGAAGTTGGACAGCAATGAGTTCCTATTTGCTTTTGTCTTGCCAGCAGTTCTTTTTGTTGTTAGTGGCTTGATCTCTTCTTTGTTTAAAGTTCTTATATTATATTTTTACTATTTTACTGATGTAACTTGATTTTCTACTGTTAAGAATTTTTTGGAGATGGCGGGACCACTTAGCTGGTTGAATCATTTATCTTGCTTCATGAGCCACATGTGTTTCTTAGAATTTGGTTTTATACTTCCTTTTGTATGCTCAACTTTCCTCTCATTTAAGTAAACAAAGGGATATTATCGTCAATGGTTAGAGTGAGATAGGCTACCCCGTTTCTATTTCATTGATCTTCTTCCCCGTTTCTCGTTCTCCCCCTTCAGCCCTTGTCTTTCCATTCTAGAACTAAACATTATGTCATTTCTTCAATCCTGAACTTTTGTGAGATACTTTGGATTGGGAGCCATAAAATTTTAATTTTCCACGCTGCCCAGTTTATTGCAACTGCAGTTCTAAGTCTAACCAGATCTGGCGTTGTGCTTTTGTGGCACGACGTTGATGGTTTTCAAGACCAAAGTAAGAAAAGCTGCAAATTTATGTTCTCCTGGAGAAGATAGTCATGTACTCTGGGACATAATTTCTTTGTAAATTCCAAGTTCGAGCAAATGAGCTGTCTTGGCAAACTTAATTGCATGCGTACCTACTTTTTCACGTAACTTCCGTATACGGGACTGAAGTAGCTAAGACAATCACGCCGGGACTGAAGTTTTTGGTTTTGTAACTAGTTGTTTTGTAACTGGAGAACTTCAGCTCTAGAGTTGAAGTTATTGTTTTTGCACGAATTTCAGCTCTAGAGCTAAAGTTTTAGTCTATTTACACGTGCATTGTCTATAGCTCCTAACATCTTGTGAGACTTAAAGAGGAAATGAGTCCACAACAGAATCTGGAGCTGGAAGCGAAAGTGTGAAAGATTGTCGATGAATTTCATCCAAGACCTACAAAAAAGAAACAAAGCCATTTTTAAATGTGTCATATCAAAGTTTTGCAGTCACATAAGAAGCCAAGTATGAGTTCTTTCTTCTACAAAAGTTTGTCCCTTTTGGGAACCAACCTGTTTGATTTGGCCATGCTCCAAAAACGGAAAAAAGAAAAAGAAAAAGAAAAAGGAAGTTGTGTTGTCTGGTATATTTTTGCTAGACTATCAGGATCTTCGCGAAGTATAGTGATATGTCGTGTTGCTCCATTTTAGGAAATATCAAGTATTTTCATCTCTGCTTAGCCACTGCAAAGTTTTGAAAAGGTTAATTTTTCCAATCTCACCATTTTTTTGATGTAGTTTTGAAGTTTGAGCCTAATTGGTCAAACCAAACATATGGAATGGTGGTAGTATTAGAGAATTAATCATACTGCCTTTCAATTGTTAATAGAAGAAGAAGAAAACGAAGTTGTTTAAAAACTGAGTACAGATTAAATTTTTTTAAAAAATGAATATAAGTTAAATAGGGACTATCAAATAAAATGCCCCCTGCAATTTTTATACAACTTTGCCATGGTTTTAGGCCCCTCTTACCAGGTAAAGATAAGTGTAACAATGTGAACAATTCAAGTTATGTGAATTAGATCCCACATATTATGAATGTTACGTCATTAATTATCTAAATACATTTGCTACCAGCTAACCTCATTAAAGAAAATTTTGAGTCAAAGGGTACAGCTTGCGCAAGGTATTTTGACACTTTGCATGGGCAGTGCAAAATGTGACGCCAATAAAGATTTGTGTAATGTCATCTTACGTTGGGATTGATTTTCGCCCCCCATTGTTATAGGTTGGTCGAATATATATATATATTTCATGACTCAAACCCGATCATGATGGCGCCCAACCCTACAGTCGTTTGCATATTTAACAGAGTAAGTCTCGAAACCGACAATTTAAGAAGAATATAATAGTTTATCATAATAATTCAGTAATAATAGAATAATAATAATGAGAAGTGTGAACTGATAAGGACACTCCCAAAGATCTGGGGTCATGAGTTTAGAGTCTCTAAGCAAAAACTGGATAATAAGAATATCTGAACGAAAGACTCAAGTCTGAAAGTATATATATAAATAAGGAAATACTTTATTTATTTAATTTTTCAGGAAAAAGTGACTTAGCAGTTCATAATAGTGATTAAACCCAGGACTGAGATCAATGATTTTATAAATCATGCTATCACAATGTTATTCATCCTGTAATAAGGATACTACAGGTCGGCACAAGGCCCCAAACATGGCATAAAGCCTAGATATATTCGACACAGGGTTCGTTTCAATCTCCAATATAGTATTATTCTTGTTAGGGATGGACCAAGTCACAATCCCGAGTCATAACCAATCCTGCACCTGCCATGGGATGCGAGTCTCGCCCTAAATAGCGTCACAATGTGATAAGCCGGGGATTCAAACCCTCAGACCATCATATACACCAACTACTCTCACACCTTTTTTTACCCGAGAGGGAATATAAGGGTATTTTTCAATTAAAAAGATAATAATCAAAACGGGATTATTTATTCAAATTCAGAGTCACCTCTTGGGATAATTTATCACCTCTAAATGGCTGTGGACTCATCCGCAATGCCCTTTTCCTTTCGTATTGACCTCCTCGTGCGACGAATCTAGTCAAAACCACAACGAATACATAAATATGGGTCAAAGAAACATAACCCAATCAAAAATACTCGAAAAGTACAATAATTCACGAAGTTGGTAAAACCTGAGCCCCGGTCCCACTTCTCGAAAAATTATGAAAATCATACCAACGGATTCCACATCTCTCCACGAGTCCGTACATATAAAGTTCATCAAAATCAGAGTCCGTTTGACCCCTCAAATTCCAACTTTACACCTTCTTAGGTTTCAAGCCCTAACCTCCATTTTTACCCCCTTAAATCCTTGGTTTCAGTGTTTAATCTATGTTTTTACATTATAACAACGTAATCCAAGTCTAAGAACTCTTACCTGATGAAATCCCACGAATTCTCTCTTAAAAATCGCCTCAAAAGCTTCTTCTCGTTTTAAAATTGGAAGCAAACTCGACCTGCTCATGATAGGTATACAGTTCACGCGTTTTACTGCTCCCAATGAATTCGTTGTAAAACTCTAATGAATTTAGGCTTTAGAATCACTCAATTTGACCTTATAATAAAGGAGATATGTATGTTTTAAGATTTGATAGTGCAGATTTTCAATACGACGCCAGGGGCAATTTCGTCATTAACCTGAAAATCTATATATTAGTATATTATATATATATATATATATATATATATATATATATATATATATATATATATATATATATATATATATATATATATATATCACGACCCCACACCCGATCATGATGGCGCCCAACTCTAAATCTAGGCAAGCTAGACCAATAGTCGTTTGCATATTTAACAGAGTAAGTCCCGAAACCGACAATTTAAGAAGAATATAATAGTTTATCATAATAATCCAGTAATAATAGAATAATAATAATGAGAAGTGTGAACTGATAAGGACACTCCCAAAGATCTGGGGTCACGAGTTTAGAGTCTCTAAGCAAAAAGAGGATAATAAGAATATCTGAACGAAAGACTCAAGTCTGAAAGTATATATATAAATAAGAAAATACTTTATTTATTTAATTTTTCAGGAAAAAGTGACTTAGCAGTTCATAATAGTGATTAAACCCACGACTGAGATCAATGATTTTAAAAATCATGCTATCACATTGTTATTCATCCTCTAAGGATACTACAGGTTAGCACAAGGCCCCAAACATGGCATAAAGCCCAGATATATTCGACACAGGGTTCGTTTCAATCTCCAATATAGTATTATTCTTGTTCGGGATGGACCAAGTCACAATCCCCAGTCATAACCAATCCTGCACCTGCCATGGGATGCGAGTCACGCCCTAAATGGCGTCACAATGTGATAAGCCGGGGATTCAAACCCTCAGGCCATCATATACACCAACTACTCACCTCTAAATGGCTGTGGACTCATCCGCAATGCCCTTTTCCTTTCGTATTGACCTCCTCGTGCGACGAATCTAGTCAAAACCACAACGAATACATAAATATGGGTCAAAGAAACATAACCCAATCAAAAATACTCGAAAAGTACAATAATTCACGAAGTTGGTAAAACTGAGCCCCGGTTCCACTTCTCGAAAAATTATGAAAATCATATTAACGGATTCCTCGTCTCTCCACGAGTCCGTACATATAAAGTTCATCAAAATCGGAGTCCATTTGACCCCTCAAATTCCAACTTTACACCTTTTAGGTTTCAAGCCCTAACCTCCATTTTTACCCCCTTAAATCCTTGGTTTCAGTGTTTAATCTATGTTTTTACATTATAACAACGTAATCCAAGTCTAAGAACTCTCACCTGATGAAATCCCACGAATTCTCTCTTAAAAATCACCTTAGAAGCTTCTTCTCGTTTTAAAATTGGAAGCAAACTCGACCTGCTCATGATAGGTATACTGTTCACGCGTTTTACTGCTCCCAATGAATTCCTTGTGAAATTCTAATGAATTTAGGCTTTTGAATCACTCAATTTGACCTTATAATAAAGTATATATGTAGGTTTTAAGATTTGATAGTGCAGGTTTTAAATACGCCGTCAGGGGCAATTTCGTCATTAACCTGAAAATCTGGGCAACCTTAGTAAAATAGCCATAAAATCCTCATACGATGTCCAAATTCGATGATTCTTTTTGTTACGGGTCCGTAATTACGATACGGATCTAATTCTTCATTTAAAACAGTATTTGGATCTCATTCGTTCAATATAGTACCCATTTATGTCCAAAGATACGACGTTGAAACATGAAATAAGAGCGTGATCACAACCAGAAACACGCCCGAGGTCCCTGGGACCTCAACCAAAGGCACAACATATCCCAAAATATCATCCAAACTTGTTCCAATCATTAAAACACACCTAACAACACTGGAATCATCAATTCAAATCAGATTCAAGCCTAAGTTTTTCAAAAACTTCCGAAACACGCATTCGATCAAAAACCAAACCGAACGACGTCCGAATGACCTGAAATTTTGCGCACACATCACAAATCACATATCAAAGCTACAAAAACTCTCGAAATTCCATTCCGACCATCGTATCAAAATCTCACATACCATCCGGAACTCGCCAAAATTCAACCTCAATTCAAGTCTAATTCTACACTGGACCTCCGAATGCAATTTCGATTGTTCTCTTAAGTCATAAATCATCTCCCGAAAATAGTCGAATCATTAGAAATCCATTCTGAGCCTTATAACCCATAGGTCAACATTCGGTTGACTTTTCCAAACTAACCTTCTCATAAAGAGAATTGTCTCATTTCTAATCGAATTCTACCCGATTTACTTCAAATTTTCCAAACACATATAATGAAACATCTAGAAGCATAGAACAGGGAAACGAGGCAGTAATTCCCGTAACAACGGGTCAGATCGTTACAATATATATATATATATATATATATATATATATATATATATATATATATATCATCTATTATTTTGGGAGCTTAAAAGTATGCATTTCTCATCTTTTATCAGCAGTACCTAATGAAAATTTCATTGCACCCCTTCGTATTGTGAAGGTCATTGCAATCGGTATGGAAACGGCGGACAGGATATATGCATCCACAGACTCCAAGTGAGACCAAAAGAATTTATCTTTTGTCTAATGAGCAGTTTGGACTGATCCATACTGTTAGTTTACAGCAGAAAACATTTTCTGATATTCGTTTTATTATTCTTCCGGCCAAAATTTATTGGTACGATTAATATTTAAAGAGTTCAAAAGTTTCTTTTTTCAGTTACATCTTTTTCAAGTGATTTATAGTCTAAGAAATCAGTGCCCTAATCTACAAAAGAATTACATGAAATATTCTTGTACTTTAAATCTTATTGGCATTGTGTTCCTTTTTTTTAACGGGGAGAGTATTAAAGCATTGTTGTGTTAATCTTTAACTATTGTTGTATGCTACTAATCAATATGCAGAGCTAGAGAATTAGATACGGGTTCGGACGAATATATTAATTTTTATTTCGATCATGTATTTGTATTAGGAAATGAACACGGTAACTAAATGGTGGCAAGTTTAGAACCCTTAAACTTCGAATATGCTCCGCTGTATGTTGAATCAATAAGCATTGAAATTTATTTTCTTTTCGAAACTTTTGTAAGTGAATTCGAATATGTATGAAACAAAATATACAAGATTGAAATCAACTCGAATATGTATGAAATGAATATACAAGTTTGAAACGAACCACGACTAGCTTGGGAACAATGTCATTAATTTATTATTGATTGCAAACCTTTTGGTGCGGATAACACTCCATGTAGCTCCAGTGCGAGGAAATTAATTAAATAATCAATATCTAATCCAATGCTTAGATATTCAACAAAATAATACAATATAAAGAAGATTGACGATTTCACACTCACAATGAATTAATAGAAATAAGAACTAGGCATCTTTCATGCGGATTCTAAAGGAGGGTTACTACTTTGCGTAGTCATGATCTCCAGTTTTAAAGTTTGTTTTTCCTTCTTGTATTGCTTTATCTCACCATAAAAATATGAAATGAAGCCCCAAATAGAGAGGAAAAGTGCCACTCCTTTTTCAGGTTGAAACTTTTCATGGAAAATAATAACAGCTAAAACTTCTGTAACTGGGAGCAACACAGCAATAATGATACTAGAGAGCAAAGAAGAGGAATAAGAAAGGACTCCAATGGCTCCCACAAAGAAGAATTGCCAAATAACGGCACTCCATACTAGCACATTATAGTATTTTTCTTCTCCAAGTCCAAATTGTTTTGCTTCTCTTGAAATTGCCTGGACAAATTGTTTATACTATCAGTTTATAAAAAAAGACAGTTCAGTGCACGAAGTATATCATATTCACCCAAGATCCAGGCAAAAACTTGCAGCCGAAGGGGTATGATGTAGGCAACCTACACTGATGTAAGCATAATTCCACGTCTCAAACTCGTAATCTGTAACGGAAACAACTTTACCGTTTCTCCAAGGCTTCGCTTCATTTATACTATCAGTGTATATAAATTAATTAAATCTAAAATTATTTGATGTAAGAAATTTAAATCGATCTTTATATGGAAATCATCCATGTGTAGAGTAAGTATTTTTCACCTAACTGGATTTATTGATAACAACTACCACATGATAGAAGCATGGAACACTGAACTGGAAAGGTTTGAATGCGTATGAATTATCAATGCTGCATTTAATTAAACTCACTCCATACATTGTGTGTGGTCTAGTATATGAAAAAGAAAAACCTCTTAACCTTTAAATGAATCTTATTAGTAGTAATAGTTTTGCCAAAAAGAGAAAAAAAGAAAAAACGGTGGCCATTGAAAATACTCTTCCAACCTATTTATTTTATTTTTCTTGCTTTTTTGACTAGGGAAGAAATTAAGGATTTACTAATTGAATAGGAGTATAAGTTACTCCTATGTACTTTGATAATAAACATTTTTTAAAATAGTATAAAACTAACTACAAGTAATTGTCCATATATAATAAACCGTGAGTTATAATTAACTTGAAAAATAACATCAGTGATCTATTAAACTACAATGATTAAATTATATTGACAAAGTTAAACATCTTTATACTATTAGTATACACATAACAAACTTTCCTGCAAATAAAAAAAGAAGGAAGAAAGATGCTACGAGAGAGTTAGGTTATAGATATTAATACCTTGAAGTCGTTGTTTATGATCATTCCAACAGTTGCAAAAGCAGAAGCAAATAAACAAATCACCATTTGAACTTCCAACACCAAAGCATAAGTAATAATTTGCTTTGCTTTAATGTACGTTAACTCCACCATTGGCATAACAAATCCATATAAAGCAGCAGCTAAAAGCGTAAAAACAAACCCTAATATATACTCTTTACTCGACTCTCCCTTTGGCCTATCACTTCCAGAACGTAGTGCCAAAATCACTGCTCCAACAGTCAATAAAACTATAGCATTAATAGAATGTGACGTGAATTTTTGCTTTACAAGGAAAAAAGCAAAAACAGCTGTGAAAGCAAGTTGAGTTGCAAGAATTAGAGAAGAAGTTGAGACAGGTAATTTTGAGTTTCCATAAGCATATAAATAATTCTCAACACCAGTTAGGATACCAAATATAGAACTTGCTAAAAATATCCAAGGTGTTATAAGGAAGAGTTTCTTTGTGTTGTTTTTTCGACGTTGGAAATAGGCAATGGAAAGAGGGATCAAGATAAGTGGCCAACCAACAGTTTGTAGCAAACTCGACAACCAAATTCTATTGCCACCATGTAGGAAATAGAGGCGCATAATCAATGGACTACCACAATTACCAATTACTAGCAAAATACAGTTTATGACGAGAAGGATTTTTCTCATTCTTTCATTAGCATGAGTTGCCATTTTCGTTAAGTTTTTTTCTCTCTAATAGCTCATGCAGGTGAGAAACAAGACTAAGGATGAAGATATTTATATATGAGAAAAGAGGTCAAGTAAAATAAATTAAGAAAGGCTGATTTATAGTATAAAACTCAAAGTAGTGGAATCTTCACCTGCAGTAAATAAGAAGCAAACTTAGAAGGGGGGAAGGAACCCAAGTATGACTTTAAAATCTGGACAGGACCCTCCACGGTGTCGTTTCATAAAATGAATGAATCTCTACAGTATATAAGTGAGAAAGGCAGGAACGAACACAATGTGTTTCATGTGGACTTAAAGCAAAAGCACAAAAACCTGACATCAAACAACATATATAAAGCCATGGAGATCCTGTTGAAAATATATTAATTAGTTTCTTTCATTTCACAAATCACACGCAACAAAAGATTTTCCAAGTCCTATTTTAAAGGCAAAACACACACTACACACTATTATAAGATATATCTAACATATCGAATCATCTTAAAATATTGTATGGGATTTCTGCATTAATTTTTCAATCTTATATAATACTTCAAGAACCAACACAAGAAAGAAGGAAGAAACTTGTTTGGATTGTCATAATTCTTGAATAGCTTTTGTCAGCATTTACTTAAGTAGTAATTTGCCTTGTTTCAATTGTGGGATTGCTTTTATGGTTCAATTGTATGACTTTAACCTTTATAGAAAAGTATAACTAATTGGAAGTATGACTTATATGTTACATGTTTAAACCGTAAAAGCATCCACTAATGTTTACATTAGAGTAGGCTGTCTATATCACACCCTTTGAGATGCAGCCTTCACTACTAAAAAAAAAGGTTAAATTTGTTCTACTGTGGAGTTTACTCTAACCTCTACAAATTTTATCAAATTACGGAGTTTAGCCAAACCCCCATAATAAAATCCCTACTAATAATACCCACTAGCTAGATCCATCCCGGCTAAAAGCGGATAACCCCGCTCAAAATATTTTATTTTCACAAATTTTACGCGGGTCTTTTTTCCCTCTTTTATTTTGCTACCACAACCCTACTCTACAGTATCCTCAACCCAACTGTTCCCCAATTCCTCAGTCGTAGGTTGTTGATTAATTCTCTTAGACTATCGCCGTTTCTCGGTAGTCAAAAGGTTTGGAGTCAACTGTCTCTCACTACCTCCATGGTTATCCATTGCTATTTTCAATTTTAGTTTCTGTCATAATTGTTGAAATTGGCAAAACAAATTATCCCACATCGGTAGATACTTAAGTTGGGGATTTCCCCCCCACCCCCAACCCCTATAAAAGAAGGTCTAATGTTTAGGATTTAAATACACCTCTCATTTGCCTTCTTATTCTTTTAAGACATTTGTATCTTCCCTCTTTAGTATTATTTCACTTGTATTTTGGAGTGGAATAAAATACTGGTTGTGTCCGAGGAGTAGGCAAAATTAGCCGAACCTCGTAAATTCTGGTGTTTCTTTTATTGTTGCTTTATTGTCTTATTTATTATTTGGTGGCTGTCATAATTTTTGGTATAGTAGTTGTGACTCATTCACACTATATACATTTGGCTTCCGCAACAATTAGTATCAGAGCCAAGGTATTATCTCGGTATGCTCTGTGGTTGCAGCGTAGTCTAATCTTCCACATCAGGAAAAGATTTATCTTGGTAACTGAGTCAAGGTTCTTTCTCGGTATGCTCTGTGGTTGCAGCTTAGTCTGATCTTCCACATCAGAAAGGAAATAATCTTAATTTGTGTCGTCAGCTATTAAATAATATTTATGTCAAAGATGGGAGACAATAAACAAGAAGAATCTACATCAACTGTGAGCAATACGTCATCATTGGCATCTTCGCTTCTGACAAGAATTGTGTCAAATGCAAAATTTGCGTTAGAAATTTTTGACGGGTCCGGACATTTTGTGATATGGCAAGGCGAGGTTCTAGATGTCCTTTTTTAACAAGGGCTAGATCTTGCTATTGAAGAAAAGAGACCAGATGGTATTGGAGAAGAAGATTGGAGAATTATCAACCGTGTTGCTTGCGGTACCATTCGATCCTACCTTGCTAGAGAGCAGAAATATCCATACACAAAGGAAACTTCTGCTAGTAAATTATGGAAAGCACTGGAGGATAAATTTTTGAAGAAAAACGGTCAAAATAAATTGTACATGAAGAAGAGACTGTTTCACTTCACCTATGTTCCTGGTACCACGATGAATGAACATATCACCAGTTTCACTAAGTTGGTCACAAATTTGCAAAATATGAATACAACTTATGATCATGGTGACTTGGCCTTGATGTTGTTGGCGTCACTTCCTAATGAGTACGAGCACCTTGAAACTACTCTACTCCATGGAAATGACGAAGTTTCTCTCAGAGAAGTTTGTTCGGCTTTGTACAGCTATGAACAAAGAAATCGAGAAAAACAGAAGGGCGGAGAAGGAGAAGCACTGTTCGTGATGGGTCGTCCTTAAAATCAAACGAGGACAAGGAAAGGAAGATCTAAGTCAAGATCTAAACCCAACAAAGATGAATGTGCCTTTTGTCGAGAAAAGGGGCACTGGAATAAAGACTGTCCGAAGTTGAATAATAAGGCCAAACATAATAATGGAAAGGCCATTATTGATACAAATGTAGCTGATTGTGATGATTCAGATTTCTCATTAGTTACAACGGAGCCGTCAACGTCATCAGACATATGGTTGATGGACTCGGCTTGTAGCTATCATATGTGTCCTAACAAAGATTGGCTTGTGGACTTTCAAGAAGGAGAATATGGAGTCGTCCAAACAGCGGATAACATCCCTCTTACCTCATATGGAATTGGTTCAATACGATTAAGGAACCATGATGGAATGATCAGAACATTAACAGATGTTCGATATGTACCGGGTTTGAAGAAAAATCTCATCTCTGTGGGAGCCCTGGAATCAAAAGGGTTCAAAATTATTGTAGAAAATGGAGTGACGAGAGTATGCTCCGGTGCACTAGTGGTAATGAAGGCCAATCGAAAGAATAATAACATGTACCGTTATCTCAGTAGTACAGTTATTGGTACAACGACAGTGACGTCCAGTGACAACAAAGAGGCAGAAGCAACCAGGCTATGGCACATGCGCTTGGGACATGATGGAGGAAAATCCTTGAAAAATCTATCAGATCAAGGATTGTTGAAAGGGGTAAAGGCTTGCAATTTAGAGCTTTGCGAGCATTGTGTCAAAGGGAAACAGATAAGGGTTAAATTTGGTACAACAATCCATAATACTAAAGGCATTTTGGAATATGTACATTCTAAAGTTTGGGGTCCTTCCAAAACACCTTCACTGGGTGGGAAACACTATTTTGTAGCCTTTGTTGATGATTTTTCCCGAAGAGTATGGGTGTATACAATGAAGATCAAATATGAAGTGCTAGAAATTTTTCTCAAATGGAAGACGATGGTGGTGAATCAAACGGGCAGGAGGATCAAGTGTATTCACACAGACAATGGGGTGAATACAAAAATGATCATTTCAATAAGGTCTTTGAAAATGATGGCATCGTCCGACACTTCACTGTCAGACATACACCACAATAGAATGGAGTGGCAGAACGTATGAACCGGACCATGCTGGAGAAGGTACGATGTATGTTGTCCAATGCTGACTTGGGCAAAGAATTTTGGGCTGAGGGAATTATATATGCATGCCACATTATTAATTGCTTACCATCTGCTGCTATTGATGGCAAGACACCATTTGAAAAATGGCATGGAAAGCCTGCTGTAGATTACGACTCCTTGCACGTGTTTGGCTCAACTGCATATTATCATGTGACAGAGTCAAAATTGGATCCAAGGGAAAAGAAGGCTATTTTTATGGGGATTACTTCTGGAGTCAAAGGATATCACTTATGGTGTCCTATGACAAAGAAAGTAATATTCAGCAGGAATGTTACCTTCGATGAATCTGCTATGGTAAACAAGGTAACAAATGAAGATACCAAACAAGATGATGGTGCTTCTAGCAGGTGGAGTTTGAGGGAAAATTTATTTTTCCTACACAAGAAGCAGGGGAGGAAACAAATGAAGATTATCCTCTGGAAGGAGAGCCAGTAGAGGAGATTCCAACTCAGGAATCTCAACAACAACTTGAATCAATAGCAACCAGCAGGCCAAAAAGGAATATAACGAAATAAGTTCGTCTCATAGAGACAATTGCTTGTGCAACTGCAATTGTAGCCGATGATGTTCCTACCACTTATAAAGACGTAGTCCAAAGTTTAGAAGAAGATAAGTGGAGGATTGTCGTGAATGATGAAATACATTCCCTTCATCAGAATCATACATGGAGATTGGCCAATCTCCCGAAGGGAAAGAAAGCAATTGGGTGCAAATGGGTATTTGCAAGAAGGAAGGATTTTCTAACCAAGCAGATGTTCGCTACAAAGCAAGGTTGGTGGCTAAATGATATGCTCAAAAGGAGGGAATTTATTACAATGAAATGTTTTCTCCAGTTGTAAAACATTCCTCAATTAGAATTATGTTGGCTTTGGTAGCACAGTTGGATTTGGAACTAGTTCAGATGGATGTAAAAACTGCGTTTTTACATGGAAACTTGTTGGAGGAAATCTATATGACTCAACCAGAAGGATTCAAAGTTGTTGGAAAGGAAAATTATGGTGTGCAAACTTGAAAAATCATTGTACAGATTAAAACAATCTTCTAGACAATGGTACAAGCGTTTTGACAAGTTTATGCTGCAGCAAGGGTACAATAGAAGCAAATACGATCATTGTGTGTATTTGCGCAAGCTTAAAGATGGTTCCTTTATATATCTTCTCCTATATGTTGATGATATGTTGATAGCTTCCAAGAATTCGGAAAAAATTGATAAGTTGAAGATTCAACTGAAGAAGGAGTTCGAGATGAAGAATCTGGGTGAGGCGAAGAAAATTCTTGGCATGGAGATAATAAGAGATAGACGTTCAAAGAAACTCTATTTATCTCAAAAAGTATATTTGAAGAGAGTACTACAACGTTTTGGCATAGATGAAAAAACTAAGCCGGTTAGTACTCCACTTGTTCCCCATTTTAAGCTAAGTACTACTATGTCGCCATTGGATGAAGCTGAACAAGAGTATATGTCAAAGGTACCATACACAATTGCTGTTGGTATCTTGATGTATGCAATGGTCTGTACGAGACCTGACATTTCACAAGCTATTGGAGTTATTAGCAGATATATGCACAATCCAGGAAAGGAGCATTGACAAGCTATGAAGTGGATTCTGCGGTATATTCATAATACTGTAGATGTCGGGTTAATTTTTGAGCAGGAAGACAATCAGTCTGTAGTTGGATATTGTGACTCAGATTTTGCGGGTGATCTCGACAAACAAAGATCAACTACTGGTTATGTGTTTACTTTTGCAAATGCACCAGTTAGTTGGAAGTCTACTTTGTAGTCAATAGTTGCTTTGTCTACAACAGAGGCAGAATACATGGCTATTACAGAGGCTGTGAAGGAGGCAATTTGGCTTCAAGGATTGGTAAAGGAGTTTGGTGTTGAACAAAAAGGTATCACAATTTTTTGTGATAGTCAAAGTGCTATTCAATTAGCGAAGAACCAAGTTTATCATGCAAGGACGAATCACATTGATGTTCGGTATCATTTTGTACGAGAAATCATAGAAGAAGGTGGAGTCACGGTGAAGAAAATTCATACTACAGAGAATCCTGCTGATATGCTGACAAAAGTGGTGACTGCGGTCAAATTTCAACATTGTTTGGATTTGATCAATATTGTTGAACATTGAATATTGAAGATGGAGACACAACCAAAATTTGTTATTGAGAGAGAATTGAAGATGTGAAATTTTGCCAAGGTGGAGATTTGTTGAAATTGGCAAAAATAAATTATCCCACATCGGTGGAGACTTAAGTTGGGGGGATTTTCCCCCTATAAAAGAAGGCCTAATGTTTAGGATTTAAATACACCTCTCATTTGTCTTCTTATCTTTTTAAGGCATTTGTATCTTCTCTCTTTAGTATTATTTCACTTGTATTTTGGAGTGGAATAAAATACTGGTTGTGTCCAATGAGTAGGCAAAATTAGCTCTGAACCTCGTAAATTCTGGTGTTTCTTTTATTGTTGCTTTATTGTCTTATTTATTATTTGGTGGCTGCCATAATTTTTGGTATAGTAGTTGTGACTCATTCACACTATATACATTTGGCTTCCACCACAATAATTTTACTCAAAATAGTTAGAATATCAGCTTCTGAGATGAACTCAAATTTTGGTTCTCTACATACTTTTTGCAACATGGCTTTCACAGAGGACGATACCTTGAAGGCTCCTGCACTACTTACGATTAGGTCTGCCTTGTCATTATCTTTTTGTTTCACTCCCTTTTTTTTCATGTTTCCTCTTCAACTTTAATCTCAAATTTCATGGGAAAAGCTAAGAATGTACTTTTTTTTACCGTTCTGTTTGCTTACAACATAGATATTAAAAGCAATGGTGTGGAATTTTTGTTTGAACAGAAGTGTTTTGATTTATTAAATTAATTCTAGCCCCAATGATATTTCCAAAAGGACAATTCTGGTTTGATAATTACTTGGCAATGGAAGCTTTGTACTTAAATTGTTTCCTATTATCTCTCGAAGTGAACTAATAATTAGCCACTGCAGCACTCTAATTAGTCTAGTTCATAGTATTTCCAATCCATTTGAACTATGATGAATACGTCAGTTTCCCACATACTTAGACACTATTCAAGTTGTTGTTTAGTGTAGTAAACTTATGTGGAGATACATTCAATTTTTGTTGCCCATCTTATAACTAGTAGTTATTTACTTGGTCTTGCAGAGGATTTGCTATGCTAAACTTGCATATTTTGCTTTTCAATGTGGGCTATATTAAGTTACTCCCCCTCATGGAGTCATACCTTATGCCTGGTTTATTTCATCCTTATAAGATATGGTTTCATAGTTATTTGAACCTAGAGAAAGGTATATTTCTTTTTCTTTCCAACAGATAATAACTTTGTATTACTCTTGGTTTATGCTTTAGTGGGTAGTTCATGAGATATTGCGTGTAGTGGTTATCTTGTCTCTCTTTCTTGGAAGCATGTATTAGGATCTTGTCAAATAGAAACTCGAGTATCAACCCCTTGTATCCACTGCTATGTTTTTAACAGTCATTACACAATTTGTTGAGATATATTTTGAGTTATTTCTATATTGTTTGATATGCGATATGTAGTTTATATATCACATTGCATAATCTTTCGTATAACATTTTGGATTTCTGAGTAGTTACTGTAACTTGCACTAGAATAAGCTGGCATGATTCTTCTTTTCAGGTGCAGTTTCTTGATTGAATTTCTTCCTCATGCAGTCATAATTGGCTTCATAACTAGAGGTTGGAGCAACCATGCCTATTAACCTTCAATAGCTGAAGGATTTACTTCTTTTGAATTGTTAATAAGAGCTAACTATTTGAACTCTAGTGGAATTAGACCAATGTGATAGGACTTTTTATCTTCACTTTTGTGCTGAGTGCAATGTGGAATGTATTAGTCAAATCACTTTCTTCTTCACTAAGTCTTTGTGGCCAATTTATTTGAAAATAGCAGTTGTATTGTTAGGGAGAGGGTACAAAAGGGACTTTTTAACCTTGACTGAAGTATGTCTAGGCTTGATATAATTAGTGGCTCTATGTTGCCAAGGCAAATATTTTTCTATATAATGGTAGGGTATCTGTAGCAAAGAATATCTTTGAGAATATAATTAATTGCTATATGTTACAATCCATCTTTTAAACATGTATATGCTATATGGACAGTGGTGACTATGAAGATAAATTGAAGTCAGTCAACTTGCTTCCTCTATTACATCTATTTGTAATATCACAATTATGCAAAAGTACCATATTCATAAATAGTTTAGTTTTGGAGAATTTTCAAGAAAAATCTCATTAATAGAAAAGGTTTAAAACAGTTAAACATTTGTGTTTGTTTACTCTTTATTACTGGTATCTTCTTTTTATTCCTCATAACGGGATTTTAGCTGGTCTTTATTGTGTTCTTTTAGGTATTGTGTTCTAAAATGAGTTCCTTTATTTTATTACTCCAACTTTGTTTTTTTTTTAGTTACGTGAACTTGACCAGCCTTCAAGAATGGATAATGTTGAGGAGAAGGGGAAGTCTTCCAAGATAAACAGGTAAACTTACTAACGATACATTGTTGTTCCACTTGAGCAAATATTAATCTAGATATTTACACAAATTCCAGATTTCCTAACCAAATTTTTTTTTTTCTGTTTCCTTTTTTTTTCTTTTCTTGTGCATTCTGAACTGGTTCTATTAGGTGATCTAATTATCCCTAGTTCTAACATGTTCCTTTCAAAGCTTTCTCTACTTAGTGCTTTTGTAAAGATGTCAGCATCTACTTATCATTCTATAGTGATAAGTTATTTCTCATAGTTGTCCCTTAAGAAATGATGTCTAACATCTATGTTCTTAGTTCTCTTATGATGAACCGGGTTCTTAATCATACTAATAGCACTAGGTTATCACAAAAAATAAGGATGCAACCAACTTCAATACCACAATCCATCAACTGTTGTTTGATCCACAACAACTGAGTACAACAAAAAGCAGCAACAACATACTCAGCTTCAGTAGTAGACAAGGCCACTAAATTTTGCTTTTTAATAGCACATGACACAAGACATGAACAAAGAAAATGTGTCATACCTGAGGTGCTCTTCCTGTCCAATAGGAAACCTACATAGTCAGCGTTAACATATCCCACTAGGTTAAAGTTACTACCTTTTAGATACCAAAAAGAAAAGGACAGTAGTGCCTTTCAAGTATCTCAATATTCTTTTGACAGTAGTCAAGTGGGATTTCTTTGGGTTTGCTTGAAATCGAGCACAAAGCCCTACACTAAATAATATTATCAGGTCTGCTAGCAGTAAGATACAAAAGTGAACCAATCACACCCCTATGCAACTTTTGATCAATAGATCAACCAGGTTAATCTATGTCCAATTTTTTGGCTGATGAAATAGAAGTGTCTATTTCCTTTGATTTGTCCATTTTAAACTTCTTAAGCAACTCTTTTTCGTATTTCATTGATGGATCATGGTTCCATTTTAGTTTTGTTTAATTTTTAAGCCTAAGAAGAAATTAAACTCACCCATCATACTAATTTCAAATTCACTCCTCATTAGTTTAGCGAATTCCTTACTTAGTTTTTCAGTCTTTGCCCCAAAAATTATGTCATCAACAGATATTTGTATCACTAGAAGATCCTTACCTTTTTCTCTCAAGAATAGAGTGCTATCAATTTTACCTCTCTTGAAGCCATGTTCAAGTAGGAATTTTGATAGTTGTTCATACCATGCTCTAGGAGCCTGCTTGAGTCCATAGAGTGCCTTGTCTAGTTTGTATACATGATCCGAAAACTCCTTGCTTTCTAATCCTGGAGGTTGTTTGGCTAATACTTCTTCCTTTAAGTAGCAATTTAGGAAGACACTCTTGACGTCCATCTAGTGAAGAGCAAAAACCATGTATACAGCAATGTCTATAAGGAGTCTTATTGCTTCTAACCTAGCAATTGGAGCAAACATCTCATCATAGTCTATGTCATCCTCTTGGATATAACCTTGAACCACAAACCTAGCTTTGTTCCTTGTAACAATTCTATCTTCATCAAGTTTGTTTCTGAAGACCCTTTTAGTGCCAATTACTAATCTGCTTTTGGGTCTTGGAACCAGATGCCAAATTTGACTCCTTTCAAGCTGATTGAGTTCATCATGCATTGCATTTACCCAGTTTGTATCCTACAAGGCTTCAACAACATTTTTAGGTTCAATATGTGATAGGAAAGCATCAAAAGTGCAAAGATTCTTAAATTAATATCTAGTTTTAATTCCAGAAGTTGGATCAATAATTATATTCTCAATGGGATGAGAACTTTGATACTTGTAAGGCTTCACAACTAGTTTCTGCTTGATGTTTCTTCCATGTTTTGTTGCTGAGGAACAAGCTCATCGACAGGTTCTATTGGAGAATTAGATTCAATTCTTCTTTGTTCGGTTCTGCCTATTAGGTTGCCCTGGATGGAAGAACCTGTTCCTTCTTCTAGTGGAGCTTTAGCTTGGGCTGTAATTTTATTTAAACTTTTTACCAGCCCAATAGCTTCATCTTTATGTTCCTGTCTCTTAGAAAGAATGTTAGTTTCATTAAAAACTACATGCTTTTTTCATCACATATAGTTCTTTTATTACACAATTTATAAGCTTTGCTATGTAAAGAATATTCTAAGAATACTCCCTCATCATTCTTGGGATCAAACTTACGTATGGATTCCTTTCCATTTTTGTGCAAAAGCACTTGCATCCAAATGCTCTAAGATGGGATATATTTGATTTTCTCCTTTAAAGTAACTCATAGGGAGTCTTCTCTACAAGAGATCTAGTCATGCACCTATTAATGATGTAACATGCAGTATTTATAGCTTCTGCCCAGAAACTATTGGGCAGTTTACTAGAAAGAAGCATAGTCCAAGCCATACTTCAAGTGTCTTGTTCTTTCTGTCAAATACTACATTTGGTTGTGGAGTCATAGGGGCTAAAAAGTTATGATCTATGCCATGCAAATTACAAAATTTAGCAAACTTAACAGTTTCAAATTCAATTCCATGATCCAACCTAATTGATGCAAGTTGATTACTTAGTTGTTTTTGAGTTTTTCTTACAAAAGAAGTAAACATGTCAAATGCTTCATCCTTAGATGTTAAAAACAATGTCCAAGTAAACCTAGAGTAATCATCAACAAGCACAATCACATATTTTTACCACCTCTGCTTAATGTTCTTATTGAACCATAGAGATCCATATGAACCAGTTCCATCGATATGGTCGTGCTTACCACTTTCTTGCAATTAAAAGAGGATCTTACCTGCTTCCCCCTTTTACAAGCCTCACAAACTTTGTCTTCCTTAAACTTGATGTTAGACATCCCTATCACCAGGTCCTAGAGACTAATTTGTTGAGTTGACTTTGACTTATATGTCCAAGTCTTTTGTGCCAAAGGAGGGAATCATTGTCCAACACACTTAAGCAAATGAGTTTATTTTCTGAAAGAGTGGAAAGATCTACAATGTGTATATTGTTTATTCTTTTTTCTTGTAAAACAATCTTGTCAGTGGTAAGATTTATCATAAAACATTTGGTAGAGGTGAATGCTACTAAGTTACATCTATCACACAATTTTGATACACTTATTAGGCCATATTTCAAGCCATCTATCAAGTAGACATTCTCAATGGAGTGTGAGTCTGTCTTACCTACCATTCCAACCCCAGTGATCTAACATATCTTACCATTTCCAAGGGAGACATCACCTCCTTTTAGGTCCTCAAGTGAAAGGAACTGGTTCTTGCTTCCAGTTATATGCTTTGAGCAGCCATTATCCATGTACCATATTTGGCTGCTCCCCTTTACTTGGACCCACAAAAATATACCAGGGGTTAGTCTTTGGAACCCAAACTAGTTTGGGTCCCTTTTTATAGGCAAAAGTGTAAATTAAATTCTTTTTAGCCCATCCTAGCAGCCTTTTTTTTCCTTGAACAAATGTTTTGTTCTTTTGACTGGTCTTATCTTTTGTAGTGCACTCACTATTGTAGTGACATTCTTACCAGAGTGTGTGTAGATTTTGTTCTCAAGAAGTGTGATGTACTTGCTTTTGGGATTCCACTTAGGTGCAGGGGTCCCGTAGCCAAGTTCTCTCTTATTGCTACTATGGTGTTCTTGTTGCCATGAAAGTTCATCAGAGGACTTATTCCTATTAATTCATTGTGAGTGTGAAATCGTCAATCTTCTTTATATTGTATTATTTTGTTGAATATCTAAGCATTGGATTATTAGATATTGATTATTTAATTAATTTCCTCGCATTAGAGCTACATGGAGTGTTATCCGCACCACAAGGTTTGCAATCAATAATAAATTAATGGCAGTGTTCCCAAGCTAGTCGTGGTTCGTTTCAAACTTGTTTACCCATTAGGATCTTCACAAGTCTATCCCTCATAGAACCCCACACAGTCCGATAATGGGGTGTCACCAGTCATGAGCATCTATCAATATACTACAAGTCTAAAATGTCGACAAGGCTATTACAGAATAGATGAAAGAGAACGAAAAGAGCAAAAGGGGAAGAGGCACGGGGCTGCGAACGTCGAGCAACTAGAATTTAAAATAATTTGATTCGTTCTTTAAATATATATTTTGTTTTAATTAAATTAAGATTTTAGGAATCGAACATATTTAAGTTCCTTCTTTACAATGTACTTTTTTCATTTATTTATGGTAGAAGTTTTAGGAATGTGTTTTTTTACTTTTCTAAATCGAGGTCCAAAATAGGAAAGTAATTAAATGACTATTTCTAAATATTAGGAAAGTTAATTGAATAATTAATACTATATATATGAAAATAATTAAATGACTATTTTATCCAGTGTGAATTCTATTTTAAAGGGGTAAAAAAGACGAGCGACATTTCGCTACAGGTCTTCCTGCTTTTAATATAATATAGATTTAGATTCAGATTTTTTTTTTTATTTTATCAGTAAAAACTCAAGCACTTTTACCTTCTCTTAGGTTTAGGAGTATTTGTTTATGTATATATTAATAATATTTAGAACTTTAAATTTATAAAATTTTTACCTTTTATGGATTACCTATATTATATTTATTAAACTATATTTTCTATACTATATTAAAAGCATAAAATTTCTCAGCGAAATGTCATTGTCTTTTTTGTCCTTTAAAAGTAGAAGTTCACATTAGACAAAATAGTAATTTAATTTATTTTTCTAATATTTAGAATTTGAAATAAACTAAAGTTTCATTTATTAAATTATTTGTTATTTGAATTATGTACAACATCCTAATATTTAGGATTTTAAAATTAAATTTTAAATAACTTTATTTCCATGAATTATAAAAGTTCTAAAACGACTTCCGTAAAAGATAAATTGAAATTTACATGTGAAAAGAGGAAAACACCATAATTTGATCCAAAAATACATGAGCAATTGAGCTAGGCATTAGTGAGCAAATAAATTTCACTATAGACAACTAGAAACTCTCCTAAAAAGAAAAGTTTACTTAGAGTTAATGTATGGAATATAACTAATTTAGATTAAGATGTAACTCTACTTAGAACAAACTATATAAAATAAGTCAATCTACTTTCAAGAAAATCGACGTTTAAATTTTTTTTAAATTTGATTTTACATTTGAAAAAAATAGTATTTTATTGTTCTTCTAATATTTAAATTTTTGAAATAAAAATAAAATTTATCTTTAGAATTATTTTTTTATTTAAATTATACATAAGAATTCCTAACATTTATGACTAAATCACTTAAATTTTATTTGCAAAAATTCTTTTCTCATTGAACACTTTAAAAATAAAATTCTTATTATCTAAATTTACAATTTTCTTATTAAATTTCTATGCAGGATATCCTAACTTTTAATACTTTATAATTAGTTAATATTTTGTCTTATATAAATTTCTTATTTGAACACATTGAAAATAAAAGTTTTATTCGATAAAACTGTAAATGCACTATATTATTTAAAATGTGAGATGATTTAAAGTTTCAACATAATATTTATTTATTTATCTATACTATTATAGAAGTAGAAAACTCGAATACAAAATATCGATAAAATGCGAGTGAAGTTAATCTGAGAAAAGAACAAAGAGTGAAATAAAAGGGCATAGAATATTTTTAAACTTTTAATCTCTTTTATTATAAAGTAGATTAACCTCATTTTGGACATAAAAGATCTATTTTAGAATTTTGATAAATTAAAATTAAATATTAGTTTCTTTATTTTTCAAAAAGGGGAAAAACTAATTGATTGGTTACACGAGTAGAGTCAGCGTAAAGTTTTTATACACCATTTTATATCACTGATAGAGATGGCTCTTAGTTCTGTTAAAAAAATGAATGGTCCAAAAATTAAAATTAATATGAAATTCTTCACTATTTTCTTACATTCATTGACAAGAAGGGTTGCTCTGATGGTAAGCAACCTCCACTTCCAACTAAGAGGTTGTGAGTTCGAGTATTCCCAAGACAAGGTGGGAAGTTCTTGGAAGGAAGGATGTCAAGGGTCTATTTGGAAACAACCTCTCTACCTCAGGGTAGCGATAAATTTGCGTATACACTACCCTTCACAGAACCCACTAAATGAAATTATATTGGGTTGTTGTTGTTGTTGTTGTTGTTGTTGTTTCTTATATTCATTACTTGCCTCTTTTTCTTTAATTCATTATCTTTTTATGTAATAACATTATGAATGTAACATTTATGAAGAGATGTTAGGTGAAATATAAAAATACACTATATTTATTTTTTATATAATAAAGTATTTATAATTACAAATATTGTTTAACTAATCCAACTAAATTCATTATCTTTTGCATGTCCAAAAAATATTAATTTAACTATTTTATCAATGTGAATTAATTTTTATTATTTAAACATATATTGCATTTATTTTAACATCAACTACTATTTTTCAACTTTTTTTTGTATATGTTTAATAATGATTAACGCGTTGTACACGTGTAATGCATGTACACTAATATTAGTATATATATATATATATATATATATATATATATATATATATATATATATATATATATATATATATATATATCTTATCAAGCTATTATTTTGGGAGTGACTAAAAGTATGCATTTCTCATCTTTTATCAGCAGTACCTAATGAAAATTTCATTGCACCCCTTCGTATTGTGAAGGTTATTGCAATCGGTATGGAAACGGCGGACAGGATATATCCATCCACAGACTCCAAGTGAGACCAAAAGAATTTATCTTTTGTCTAATGAATAGTTTGGACTGATCCATATTGTTAGTTTACAGCAGAAAACATTTTCTGATATTCGTTTTATTATTCTTCCGGCCAAAATTTATTGGTACGATTAATATTTAAAGAGCAAAAGTTTCTTTTTTCAGTTACATCTTTTTCAAGTGATTTATAGTCTAAAAAATCAGTGCCCTAATCTACAAAAGAATTACATGAAATATTCTTGTACTTTAAATCTTATTGGCATTATGTTCCTTTTTTTTTAACGGGGAGAGTATTAAAGCATTGTTGTGTTAATCTTTAACTATTGTTGTATGCTACTAATTAATATGCAGAGCTAGAGAATTAGATATGGGTTCGGACGAATATATTAGCTTTTATTTAGATCATGTATTTGTATTAGGAAATGAACACGGTAACTAAAATAAACTATGAGTTTGATGGTAAGTTCAGAACCCTTAATTAAACTTCGAATATTAGCTCCGTTTTATGTTGAATCAATAAGCATTGAAATTTATTTTCTTTTCGAAACTTGTGTACAATTGAAGTGAACTCGAATATGTATGAAACAAAATATACAAGATTGAAATCAACTCGAATATGTATGAAATGAATATACAAGTTTGAAACGAACCACGACTAGCTTGGGAACAATGCCATTAATTTATTATTGATTGCAAACCTTTTGGTGCGGATAACACTCCATGTAGCTCCAATGTGAGGAAATTAATTAAATAATCAATATCTAATCCAATGCTTAGATATTCAACAAAATAAAATAATATAAAGAAGATTGACGATTTCACACTCACAATGAATTAATAGAAATAAGAAATATGTAGCTCCTTTCATGCGGATTCTAAAGGAGGGTTACTACTTTGCGTAGTTGTCATGATTTCCAGTTTTAAAGTTTGTTTTTCCTTCTTGTGTTGCTTCATCTCACCGTAAAAATATGAAATGAAGCCCCAAATCGAGAGGAAAAGTGCCACTCCTTTTTCAGGTTGAAACTTTTCATGGAAAATAATAACAGCTAAGACTTCTGTAACTGGGAGCAACACAGCAATAATGATACTAGAGAGCAAAGAAGAGGAATAAGAAAGGACTCCAATGGCTCCAACAAAGAAGAATTGCCAAATGACGGCACTCCATACTAGCACATTATAGTATTTTTCTTCTCCAAGTCCGAATTGTTTTGCCTCTCTTGAAATTGCCTGTACAAATTGTTTATACTATCAGTTAATAGAAAAAGACAGTCCAGTGTACGAAGCATATCACATTCATGCAAATTCGAGGCAAAAGCCTGCAGCCGAAGGGGTATGATGTAGGCAGCCTACCTTGATGAAAGCATAATTCCACGTCTCGAATTCGTAATCTAACCCGGAAACAACTTTACCGTTGCTCCAAGGCTCCGCTTCATTTATACTATTAGTGTATATAAATTAATTATATTGACAAAGTTAAAAATCTTTATACTATTAGTATACTCACAATAAACATTCCTGCAAATAAAAAAAGAAGGAAGAAAGATGCTACGAGAGAGTTAGGTTATAGATATTAATACCTTGAAGTCGTTGTTTATGATCATTCCAACAGTTGCAAAAGCAGAAGCAAAACAACAAATCACCATTTGAACTTCCAACACCAAAGCATAAGTAATAGTTTGCTTTGCTTTAATGTACGTTAACTCCACCATTGGCATAACAAATCCATATAAAGCAGCAGCTAAAAGCGTAAAAACAAACCCTAATATATACTCTTTACTCGACTCTCCCTTTGGCCTATCACTTCCAGAACGTAGTGCCAAAATCACTGCTCCAACAGTCAATAAAACTATGGCATTAATAGAATGTGACGTGAATTTTTGTTTTACAAGGAAAAAAGCAAAAACAGCTGTGAAAGCAAGTTGAGTTGCAAGAATTAGAGAAGAAGTTGAGACAGGTAATTTTGAGTTTCCATAAGCATATAAATAATTCTCAACACCAGTTAGGATACCAAATATAGAACTTGCTAAAAATATCCAAGGTGTTATAAGGAAGAGTTTCTTTGTGTTGTTTTTTCGACGTTGGAAATAGGCAATGGAAAGAGGTATCAAGATAAGTGGCCAACCAACAGTTTGTAGCAAACTCGACAACCAAATTCTATTGCCACCATGTAAGAAATAGAGGCGCATAATCAATGGACTACCACAATTTCCAATTACTAGCAAAATACAGTTTATGACAAGAAGGATTTTTCTCATTCTTTCATTAGCATGAGTTGCCATTTTCGTTAAGTTTTTTCTCTCTAATAACTCATGCGGGTGAGAAACAAGACTAAGGATGAAGCTATTTATATATGAGAAAAGAGGTCAAGTTAAATAAATTAAGAAGGGCTGATTAATAGTATAAAACTCAAAGTAGTGGAATCTTCACCTGCAGTAAATAAGAAGCAAACTTAGAAGGGGGGAAGGAACCCAAGTATGACTTTAAAATCTGGAGGGGACACTCCACGGTGTCGTTTCATAAAATGAATGAATCTCTACAGTATATAAGTGAGAAAGGCAGGAACGAACACAATGAGTTTCATGTGGACTTAAAGCAAAAGAACAAAAACCTGACATCAAACAACATATATAAAACCATGGAAATCCTGTTGAAACTATATATTAATTAGTTTCTTTCATTTCACAAATCACACGCAACAAAAGATTTTCCAAGTCCTATTCTAAAGGCAAAACACATACTACACACAATTGTAAGATATATCTAACATATCGAATCATCTTAAAATATTGTATGGGATTTCTGGATTTTTCTATCTTATAGAATACTTCAAGAACCAACACAAGAAAGAAGGAAGAAACTTGTTTGGATTGTCATAGTTCTTGAAGAGCTTTTGTCAGCATCAACTTAAGTAGTAATTTGCCTTGTTTCAATTGTGGGATTACTTTTATGGTTCAATTGCATGACTTTAGCCTTTGTAGAAAAGTATAACTAATGGGAAGTATGACTTATAGGTCACATGTTCAAGCTGTGAAAGCAGTCACTAATGCTTACATTACAGTACACTATCTATATCACACCCCTCTACTAAAAAAAGGTTAAATTTGTTATACTGTGGAGTTTACTCTAACCTCTACAAATTGTATCAAATTATGGAGTTTGGTCAAACCCCCATAATAAAATCCCTACTAATAATACCCACTAGCTAGATCCATCATGGCTAAAAGCGGATAACCCGGCCCAAAATATTTTATTTTCACAAATCTTACGCGGGTCTTTTTTTCCCTCTTTTATTTGAGAAATTTATGCTTTATACCTACCTATTACAAAATAATTACCCGTATCTACCCACTCTTAAACTAATTACACTAAATACTTATCCGATCAAAAGTATTTACCCGCATCTTCTTCTACTACAACTGACATGCTCTTATCCTCATCTTTTTCTTCTCCGATGATGTGATCTCTCATCCTATTTTTCCACCAGGAGTGTACTGGCCATTAAAGAGTAAAGGCCTAGTAGTAGATTGTCCCTAGTTCCAGGGTGGTGCACTCATTTTGACCTGTTCCTCTTCAAGGATAACCTGCTCTAATACCATTTGATGTTTTATACTTCAATACACACAAGAAAGGGAGAGGGTGATTTGTATGGTGGCTAATTTTTTGACGATAGATATATTACGTATACCCATTAGGATCTTCACAAGTCTATCCCTCATAGAACCCGATACAGCTCGATACTGGGGTGTCACCAGTCATGAGCATCTATCAATATACTACAAGTCTAAAATGTCGACAAGGCTATTATAAAATAGATGAAAGAGAAAGAAAAGAGAAAAAGGGGGAGAGGCACGGGGCTGCGAACGTCGAGCAGCTACTTTGTGGACTCCAAAATCTGCCGGGAGCTCTCAACCCTCACAAGCAGGATCAAAAACGCCTGAATCTGCCCACCGAGTGCAGAGAGTAAAGTGAGTAATCCAACTCAGTAAGTAATAATCATAAATGAAGACTGAAAGCAAGAAATCACGTAAGACACATTATAGGCTATAAGGAAGCAGTAAAAGGCAGTAAAATGGTGAAGCACTAAAGATGTGTATAATTACAGAGTTCAGTTTAATCTTCATAAAATACCTTTTTGACAATTAAAAAAAGCAAACAGGCAAATAGGAAAGATAAACGCATAAAGGATCGCCCATCGGGCACAATGTCAACAAATTCTCCCCTTGGAGTATATCTCGAAAACAATACCAGCCCCTCGGGCAATATCTCACATCATAATGGGTACCCACGTTCACTGGGGGTGTGCAGACTCCTAGAGGAGCCCCTTATGGCCCAAGCACAATATCAAGCCATCTCATCGCATCATCACTAGGCTTTTGGCCTCATATCAACAAGCCACCTCGTGGCATACATATCTCAGGCCCTCGGCCTCATAATCATTATTAGTGTTTCCTCACAATACAGGCCATCAGCCTTACTCAGTTAGAATCTCACAAGCCACTCGAGCAACAGTAACACATGTTGCTCAGCCCAAAAATATCATTTAAGTGTTAGAGCACAGTAAACATGGTTGAGTTATGAAACCAGTAGAATATAGCATGACTGAGTTCGAGTATAAAGTCAAAGCAGTGAGGAAATATCAATAAAAATCCCCTAAGAGTTCAAATAGTTGGCATGAAGCCCAAGTATGGCATTCAGCCCAAAATATGATGAAAGCAAATAATTTTAAATCAAATACGCGGTAAAATAGTCATTTGGGATCCCCAACAGTGCACGACCCCACGCTCGTCATCTAGCATGTGTTTCACCTCAATATAGCACAACGATGTGCAATCCGGGGTTTCACACCCTCGGGACATCATTTACAATTATTACCCACCTCAATCTGGTTCAAACTCTAGCTTGTGGCGCCTTTGCCCCTCTAATCTGCGACCGCTCGCATCAAATCTATCTGATATCAAAATCACAATGTCAAAATATACTAAATGAAGCCCAAGCAAAAATAATCAATTTGGAGCATAAATCCTGTAATTACCAAAACCCAACCCCGGGGCCACATCTCGAAATTCGATAAAATTTACATCAATAGATTTCTCATCTCCCCACGAGTTTATACATATTAAAAATACTAAAATCCGACCACAAATGGCCCTCAAATACTCAAGTCTAGGTCTCCAATACCAACCCCTAGTTTTCCCAATTTTAACCCTTAAATTCCATTAATTATAGCTCTAATCCGTGAAATAATACCACAGGAACGAGTTTTATGTCAAAAATCCTTACCTCAATGAAAGTTCCTTTGAAATCATTCTTCAAATCGCCCAAAGAGCTCCAAAAACTGACTTAGAAATGGTGGAACAGATCAAAAGTCGCGAAGGAAAAAAAATTTATACTTTCTTGCCCAGGGATTTCGCATCTGTGGCCAACTCCCGCTTCTGCGGTATCGCATTTGCGGTCAACGAACTATTTCTGCGGTTTTTACTTACGTCTCAACTTTCCGCATCTGCGATGCCTTACCCGCACATGCACCATTGCAGGTGCGACTCCTCTGCCGCTTTAGCGGCTCCAGTCTTCCCAGGCCTTTTCCGCTTCTGTGGCCTTATTCTTTGCATCTGCGGCATCGCACTTGCGGTCCCCAATCCACGGGTGCCGAAACAACGGAGCAGTAATTCTGCAGCTTCACTGAAAATTCTATACTCTCCGTCAACCATCTGAAATCACCCCAAGGACCCACGGCACAAACATATCCCATAACCTTATTCAAACTTATACAAATCCTCAAATTACTTGAAACAACATTGAATCAACCAAAACACATCGGATTCAAGCCTAAGTTTCCAAAATCTTCTAAATTACACTTTTGATAAAAAAACCCAACCTAACCATGTCCGAATGACCTGAAAGTTTGCACACATATCCCAAATGACACCACGGAACTACTATAACTCTCGGAATTCCATTCTGACCCCCAGTATCAAAACCTCACATATCAATCGGAAATTGCCAAACTAGCAACTTCCCAATTCAAGCCTAAATCTACTCCGAACCTCCAAAACTCATTCCAATCACGCTTCTAAGTCCCAAATCACCTCCCGAAGCTATCTGAGCATTGGAACTCATATTTGAGACCTATAACACATAAGTCAACATCCGTTTGACTTTTCTAACTTAATCTTCCTCAAAACATACTAAGTGTCTCGAACATTACCAAATCTTTTTGGAACCCGAGCCGACCAACCCGATCACATGTTGAACCGATAGACAAAGAAATAAGAAGAAGAAATGTGTGAAACATAACGGTAACTCACGAGACAACTGGTCGGGTCATCACATCCTCCCCCTCTTAAACAAACGCTCGTCCTCGAATGAGTGAAGAAATATACCCGAAGCCTCAAATAAGTGAGAATATCTGCTCCATATTTCTTACTCGGTCTCCCAGGTAGCCTCCTCCACGAGCCGGCTTTTTTACTGCACTTTCATTGAAATTATATCCTTTGATCTCAATTTTAGAACCAAACGACCCAAAATAGCTATTGCTCCACATCATTGGTAAAATCATCACCTAACTAAACCGAGCTGAAATCCAGAATATGAGACGGATCCCCAATACACTTCCGGAGCATAGAAACATGAAGTACCGGATGCACGCTCGACAAGCTGGGTGGCAAAGTAAGCTCATAAACCACCTCCCCAATCCTCTGAAGCACATCAAAAGGCCTAATGAACCGAGGACTCAGTTCATCTTTCTTCCCAATCCTCAAAACACCTTTCATAGGTTAAACATTCAACAGAACCTTCTCACCAACCATAGTAGGACAAATCCTGAACCTTCCTATCAGCATAACTCTTTTGTCTTAACTACTTTATATGAAGCTTCTAATTACCTTCACCTTCTCTAAAGCATCCTGCACTAAGTCTGTCCCCAATAGCTTATCCTCACCCAGCTCAAACTAACCAACTAGTGATCTACACTGCCTCCCATACAAAGCCTCATATGGAGCTATCTAAATACTCGATTGGTAGTTGTTGTTATAAAAAACTCTCTAAGTGGTAGAAACTGATCACATGACCCTCCAAAATTAATTACACAAGCACAGAACATGTCCTCTAATATCTGAATAGTGCGCTCGGAGTGTTCGTCCGTCTTAAGGTGAAAAGTTGAGCTCAACCCAACCTGAGTACCCAACTATCACTGCACAGACCTCCAAAACTGCAAACTAAACTGAGTGACCCTATCTGTGATGATGGAAATTGGGACACCATACAAACAAACAATCACCAAGATATAGATCTCTAGAAACCTCTCTGAAGAATAGGTAGTATGCACAGGAATGAAGTGCGCAAACTTGGTCAGCCGGTCCACAATCACCTAAATAGCATCGAACTTCTTCAAGGTCCGTGGAAGTCCAACTACAAAGTCCACAGTAATCCACTCCCACTTCCACTCTGGAATATCCATCCACTGAAGCAAGCCATCAGGTCTCTGATGCTCATATTTCACCTGCTGACAATTGAGACACTAAGCTACAAGTCCCACAATGTCCTTCATCATTCTCCTCCACAAATAATGCTATCTCAAATCCTTATACATTTTCGCGGCACCTGGATGAATGGAATAGTCTGCGAGCTATGTGTCTCCTCCAGAATCAACTCCCAAAGCCAATCTATATTGGGCATACATATCCATCCTTGCATCCTCAATGCACCATCATCACCAATGGTTACATCTCTAGCATCATCATGCTGAACTCTGTCCTTAAGGACAAGCAAATGTGGATCATTATACTGGCGCTCTCTTATGCGATCATATAGGGAATATCCAAAAACAACACAAGACAATACCTGACTGGGCTCTGAAATATCCAACCTCACAAACTCATTGGACAAGGCCTAAATATCAACTGCAAGAGGTCTCTCCCAACTGGAATATATGCCAAACTCCCCATACTCATCGTCTTTCGGCTCAAAGCATTTGGCACCACATTGACCTTTCTCTGATGGTACAATATAGTGATATCATAATCCTTCAGTAACTCTCACCATCTCCACTACCTCAAATTAAGATCCTTCTACTTGAATAAGTGCTGGAAGCTACGATGATCAGTAAACACCTCACAAGACACACCATACAAGTAATGCCTCCAAATCTTCAACGTGTGAACTATGGCAGCCAACTCTTAATCATGAACATGATAGTTCTTCTCGTGGGGCTTCAACTAACGAGAAGCATAAGCAACAACTCTACCCTTCTTCATCAATACACAACCAAGACCAACTCTTGAAGCATCACAATACATGCTATATGAACCCGAAGCTGATGACAATACTAACACTGGAGTTGTGGTCAAGGTTGTCTTGAGCTTCTGAAAGCTCTCCTCACACTCATCTGACTATACAAATGAAGCACCCTTCTGAGTGAACTTGGTCAAGGGCGATGCAAGAGACGAAAATCCCTAAACAAACCAGCAATAATAGCCTGCCAAGTATGACATTTAGCCCAAAACATATAGTTGGCACGAGGCCCAAGTATGGAATTTAGCCCAAAACATGATGAAAGCAAATAGTTTTCAGTCAAATACATGGTAAAATAGTCACTTGAGATGAACTAAGTCGCAATCCCCAACACTACATGACCTCACGTTCATCATCTAGCGTGTGCTTCACCTTAATATAGCATAACAATGTGCAATCCGGGGTTTCATACCCTCAGGACATCATTTACAATCATTACTCACCTCAATCCGGTCCAAACTCTAGACCGTAATGCCTTTGCCCCTCGAATCTTCTTCCACTCGCATCGAATCTATCAAAAATCAAAATCACGACGTCAAAATATGCTAAGGGAACGAAGCCCAATCGAAAATAATCAGTTTGCAACATAAATCCCAAAATCACCAAAACTCAATCCCTAGGCCCACGTCTCAGAGTTCGATAAAATTTACATCAAAAGATTCCTCATATCGCCATAAGTTCATACATATCAAAAGTACCAAAATCCGACCAAATGGCCCCTCAAATCTTAAGTCTAGGTCTCAAATACCAAGCCCTAGTTTTCCAAATTTTAACCGTTGAATTCCATTAATTATAGCTCTAATCCGTGAAATAATACCATAGGAACGAGTTTTAGGTCCAAAATCCTTACCTCAATGAAGTTCCCTTGAAATCCTTCATAAAATCTCCCAAAAAGCTCCAAAAACTGACTTAGAAATGGTCGAATAGCTCAAAAATCATGAAGAAAAAAATTTATACTTTCTGGCCTAGGGATTTCGCATCTGCAACCAAATCCCCCTTCTGTGGTACCGTATTTGCGGTCAATGAACCCTTCTGTGGTTTTCTCTTAAGTCCCAACTTTCTGCATTCGTGATGCCTTACCCGCACATGTACCATCACAAGTGCGGCTCCTCAATCGCTTCTGTGGCTCCAGCCTTCCTAGGCCCTTTTCGCTTCTACTGCCTTCTTCTTCACATCTGCAGCATGGCACCTGCGATTCCCAATCCGCAAGTGCAGAAACAACAGAAGCGGAAAATCTGCAGTTTTCCAAAAATTCTAAACTTTCCGTCAACCATCCGAAATC
>JASVEL010009043.1:0-25164 GCA_032618575.1 Nicotiana noctiflora | reverse complement strand
TAAACTTTCCGTCAACCATCCGAAATCACCCCGAGGCCTCAACCAAAAGCACAAACGTATCCCATAACCTTATTCAAACTTATACCAATCTCAAAACACGTCAAACAACATCGAATCAACCAAAATACATCGGATTCAAGCCTGAATTTTTAAAATCTTCTAAATTACACTTTTGATAAAAAAATCCAACCAAACCACATCCGAATGACCTAAAATTTTTGCATACACTTCCAAAATGACACCACGTAACTACTGCAACTCTCAGAATTCCATTTAGACCGCTGTATCAAAATCTCACCTATCAACCAGAAATTGCTAAAATACCAACTTCGCCAATTCAAATCTAAATCTACTCTGAACCTCCAAAACTCATTCCGATCATGCTTCTAAATCCCAAATCACCATGCAAAGCTATCCGAACCATCAGAACTCACGTCCGAGTCATCTAGCAAATAAGCCAACATCTGGTTGATTTTTCCAACGTAAGTTTCCTAAAAAAAGACTAAGTGTCTCAAACCTTACCAAATTCTTTTTGAACCCGAGCCAACCAACCCGATCACATATAGAACCGATAGACAAAGAAATAACAAGCAGAAATAAGGGAAATAGAGCGGTAACTCATGAGACGACTGGTCGGGTCGTCACATCGTTGTACTACTTTAACTACATATATAGTATGTTATAGTATATGTCGATGTATTCATTATTTGTATTACAAAATTATTAACAGATAATATTTATATTATTTAGATAGTAAATATAAAAGTGATTCATAACTTTTGACCAATGTTGACCTGATAACATACCAACTTTGGTAAGTTATTTTCCAGAAATTAAAATATAGCGACAGGTTGATCCGTAATTGCTTCCCCTGCATTAAACAACCAACGTTGGTCGGTAAATTTAAATAAAGTTTCTTTAAATTTTATAAAATATTTTAAATAATAATATAACTATTAAAATTTTAAAAATTGGGCCCACATTACCGACAAATTGTGGTCGGTAATGTGAAAGATTCTTCGACTAAGCAAGTCTGACCAGCTCGGTCAACTTGTTGACCAACTTACCGACCACCCTATCACTTAAATTAAAAATAGCCGTTAAATATATAATATATGCATAATTATGTATTACATATGTATAAACATGTACAATCTACGTATGATGCCCCAAAAAATTTAATACTCTTTTTCAGACCAATGGCCTATTCAAGAAAAAAAGAATTCATGTAGACTCACATATCCATGTACTTTTAGAATGGATGTTGGCTCTCAGAAGAAGCAGTAGTTTGAGAAAAAGATACTGTAGTGCTTCCCTAAGAAATGATTCTTGACATTAATGAGTGAGAAGTCGACTGGAGGAATTCAATAGAAATTACCAAGTTTACATTTTCTGCATAGAACAGGAAATAACCGCATAACAACAAGATGGAAGAAAACTCATGCAATACATAAATATTGACAATCAAAAGATTTAATTTACAACGTAAGGCAGATGTTATCAAGCGTTAGCTGGAACTCTAACACGCTTCTTTTTCTTTTTGTATAAGCAAAAGAGAGCAACAGCAAACGCTAGGAAGAAGAGACCGCCAATTGATACGCCTACGGCTATGATTGTTGTTGTGTGTTTTCCACCTCCCGCCGGCGGAGGAGGAGCAACATTAATACCATTACTTGATGGCGGTGGAGGAAAAGTACCCGAAGGAATACTCGGTGAGGGAAGTGGTGTTAATGCTGGAGATGGAGAGAGTGGAGGAACTTTACCACCTTCTGAAGGTAGTGATGAAGGTGCTAACCTTGGTGATGATTGTGAGTTTTGTGGGGCCATATAAGATGGTGTACTTGGTGAAGAAGCTGGAGATTGCGAGGCATTTGGTGGTGAATAAGTTGGTGAAAGTGGAATTTTGGAATTGTTTGGTGATGGTGAACTCGGAGTCTGTGGTGGTGAAAGTGGACCCTTGGAATTGTTCGGTGGTGAACTCGGAGTTTGTGGCGGAGGAGATGTTGGTGTTGGCAATGTTGGCGGAGGTGTTATGGGTATCGCCGCCACCGGAGGTGGTGGTTTCGGAGCATTAGACGGTGGAGTTGGTGGAGGTGGAGAACAATAATTATAAGCCATTGCAATGCGCTTACGGAAAGGCATTTTTATTGCATTTATTATAGCTGTTTGATTAGGAAAAGAGGTACCAACGTTGAATATTGGACTAATATAACTATATATAACGCACTAATATTTACGTATCTTACACTGTTTAAAGTACACTTATAAAGTGGAATTGATTAAAGATAAGCATTTTAATGTTTGTTTAACCTATTGCGTTGAGTTTTACAATTCCAGAATAGTTGATAGTATCTTGACTTGCTTTCACACTATTATTTCTGCTAAAGAACGTGGGGTTGGTGTCATGATTATGGAGCAAAGCCAGCTTAAAACAGATATATTATGCTAGTGATGCAATTTAAAACACTTGCATTATTCACATGACTATTTATTTTACAGTCGCTGTACCGAGAGAGAACAAAGTTCGCTTTCTAAATTAAGCTTATATACTAGTCAATATGTTTGTGTTGGTAGAGGAATCGTCTAAGAAATATATAACTAAAAATGAGTTGGTCCATGTGTCATATTCCCCGATGAGGTAATCAAAGCTGTATTCTTTTGGTCCTCTTTTATTTTCGGTTGATAGTTTGTTCTTCATGAATTGTAAAGAAAACAAGAAATCCACCCGAAGGCTGATTAACTTTTTTCTGGAAAGATAACGGGTGGTGACGTTTCTTAATTACCTGAAAATATTAGAGGGAAAAACTCTAATTGCAGGGATGTTCAGACAGTCGCTTCTTATTAATCAGTCTCCAAGCACAAAGAATAATACATTGAAATCTCATAAATGAAGATGTAGCATTGCAGGATGCAATTTAGAAACAATTTGAAGCATACAAAATTAAAAGAAAAGCATATGGAAGTGTTGAAAGGTTACAAAAATATGATAGGCAAACTGGAAATCTTCCCGAACTAAGCCCCTTGAATCTTCACAATGGTACTTTAGCTTTCAGAAGATTTACTATCTAGTGTCTTCTGAAAACGACTACTCCCTTAGTCACGTTTTATGTGAAGCACTTGACTGAATATGCGCAGCGGAAAGCAAGCATACAATTCAGGCATCACATACATGAAAACTAAATAATGATATATTTACGAGATTAGAAGCACTAATCTCTTGAAATCGTTGCACAGGTCCTCCACAGAGCAAGAATCTCGGGAGGATTCGTTTGGAGTTTCGGAGAGTTTTGGGACACTTAGTCCCTAAATGAGAGCCTAAGCTTTAAAATTTTGACAATAGTCGGAGCAGTGTGAACACGACCTCAGAATGGGATTTCATTGGTAGCATTATCTCTGTTGGGTGATTTGGGATTAGGGGCATGTTCGAATTGTATGTTGGAGGTTCGTAGCTTATTTAGGCTTGAAATGCCAAAGTCGATTTTTTGAAGTTTCCGGATCGATAGTGAATTTTGATATTGGGGTCGGAATGGAATCCCGAAGTTGGAGTAGCTCCGTAGTGTTGAATGTAACGTGTGTGCAAAATTCAGGTCACTCGGACGAGGTTTGATAGATTTTTTGATTGAAAGCGGAATTTGGAAGTTTTGGAAATCCTTAGGCTTGAATCAGAGGGTGATTTGGTGTTTCGGCATTGTATTGAATATTCCGAGGGTTGGTACAAGTTTGAATAGAGTTATGTGACTTGTTGGCATGTTCGGTTGAGGTCTCAGGGCCTCAGGGCCTCAGGTGAGTTTTAAGGGCTTAACGGAAGTTAAATTGGACTTAGAAAAATTTGAAGTTGGTTGAACCTATCGTAATCGCACCTGCGTGTATGTGATTGCACCTGAGTCAGAGAAGAAGCGGTATGAGGGCCACAAGTGCGGTCTGAGGCAATTTTGAGATTGGCCGCAGATGCGGCCCAACTATCGCAGAAGCGGCACCACATCGGGTAAAAGAGGTCGCAGGTGCGGAAGTGTGGCTTTTAATGAATGTCGTAGGTATGGGTTTTTTTCGCAGAAGCGGGACCGCAGGTGTGGTCCTATGGTCGCAAAAGCGGTTTTGCTGGTCAGAAAAAGGGAAGAAACGAGGGTTTGAATTCAAAACTTGAAAAATAATTTGAAGCTCGGTTGAGGGCGATTTCTCGAGGGTTTTTGAAGGAGAAACATTGAGTAATGATTTCTATCTTGATTTTGATCTTAGAATATTAATTCATTGTTATTTTCCTCTTCTAATTAAAGAATTTGAGGGTAAAAGTTGTGAAATGGGAGAAAAGTTCCCCAATTAAAAATCCGGAATTTGAGTGAGATTTTGACGTCAGATTTTTGTAATTTTTGTTCGAGTATGTTCGTGAGTGATCGGGGTTCTGAACTTGTAAATTTTATCCAATTCTGAGACGTGGGCCCGAGGGACTTTTTGGGCGATTTTTTTAATCTCACGTGTTAGCTTCGAATTGATTATTGAATTAATTACTTGAAGTTATATTTATATTATGTAATTAATTTGAATAGATTTGGGCCATTTGGAGTCAGGTACTCGTGGCAAAAATATGATTTTGAGTTGATTGAACTAGTTTGAGGTAAGTGGCTTGCCTAACCTTGTGTGGGTGAACTCCCCTTAGGATTTGGTATTGTTGATATATGAAATGCCTTGTACATGTGGTAACGAGTGTGTACATGTGCTAATTATTGAGCAACTATAACTGTGTTTTCTCTCCTATTTATACTAGTTGCAATTTAAGCTTACTATTATCTTAGGGAAGCATGTCTAAGTGGCTTAATTGCTTTACTTGTTCAAACTTCATTATTTGAATTATATGAAGCATGCTAGGTTAGAAATACTTGTTTTACCTTGGTATAAAATTGGATTGAATTGAATATTCTTCGTGTTACTGTTGTATGTTTACTTTAGTACTACGGGAGATATCCCAGTAGATCCCCGTTGCCTATTTATTTAGGACTACGGATTGATATTCCGGTAGATCTCCCTGCACATTTATATTGGAACTACGGGACTGCACCTGGTAGATTCCCATAGTACTGGGTATTTACATTTAGGCCTATAAATTGGTATTTTGGTAGACACCCTACGCACTAAGAGTTCGATTATGGGACGACACCCGGGAGATTCACTGGATATTTATATTTGGGGACTATAGGATGGTATCCGGTAGATCCATGGTTGCTATCTCTGTGTGGAGTTACGTTCTTTATGTGATTTTCTCTCTGTTGTATTTGTTGTTATTTTTTATTATCATATACTACTTCATACTATTTATATATATATATATATATATATATATATATATATATATATATATATATATATATATATATATATATATATATATATATATATATATATATATATATATATATATAGATAGGTAGGGCCCTGACCTTCCTCATCATTACTCGATCGAGGTTAGGCTTGGCACTTACTGGGTACCAATGTGGTGTACACATGCCCTTTTCTGCACATAGTTTTTGTGTGCAGATCTAGGTTCTTCGACTCAGCTCTGCTATCATTGAGACGAGGCGATTATTCAGAGACTTCGAGGTATATTTGTCGCATCCGTAGACCGAGGAGCCCCTCTCCATTCTCTTTTGTAGTTATAGCCCTTCTGTATTTATTTTGATTCAGATATTCTAGAGTTAGAGCACTATGTAGTATCTATGGCTTGTGATTTCATGAGATTTCGGGTTTTGGGAGATCTTTCAGTTAATAGCGTGTATTTGTATATGTCGAACGACATCTTAAATGTTTTCATTATTTTTATCCACAGTTTCTACTAGTTTTTATCTGTTGTTCCCTTTTTCTGCTAATTATTAGGATTACCTAGTCGTAGAGACTAGGTGCCATCACGATAGTTCACGGAGGGTGAATTAAGGTCGTTACAAGTTGTTTTCAGAGCTCTAGGTTCATAGGAGTCATAAATCAAAAGCTAGTTTATTAGAGTCTCGCGGATCGGTTCGGAGACATATGTACTTATCTACGATAGGCTATGTAACTCTTAGAAAATTTCAACTTCATTTAATTTTTAACTAATGCTGTTTTTGTTTTTGTTTTTGTTTTCCTTTCTCTTCCCTGCGCCGAGGGTCGATTGAAAACAGCCTCTCTGCCCTCTTGGGTAGAGGTAAGGCCTGCCTACATATAACCCTCCCCAGACCCCACTTTGTGGGAATATACTGGGTTGTTGTTGTTGTTGTTGTTGATTTTTGATAACACAATTCTAAACTCCGTGTTCTATTATCTCACAGATGGCGAGGACACATTATACTAGAGATGATAAGGAACATGCACTCCCTATTGGAGACGTGAGAGGTCAGGGCTGGGGTAGAGGCAGAGGACGCACACGCGGTGTAGCCAAAGCACCCACGCGAGCTGCCACCAGGGAGCCACAACTCCTGCCGGATTCCAAGCACCTGATACGCCTACTGCTACTGCTACTACTACTCCAGCTCTTCAGGAGTCTCTTGCATAGTTCATGAGTATCTACACCACTCTAGCTCAGGTAGGGTTTCTTCTCCTTGCTGCATCCACATCCCAGGATGGGGGAGCAGCACAAACACCCGTCGCCCACACTCCTGAGCAGCGAGTGCAGGTTGAGTAGGTCCCAAATATTATACCGTCACAGCCTGTAGCCCCAGTTCATCACTACTATAGGGCAGCGACTTCCAAGTATGAGCAGCGGAGGCTTGCGATTCAAAAAGTACAAGCATCCTGTATTTAGTGGTCTAACATCATATAATGCTATGGGATTTCTAGAGGAGTGCCACTGTATCCTTTGCACTATGGGTATATAAGGATCGAGTGGGATTTCTTTCACTTCCTTCCAACTTCGAGGAGCAGTCTATCAGTGGTGATGTACTTTTGAGTTGGACAGTCCAACCGAGGCAGCTTCCCTTACTTGGACGTAGTTTTTGGGAGAGTTTGTCCCTCATTGGGGAGTCGAGAGTCGAGTGAGGTTCCGTCGACGCTCCAGTCTATGGCCCGTTATTATATCAAAATCAAATGAAAGGACTAACTAATCCTATCATGTCATGACCCCAATCTCGGTCGTGATGGCGCCCAACACAACTGCTAGGTAAGCCCGACCATTTACACTCTCATCTCGAGCATGAAGCTCAAACCAATTACTTGAATATTGTTGCCAACAATAAAGTTAAATGCTTAAGTGATAGATAGAAGCTAAACTGTATAATTTCCCAAAGACCTGGGATCACGAGTCTAGAGTCTCTAAACAATGCGCGATCCTATCCCAACACCGTTACACCTGAAGCACCTCAAGACACTATGCTCAAAGTCAACAACTACGTGCATTTGATATCTGAAACTAACGCAATTCATTACACCAACGGTGAAATAGAGAACACAACACACAACCCCATATACCATAACCAATGTTCCGTACACCGAGCAACACTTAATTACTCTTCCCGCTCGACTTTCTCTATGAATTCTCAATGGAACCACACCACATGTGCCCATAACTAACAAATCACAATGTCTCACAACATCGAAACAACTCATAGTTTTCCTCATATCGCTAACAAGCTCAATAACGATTGACTCAACCTATTCCTCAACAGTAGCACTCAAGGTCAACCAAACTAACTCAAGCTAAATGCATAGCCAAATCGGCCTGCTAATGAACTCAGTACCAAGAAGCCTGAAACTATTGCTTCCACTACTATAACTCCTGCCGAAGCCGTACGATATAGTACGCAGCCCCAAATCAATACCGAAATCCATAATCGCGTCCGGCGATATGTTCGGCCATACGAAATACATCCGAAAAGTCCCTCAATAATGGAACGGGATCAATGATAGAAACCTCTGCACTGACATCTATCACAAATGCCCAATTAAGAAAGTACTCATTCACAACTGTCCGCTGGTTCTTTGAAATATAAATCACTCTGCTAAAACATATTCTAACGCACTTCACCACTTAACCCGTGGCATTTCTGGCGTAGCCCCTAATGCAATAGTTCAAAATCACCCCACACTAAGACAACCAGTCCGAATTCCAACATCACATCCAAAATATAATATACTAGCGAATAAAGATCCACCACCTCAACATAGCCTGTATATCAAAACTCTATATAACACATAAATCATCATATCGGATCCTAGTTTCCACCGTGTGAATACATGCACCCATTTGATACCTAATCATTCCGCGATAGATACTCAATATTTACCTGTGCTACCAAGTAAACCCGAATACCACTAGTGCACCCAACAAGAACATGCCGCAATAGTATTAAAATTTAATCAGTTTAATCACATTACCTTTTTTTAAACACATACTCGCGTCAAATCACTTTCACTTAGCAATACCATCTTCCCTAATCATCTGAAGCTCTCTTATCTAATCGCTTAGAAGGAATCACTACACATCCCATGCTCTGCATGACATACACATGCCTTGTGCAAATTCTTACAATACTGATATAACGGATGAGATATGTATATATTCTTAGCCACTGTCGAAACAATAATTCATTAGTTCTATATTCTTGGCAAGAACTATCACCTTATTCTAAACCAAATAATGGTCTTAGATCTTTGCTTTACTGCATATACTCAGATTGCACTGATCCCGAATTCAATGATCTTGTCTCACCCAATACGAACTGCTCAGGCAATAAGCTACCAATTCGAATGTGGTACTAAAGAAAACGAGTTCTGGAAGAAATTATCATATCCTATGCACTAATACCGACTTTCCTTGGAAAACATGAAGCAAAGCATACAAAGACAGCATATAGAAAAACTATACTCGATATCACATTGTTGCAGCATGCAACCCGATCCAGATAACATACCCATGGCGGCGTGCCAACCGATCCACACATAGATCTCACATAAGGAGATGCACATCGAGTCAAATTTACTCATTACAACATAATACCGAGTATCTGTCGTACGTATGCTAAGTACATAATAATATCTTTGAGGGACATATAGCGTTATAAGCTACAACATTCAAGCACCACTGAGGTGCGATGTACAATCTGAATCTCAAGAGCCAAGATGCTCATATAACGTCATTCCTACGTGGATTCTTAACATATAGCAATTTCTCAAGCCGTCTCACAACTCACACAGAGCAATGCACCGCTACGCAAAATATCTGTCAAAGAAACACCAACCTAACTACTCCTCCACGAGGACCGCGTTACAAAAATGCACACATCTGGCCTGATATAGATCCATTATTCACATTAAGTCCATCCATCGACTCCAAGCTAATCCTGATTATAATGAAATAGTTTGACAACCTTTCAAGGGTCCATAATATATCCCCTTTTCTCATAACACACAAAAAAAGCCATCATAATCGGAGTAATCCTCCCTAGTTAGCAACCCAATAGGCCAAGTGCCCTCCAAGCATGAAATCCTCAATTTAATGACACTATCACAACCTTCATACTTGGTTGACATCTTTAATCAGTCAAGTGACTACATGCCACACTTATATAATCTTCCAGTGGGACACACTCCCACAACCTACCGCAACAATATTTGGGGCGTACCTCCAAACCACCGGTCGCACTAACGCTGAAGAGCGATCAAGAATCATTAGCCATGACACACCACCGCTCTCAGGTGTCGCTAAAGACGATACTAATTTATCTTAACCATCGAAAATTCCTTCATGATCATTCAATCTCTTGACATTTTGTCAAAATTTCTTCCTTCACTCATGTCATTCACAACCCAATTTCCATAACTAGAACTGATTCACCAGCCTGCGTCAAATCAGAACTAACATAGTACAAAACCACACAATCCGCTAACCAATAGCAAGCTCCCTAACTTGGCTCGAAGCCATATATCACAACACACTATATTCATAACGCATATGCTCCATTGTTGTCGTAATACCACAGTGAGATTAAACTCACTCCTTCATAAGCTTGTGGAAACAAAAATCATCTGGAATTTTAACTCTTCTGCACTTGCATTTACTCACATAACAGTTAAGCCTACTTTCTAGGCGACCAAATTTTTACTAAGTCCCAAAAATTTTAAAAATTTTGGCAGAGTTTCCTTTGTAATTGGGCCTATCCACCTGCCAGAGAATTACCAAAAACCAATCCTAACAACACGGCTATAACTTAACAAATTATCACAATGTATATCAACAACATTAACCTCAATACTACCCTTATTATATCATCAAAATCGATACAGGGGCATGCGTTGCACCTATTCGAGTCATAACACATAGAAAATACCTTTCAATTACACATGAGATCTTCTAGCACACACACAAGGTTCATACCACATGAGAACACTCTGCAGTAGATAACCCACTTGCTTCACCTCAATTTAGTATTTCAGCACACCTCCCACCAACATACACATAATATATCCAATTTAGTCTTCCTAAGTCTGAACTCATACCGCCACATGTATTGCACTTAACTTCCAACTAGGAGATAGAAAAATATCCTTCACGCGCCCATAACTTGGGGCTACACAACAGATCGCAATAGCAAACGAATCGCTTAACAGTTCATCTATTATCCCATAAACTTCTTCATCACTACCAAGATCACATAGATACACCTCACAGCACTAACATACTCATCACGTGGATACCCGACTACCATCCCAGCTAATAAGGACATTACCGAACACATACGTTCATAATACCAGCTCGCAAAATCAGCACCTCGGTGCTCAAGCCATAGGCAAAGATTCGCCCTCAAGTCCTCCAGACTGGCCCAACATGAACTCACGGAGATTATATCACGCCCCTCGATCGGGGAATCACCAGCCATCAAGGCAATTATATTACTGAGCGCTCGCGTGTGCATACAGAAGTGTTGTAGAATTTTCAAGAGTTATATCTCAAGTTGAATCAAATATTCACGATAAGAATTCCAAGAAAGTGAAGTGTTTCCTAAAGGTTTTGTAGCCTCCCGAGGATAGATACGGACGTCAACATACCGATCCGCGAGAGCCTACTAAACCAGCCTATGACTCGCAAGGCAGAGTAATCTGGCTCTGATACCAACTTGTCACGACCCCAATCCCGATCGTGACGGCGCCCAACACAACTGCTAGGCAAGCCCTACCATTTACACTCTCATCCCGAGCATGAAGCTCAAACCAATTACTTGAATATTGTTGCCAACAATAAAGTTAAATGCTTAACTGATAGATAGAAGATAAACTTTACTGGGGTCACGAGTCTAGAGCCTCTAAACAATGAGCGATCCTATCCCAACACCGTTACACCTGAAGCACCTCAAGCCGTTATGCTCAAAGTCAACAACTACGCATATTTTATATGCTTATTACTCACTGAGTACTTAGTACTCACCCCTACTCCCTGCACCTTTGTGTGAAGATTTAGGTACACCGGAGGTTTAGCTGAGTAGTCTTGTTTCCAGAGTTATCAGAGTTGTTATGGTAGCTGCTTGACGTTCGCAGGACCTGGCTTCTCTTTTTATTCCACGTTTACTTATACATATATTTTTCAGACTCGAGTATTTCGTTCAGATATTGTTATCGGATTTTGTTTAGAGGCTTTAGACTCGTGACCCCAGATCTTTTGGGAGTGTTTTATCGGTTTTCACACTTCTTAGTATTTTTATTTTATAAATATTGGATTATTACTCTACAAATATTATATTCTACCCAGATTGTTGGTTTGAGAGCGACTATTGGTCAGGCTTGCCTAGCTTTAGGGTTGGGCGCCATCACGGCCAGATTTGGGTCGTGACATATCAGCTACGAATTACAAGATTCCTATCTATAAGTCTTCAAAAGTTTGTTCTTGAGTCTTGGTTGGTTCTTCATGCGGACTCTAATTTGAATCTTGATGCTTGTTAGTTGCATGTGCTGGTTTATTCTTTTTCAGCTTCTGCACTTTCAGTTCACTTCTTTTCTTTATTTTTCTTCTTTTTATTTATTCTGAACTAAGACTTCTTCTTCTGGTCATCTTGAACCTTGTGCCTCGAGGTAAAACCTGCTCAGTCACCAAAACAAAAGAATAACGAAAATTTTCTGCCCTAGTTTTTACTAGGAAAAATTTGTGAGTTATTTGTAGCAAAACTCTATATTACTTAATTGTTGAAAGTAATAAAAGGTTGGGATTGTGTACCCTTTGGGTAAACAATGATTAGGGAGTGGAGATCCTATATCTAAAAATGAAAGCAACTAAGGAGTGGAGACCCTATGTTAGAAAAACGACCAGAAAGTGGAGACCCTATGTCTAAGACAAAATCAACTAGGGATTGGAGACCCTATGTTGGAAAAACGACTGATAGTGGAGACCCTATGTCTAAAAATCATCAACTAGAGAGTGGAGACCCTATGTTGGCATCAAGTTATGTTAGAATCAACTAGGGAGTAGAGACTCTATCTTGGATAATCATCAACTAGGGAGTGGTGACCCTATGTTGACATCAACTTATTTTGGCACCAAGTTATGTTGGCATCAACTAGGGACTGGAGACCCTATGTTGGCATCAATTAGGGAGTTGTGACCCTATGCTGGCATCAACTAGGGAGTGGAGACACTGTATTGGCATCAACCAGGGAGTGATGACCCTAAGTTGGCATCAAGTTATGTTGGCATCAACTAAGAGTGGAGACGTATGTTGGCATCAACTAGGGAGTGATGACCCTATATTGACATCAAGTTTTGTTGGAATCAACTAGGGAGTGGAGACTCTATGTTATCACGTTATGTTTGCATCAACTAGGGAGTGGTGACCCTATGTTGGCATCAACTAGGGAGTGGGGACCCTATATTGGCATCAACTATGGAATGAAGACCCTATGTTGGAAAACCGACTAAGGAGTGGAGACCCTGTGTCTAAAATAAAATCAACTATGGATTGGAGACCCTATGTTCGAAAATCATCAATTATGTAGTTGAGAACCTATGTTGGTATCAAATAGGGAGTGGAGACCCTATGTTAGCATCAAGTTATATTAACATCAACTAGGGATTGGAGACCCTATTAGAGAGTGGTGACCTTATGTTGGCATCAAGTTATTTTGGCATCAATTAGGGAGTGATGACCCTATGTTGGCATCAACTAGGGAGTGGGGACCCTATGCTGGCATCAACTAGATAGTGGAGACCCTATGTTGGCATCAAGTTATGTTTGCATCAACTAGGGAGTGGAGACCTTATGTTCGCATTAACTAGGGAGTGGAGACCCTATGTTAGCATCAACTAGGGAGTAAAGACCCTCTGTTGGCATCAACTAGGAAGTAGAGACCCTATGTTGGTATCAACTAGGGAGTGGAGACCCTATGTTAGAAAATGCAGTTAGGGATTGGAGACCCCATACTATCATGTTTTTGTATTTTCTTTGTTTTTTTTTATTTTTATTTAATTTTTTATCATTTTGTATTTAAGTGAATGAGTAAAAATGTAGGAAAGAATTTGGATGAGACTTCCCTTTTGGATTGATTATTGTTGCAGAACTATTTAAGTCTTTACGCGAGTTTCTTTATGGTTGCGCCTGCTTCTTGCAAGGTTACATTTAATTACACATATTTCCTATTTTTCAAACAAAGAACAATTTGTGAGTTTGAAATAGTCATTGGTTTTATGGTCTTTGGCATTTCAGTCACTTGATCTCGGCTCTTTCATCTGCAACATGTTGTTTCTTGAATACCGATTGCAATTTTGACACCGGAGAACCTCTGGCTTTTCTAGACTTTGCCAAGACGGTTGGTCGCGTGAGATCAATATTTTCAATTTTATTTTGCCTTTGTAGGCCTTTCAATTCTGTCTTGTTTATTTTTTTTATTTTTTTTATTTTTAACTTCGGATCATTGGGGAACATTTGGCTCCTCAAACTTTGCTGCAACGGCGAGTCTCGTGGGATTTAACCTTTTCCAACTTTATTTCGCCTTCATAGGCCTTTAATTTCTAACTTTTTTCTTCAAACCTTAATTTCAGAGCATTTTGGGTATCTTGGCTTTTCAAACTTTGCCGAGACAGTTAGCCATGGGACTCAACCTTTTCAACTTCATTTGCCTTTATAGGTACTCAATTTTATTTTCTACTTCCAAGAGTTTTCAATTCAAGTCGAAGTCGACTTGATGCCCTTGCCGAGGCTGGGTGCCTTCTTGTGTATTAGCTTGTATCAAAGGAGAACCATGTAAATCAGTCTTACTTTCCTTTCTTTGTCTTAGTTTTGGAACAGAGTTAGACCGAATGGGATTCAAAGAAAAACAAATAATAGAAAAAATAATGAATTTAAACAAAAGGTATCCTTTTTGGGGAAAGGACAGAAGGACTTATCTAGAGTATATGCGGACTTCAATGAATATGATATGCCTTTGGTACTGGATGCCTGATCTGTGCAAACCGTCCGACTCTTAGAAACTTATCACAACATTTTCCTCGACATCGTGAAACCTTGCCCAGGACTGTGTTAATGTTAGAGACTAAAGATCCTCTTTTTTGATCAGTGGTGCCCTTTGTGGGTTTTCACGCGCCGGCCTCTCTAATTTCTCTTCTCACCATCACATTGTAGTGCTCTTCATGAGTTTTCACTAACAAGACTCTCTCATTTTAGTTTCTCTACTTACTATTGTCTTACAACGCCCGCGGGGGTTTCCACTGATAATACTCTCTTATTTCATTTCTCTCATTGGTTGTATTAGATCGAAGTAACTATGTCCTCCAATTTTGAACATCTCTTATCAATTGATTGGAAGTGTCACACCTCCTTTTCCTTACTTATACCCCCGAAAAAGAGTATAATAAAGGGAGTTATTTCCAACTTGAAGTAGCAATTGAAACGGGATTATTTAATCAAAAATTAGAGTCGCCACTTGGGAGATTTATTGTGTCCTAGGTCACTGATTTGAATCCTGAATCGAGGAAAAGAATGACTCTATTATTATATTCTGCGAACCAGAAATTCGGGTAAGGACTTCTGTTAACCCGGGAGAAGGTGTTAGGCACTCCTGAGTTCCGTGGTTCTAGCACAGTCGCTTTGATAATACTTGGCTATGAAATTATTAAATTACTGATTTTAAAACCTATGTGCTTTTGCTTCTTTCACCCCTTATAATTAAGAAAATTATCTTGAAGCGGGTTACGCGTACGTATACCCGCTCGTTTGGCATGTCAAAAATCATGTCACGTGAACGTGTCCACAATTAATAACGCTTCATTATTATTAAGAAATTGGGCCAAAGTTACGCAAGCGCATACTCTGGTTTTGTTTTTAGAATCCTAATTATATTACGCGAGCGTATACACATTCATGATAGTATTTTAAGACGACCCTAAAGGATATTCTACGAAATATTAGTCATTTGTGTCTAGTCCATAAGAGATTAATACAAGGGCCATATGAGATTAAAGGTGAACGGCATCCTCAAGCTATGTAGACTAAAATAAATTAATAGCCCCTTCACCCCTATTTTTGTTAGTATTTTTTCGAACTCGTGTATGTGTGCGATTGAAAGCAGAGGCGGAATGGTGGTTGATGATGGGGGTGGGGGAGAGTGAAGAGATGGGTCACTGGTTTCAGGGGGTGGTTTGTCCGGCGGCTGCTAAGACTATTCTGTTATAGATGAGAGATCGTTGATGGCTATCTAGGAATGGTCAACGGTGGGCGGCGATGGAAGTTCAGGCGGGGGGTTTGGTGTCCTTTATGTACTATTGCGACTCCTTCAGTGTGTCCAGGCATTAGTCCCCTTTTCTTTTTATAACAGCGTTAGGTCTAAATATTAGAATGTATAGGTCTAGGGTTGGGTGTTGGGTGTTGGGTCGGATCGGGTCAACCCATTTTGGATTGGGTTGGAAAAAATTGGGCTTTTAAAATTGTTTGGCCCAATTCAAATTAAAACCAACATTTTTTCAATTTTCTTTTCTTTTCTTAGAAAACCTAAATTAAATTACTAATTATAAAATTAAGCTAATTTTCTAACTATAAAGTTTATAAAAATTAATTGATCCTAAATTTAAAGAGAAAGATTAATAATCCAAAATTTAATTCTATGAATGTAAAAATGAGCCATTTTTTCTGATTTTCACTTTTTGAAAGAAAGCAACTAACTATTTAGTTAATCCTAAAATGTAAACACAAAATCTAAATGCAATGCATGGTATTTTTTGATTTTTAATGGAAATTAAATATGTACAATAATGCAAGTAATTAACAAAATTCTACGAAAATTCCTATAAAATTGCAAAAATTAGGAAAAATGATTTTATGACATTTTATAAGAGTAATTTATATAGGGCAAATATCAAATGCTAACAACTGCTCCTCTTTGCTCGGAAACACGAAGAGTTTTCGGGCAAATATAAAGTGAGCGGATACGAGCGATTTTCGCCCGTTTGAATACTCTGTGGGAAGTACTTTTTTGAAAGATTTGACCGAACCTTGCTTCCAAGGTTGCCTATATATCCTTGGCTGTAAAGGAATTAGGTTAGAGTAGTTCAAAGGTGAGTGAGATGATGGAGTATGACGAGATGAAGAGCCGGTCGATGTGCCGTTCTGCCGAGGTTCTGGTCCGCGGTCCTGTTATTATATCAAAAATTAAAATATGAAAAAGACTAACTAAGCCTATCAACTATGAGTTACAAGATTCCTATCTATAAGTCTTCTAGAGCTTGATCTTGAGTTTTTTGTGGTTCTTCATGCAGACTTTGGATTCGAACCTTGACACTTGATAGTTGCAGGTGCTAGCTCGTTCTTCCTCAACTTTTCATACCAAGACCAGACATGTAATGCTTGTGACCTCAACCATGTCTTGAGAAGCGCACATCTTTCATCAACTTCTATATTTGGATTTACTTCTTGGATTTCTCTCTTTTCTCAGATCATGACGAACTTTTATCGATCATCTCGAACTGTTGACTTGCATCCTTCTCGCAAGCCTCTTTTGTTGCTGACTTGAGTCGCACTCTGAAGTGAATTCCCTTATCTCCAAGTAGGCACCTGATTACCAATATTCGAACTGTCTTTCTTTGAACCTTGCTGCTTTCCCTTGAAATTTGTGCTATCTTCTTTTGAAACATGAATTGCCTTCCCTTGAAACTTGAACTGTCTTCCCTCGTTTTAGAGGTGGGCGCCTGATTGCCGAAACTTTCGGTGTTACCTTGTTTCCATGTGGGTTCCTACAATCAAAACAACATAACCCCTTATGAAGCAGTCTTTGGCCAAAAAACCCCTCCCTTACTTTCTTATATGCAATTTGACTCTCAGCTAGACTTGGTTGATAGAAGTTTGCAGGCTAGAGAGGCTACCCTCAGTTTGCTGAAATTCCACTTGGAAAAAGCTCAGAACAGGATGAAGATTCAAGCTGATAAGGGTAGAACTGACAAGACTTATACAGTTGGGGATTGGGTTTATGTTAAATTACAACCTTATAGACAGCTCTCTCTCAAGTCTCATGAGTATCAGAAACTCTCACCTAAGTTTTTTGGTCCCTTTCAAATCATTGCTATAGTAGGGGCAGTTGCTTACACCCTAGACCTACCTGAGGGTACAAAGATTCACCCCACTTTCCACATCTCTCAGTTGAAAAGGAAGCCTGGTTATCATCGAGCTACTGTCACCTTCCCTGTAGTACACTCAAATGAGGCCCTATTCTTTTGGAACCTGAGGCTGTATTGGACAGGCGCATGATTCAAAACAAGGGCGTGGAGTTTCTCAGATCTTGGTCAAATGGTTCAATGCTGCTCCTGAAGACAGCACTTAGGGGGACTACTATGACATAAAGCAGCGGTTCCCTTCGTTTGATCCTTGAGGACTTGTCTCTAGGGGGGGAAGTTGATATGATCCTATTTGGAAGTCTGTTAGTAGTTGTTAAGAATTGTTAGTTATTAGTGTTAGTTAGTTAGTTAGTCACGTGAGATGCACGTGTTAGTTAGCTGCTGAAGGAGTTAGTTGCTGAAGAAGTCCTAAAGTTAGTATAGCTGGAACTCTCCCAAATCTGAGGATTCTTCATGTATTTGAATAAGAAATTGATTGTTTCTTTCTCTTCTTCTCATCTTCCAAATTACGCAGAACTCTTTTGGAGTTCTTATCAAGCACACTGTTCAAGAGCAATCCCCAAAATTTGCTCTTTAGGTGAGCTTAACTGTTGGTAATAACTGGAATTCAACTGAGTTCCTATCGGGGGGGGGGGGGTTTAGGGTTAGTTTTCGTCGGTTTCTGGCGAAGCTCACCGGCGATGGAGGCTGGGGGTTTGAAATCTGGAAACAGCTGCTGGCGGCTGGAGCTTTATTGAAGAAAAAGGAGCTTTATTGAAAAATTCCCGTTCAAGATTTTGGCTGCTGCTCTCTATTTTTTGAGGATAATAAAAAGGGTTCATGGGGTGTAGGGATATTTTAGGTCTTTATGTATTTACAGTTGTTTGGTGATTGTTTGGAGTGAATGAATAATGAGGGTGTATTATTAAAAGCATATTTCTTAGTTGTGTGGAGTGTGCAGGTAAGAAATTGTGCCAAAATCTGTTATTAAAGATAAAGAGGAATCTTTGATATGTGGCCATTTTAGTTTGGTTCTCTTCTTAATTCTTTTTGTTCTTTTTCTTTTTAAACAAAAGATAGAAAAATACTAAAATAAAATACTACTCTTGCTAAATAAATAAAAATAAGGTAAATTACTACAAAGACCTCTAACTTAAACATTGTTCTAAACTAGATAAAACTATATATATTTTTTTTTTCTTTTTTTGTAAATGGAAATAAAACTACTACTTTTAAAATGTAACTCTTTTTGGCTTTTTTTTTTAGTTATATCAAATAAACCTATTAAAAAGGTGAAATAAAGGTTAAAATATATAGATAAACTTAAAATATATTTACATACTAAAAGGTGATAGAAAAATTTCAGGTATGATAAAAAATTAGGTGTGGGAAACCAAAGAAAAGGGGGGGGGGGGGGTAGTTAATTAGGAGGCAGGTTGAGTGTTCGAGAATTAACATAATTTTGTCTGTAGGTAACTAAAGATTTTAACTGGTTAATTTTGTTAATTATATTTTATTTTATTTCCCAACTTGGGTTTTAATTTTATATTTTTGGATCGACATTGTTGTCTTTCTCAACCTTCCGATCTACCGTACATTTAGTTCTACAATTATCGTTGTGAATTGTGATGCTGTTACTCAATAGAAGAATGAATTCAACCACAGGAAATGAGCCCCTTTTACACTTAATAGACAGAGGAAAAGAAGAAGAATCAAAAGCAGATAACTTAGTCAAAAGAACATGCCAAGAATCAAAGAAGATATGGGAAATAGCTGGACCTTCCATTTTCAGCCGATTGGCCATGTTTTCTCTCACTGTTATCTGTCAATCCTTCGCCGGTCACTTGGGTGACCGTGACCTCGCTGCCATTTCCCTTGCCACCAATTTCTTCATTCCCATTACTTTCGGCTTCTTGGTATGTCATTCTTTTTGGATTAACAGCAAAAGGATTTTTAAGTTATATGCACTAATAGTGTGTAATTTTTTATGTGATTAGTGTAGCTTAATCAAAATAGATATATCTACCTGTAACTATAGTAAATGGGAGCGTTGGATCAGCAGTCAAGTTGTCTTCACCTGACCTGTAGGTCACGGTTCGAGTAGTAGAATCAGCCATTAATGCTTATGTCGGGGTTGGCTACTTACATTAACCCCATGGAGTACGACCCTTACCCGGACCTTGCATAAACGCAGGATGTTTCGTGCACGGGCTACCCTTTTACCTGTAACTACATAAGCAATCAGATTGTTTAAATACCTTTTTTTTACAATGCCTGTGTATAGAATTTAAACTCGAAAGAAAGAAAGTACTCCCGAAATGATTTGTTTTGTAAAATCAGAAAATAAGAAATGAATAATGAGGTTTAGTTAACTTAAATCCATGTCTGATATAGAGAAAACTATCAGCTTCCTTATATAAATTTTTTGGTTGAAATTTTGTTGATGTTATTGAATTATTACTGATTGGTCAGCTGGGAATGGCCAGTGCTCTGGAGACATTGTGTGGTCAGGCTTATGGGGCAAAGCAATACCATATGTTGGGTATATACTTGCAACGTTCTTGGATCGTGTTATTTATCAGCTCGATATTACAATTGCCTCTTTTTGTTTATGCTGCACCTATATTGGAGCTACTGGGACAGCCGGAAACAGTGGCTAAATTGACTGGAAAAGTGGCAATTCTGCTGATCCCTATGCACTTGAGCTTCCCTTTTCAGTTTACTTTGTTAAGGTTCCTGCAGTGTCAGCTAAAAACATCTGTAATAGCTTGGGTTTCTGGTGGAACATTTGCTCTACATGTGATCTTGAGTTGGATTTTTCTATATAAGTTGGGAGTTGGAATTGTTGGGACTGCCCTCATTCTTGATTTCTCTTGGTGGATTTCTGTGTTGGGATTTCTTGCTTACATTGCCTTTGGTGGGTGCACTCATTCTTGGACTGGTTTCTCTATGCAAGCGTTTGTTGATCTTTGGGATTTCTTTAAACTCGCTGTGGCTTCTGGGGTGATGCTATTGTATGCTTTATTGTCCCTTATTTCTCTCTTTTATTAGAAACACAGTCACATTAATATAACAATGTTTCATATTTCAGGTTGGAGAATATTTATTTCAGAGTGCTAGTTATTGTGTCTGGGTACATGAACAATACTGAGGTTGCAGTTGATGCGCTCTCTATCTGGTTCGTTCTTTTTATAGTATATTCAGCTCAAGTAAATGCTATCTTTTGCTTGATTTTCCGAGTAATTGATGTTCTTTCTCCTCCAGTATAACAATCATCGGGTGGGAATCCATGATTCCACTAGGCCTTTTGGCGGCAACAGGGTATGTTCATCAAATATTTGAATTTATTTCTACTGTTTAAATCAAGTTTAGCTTATGGTGTGTTTATCTTTTCTCTTCTGGTACATGAATGCTTACCAATAATAGAAAAGAGCATATCTCGTTTCTTGTTTTCTGCCACTGAAGTTTCATTGGGCTATATTACCATACGAAAGTTTCATCTGGCTGGTAACCATAAACTTTTCTTTAAAATACAGGGTACGTGTTGCAAATGAGCTTGGAGCTGGATATAGAAACCGTGCAAAGTTTGCCACGAAAGTTGCATTGTTGAACACTTTAGCATTGGGCATTTTATGTTGGTCAATAGTTATGGCATTTCCTGATAAGCTTTCAATGATATTCACGTCAAGTACTCCTGTCATTAAAATGGTGTGTGGATTTGCATTCTTGTTGGCAACCACAATCCTTTGTAATTGCGTTCAACCGGTTCTTTCAGGTGAGGAATCTTAAAGGAGTTTAACTTTAATATATTGACAGTGTAAAACAATTTTTGCGCTATCATGTACTAAAAGATAATTAGAGATAAATTTTCATAACAATAGAATTAGTAGCCTAGAAAATAAGGTAAGATACCTACTACAACAGGTTAAAATACGTTAATAATGTAAAGATTCTTTAAAAGTTCAATCCATCTCAAAGTATTAGATGCTGACATATATATGAAAAACCATGTATTGTAGTTAATTATTTGCTACAATGTTTTCAGGCGTAGCAATTGGATCTGGTTGGCAGGCACATGTGGCTTATGTCAACTTAGGCAGCTATTATTTAGTAGGAGTGCCCCTCGGAATATTTTTTGGATGGTCACTAAATTTTGGATTAACGGTATGTAAAACAATAGACCATGATATTTTAGTATCTGTCTCCCTTTGTAAATATCAACTGTGGTAAAACGACTACAATCTAATATACTCAAGCGTATACTGGAGATGACATGTGGTAAGTAAATTTGCAGGGCTTATGGTATGGCATGATCACAGGGACTATAGTTCAAACATTGATATTAACGATTATGACCATCAGATTTCAATGGACCATATAAAGAGGTATAATATCGAACTAGATAATCCGCCCTTCAATTTGGCGGTTTAGCTAGAAACCTTTCTCCCTCGCCTAAATTTTGTATAGAAAGTTTAACTTTTTCTACTGGACATTCATCTTAGGTATGAGGAGCTGAAATTCGAGAGGAATGTCAACAACATTGTTCTTGATTCTTTAACACTCACTAACAAAGGGTCTCACACGCAAGCAGAAAACTTGGGGTCTCTTAATGTTGGAAGATAGCTGTGCTATATGTTGATATAACATTTCCGTGACACATAATATCTTTGTTCCAGTTGCTTTTGTATGTATTTTTTTAACTATTCAATCTTCGAATTCACTGGTCTACTAATCTTGATTTGCATCGAGTAAGTTCATTAAAGAAAGTAAAGCGCTCCAATCACTTGATCTTGTGCTTGGTGTTGGTAACTATTATTGCAGAGACAGAAACTGATGAGGTCTTAGATGTAGCTAAATGCTTGTTATTATATGGACTCTGCAGCAGTCTGACCATGCTCATACTATTTTGTGCATTTCTTTCTTGAAAGGAGGAAAATGGTATAGGAATGAATCAAAAGACCAGAGGATTAGCATCAGTTTTTCATTATTTTTCAGAGAAATCAGAGTCTTCAGAACTCACATTTTTTGTACTTTTATACGAGTTAGGCGGAGGAGAACCATAGATGCCGTGGTTAGGAGGTATGAACGGTTGACTTTGGCAGGTACAAGAAGAGGTAGAGGGCGGCCTAAGAAGTATTGGGCGATGTGATCAGGCTGGACATGGTGTGACTTCAGATTTCCGAGGACATGCATGACTCTTGATAGGAACATGTGGAGGTTGAGCATTAGGGTTGTAAGGGGTAGTCGAGAGTTTTTTCCTTTTTGTACGGAGTAGTCTGATAGAGTTTTGTCTAGGACGGTTAGCGGTCTATGTTGTGTTCACATTGTTGTTTTGCATAGTTTGATGTTTGTCCTTTCACTTATTTGTTGTCTCTTATGTTGCTATTATTATATGTATGACATCTTTTGTTGTTACATGCCTTTTCTTTTGTTTCCTTTTGTTTCCTTTTGTTTCCTTTTGTTTCTTTTGTTTTCTTTTGTTTTCTTTTATTTGCTTTTCTGATATTATTGTTTCTTCTGTTGAGCCGAGAGTCTTCCTGGTATAGTATTTCTACCTTTTCATGGTTGAAGTAAGGTCTATGTACATTCTACTTTTCCCAGACTTCACTAGTGAAATTTTACTGGGTAAGTTGTTGTTGTTCTGGTAGTATCATGAAGATTGAAGCTCATATTTGAAAGGGATTGTGATCTCTTCTTAGCAAATCAAAACCAGATGAATGAGATAAGTGGTTAGTAGTTGGTACTTTCGTTTTAATATTTCTTTTGATTGAGAATTGAGACCATTAAATAATGGAAAGTTCCTAACGGCTAGCTTCTGCCCGTTGAAGCCATGGTTATCTCATTTGGGATATAGAGATCCCGTTTGACCATAGAATTTGGTAGTTCTTTTTCAAAATTTATTTTCAAATATCTGTTTGTTTATAGATTTTAACTATTTTCGAATATTGAAAATAAAATCATCAAATCTCAAAAATAGCTCTCGAGTAGATTTTGAAGTTTTCTGCTCACAAAACTTCAAATTATTTTCAAGTAAAATGCATGTTCAAATACAATTTCAACTTTCAAAAATCAATTTTCATCTCATATTCAAACTCATTTTTTTTCCTTTCAAATTTCAACTAAATGTATGCCGGAAGAGTGGAGGTGGAGTACGGTGGTGCCTTTGTACAAGAACAAATGGGATATCCAGTGTTGCAACAACTATAGGGGTATCAAATTAATAAGTCACACCTTGAAGGTCTGGGAGCGGGTGATCGAGGCGAGGGTGAGGGAGATGACATCTATATCGGTGAACCAGTTCGGTTTCATGCCGGATCGCTCCACTGCAGAAGCTATCCACCTCGTCACGAAATTGGTGGAACAGTTCAGGGATAAGAAAAAAAGACCTGCACATGGTGTTTATCGACTTGGAAAAAGCGTATGACAAGGTCCCAAGGGAGATGCTATAGAGGTGTCTAGAGGCGAAGAGCATGCCAGAAGCCTACATCAGAGTAATCAAGGACATGTACGATGGAGCTAAGACTAGGGTTAGGACGGTAGGAGGTGACTCAGATCATTTCCCGGTGGTTATGGGGCTCCATCAAGGATCGACGCTTAGCCCTCTCTTGTTTGCCTTGGTGATGGATGCTCTAACGCGACATATTCAAGGGAATGTGCCTTGGTGTATGTTATTTGCTGATGATATAGTATTGATACGCAAGACGAGGGTCGGTGTGAATGAGAGGCTAGAGGTATGGAGACAGACTCTCGAGTCTAGGGGTTTCAAAATAAGCAGATCTAAGACTGAATACATGAAATGCAAGTTTAGCGCCGAGCCGAGCGAAGTAGACAGGGACGTGAAGATTGGATCTCAGGTCATCGCCAAGAGGGACAATTTCAAATATCTTGGGTCTGTGATTCAGGGGGACGGAGATTGACGGGAATGTCATTCATTGTATAGGAGCGGGGTGGTCGAAGTGGAGGCTTGCATCAGGAGTCCTGTGTGACAAGAAAGTGCCACAGAAACTCAAGGGAAAATTTTATAGAGCTGTGGTTAGACATGCCATGTTGTATGGGGCAGAGTGCTGGCCGGTGAAGAACTCTCATGTTCAGAGAATGAAGATTGCGGAGATAAGGATGCTCATGTGGATGTGCGGGTTCACCAGGTTAGATAAGATTAAGAATGAAGTTATTCGAGAGAAAGTGGGGTAAGCCTCAGTGGATGGGAAGATACGTGAAGCGAGACTTAGATGGTTCGGGCATGTGCGAAGGAGAAGTCCTGATGCACCGATGAGAAGTTGTGAGCGAATGGCGGTGGTCGACGTGAGGCGAGGCAGAGGGAGGCCTAAGAGGTATTAGGGAGAGGTGATTAGGCATGACATGGCTAGAATGCGGATTTCTCGAGGACATGGCTCTTGATAGAAAAGTCTGGAGGTCTAGTATCAGGATTGTAGGATAGGGGCTCCTAGAATTTTTCGTACTCTCTCCAAGGGCTGGGTGAGGCTTGACAGGGCGATCCATAGATGATTTGTGCATTGAATTGTGTCCCACTTATGGTAGTTATTTATGGTAGTTACTGTTTGATAGTATTGCATGCCATTTATTTATGGTTCTTATGTTTAGATAACTATTTACGCGATTTCTGCTAGAGTTACTAATGCTCT
>JASVEL010009042.1:0-223879 GCA_032618575.1 Nicotiana noctiflora | reverse complement strand
TAGAATTTGTTGTGTGAAATCCCGGGCAGTGGTTTGTTTTTGTTTGAATTGAACTTTTTTTGTTTGTTGGTTGATTCTGTGTATTGAGTTAGCTGTTGTTGTTGGTTATAACTGATAATTGATTGTGTTAAAGTATCCTTAATTAGTTGTATGAGAATGTGTTTAGAACAATGTGGCAGTAAATTGGAATTGGCCTGTTTAATCCTTGAATCATTGTTAGATCAAAGATTTCAGCTTACCTGTGACTTTAAAATCTGAGTGGAATTGGGTATAGCTGTTAGTTTACTTAGGAAAATCAGAAAAGCTAATAGTCATGATGCAAGGCACATGGTACAACCTAGTGGAACCTGCTGTACAGCAGGGTATCCCATTAGCACCCTGTGTTTAGCATTTTTGTACCAATATCCCATACTTAGACAGGATTTAGTGGTTTAACAGTGAGAATATTATGGGCTGGGCAGAGTTCTATTTTTTAATTTGACAATTAAAGTGTCCCTGGGAACTTTTCTGTTATAAGTAGAAGGAGGGACACTCACTGGAAAGACGGAGACACACATTTTTGAGAATCTGGAGAACACTAAACTCACAGAGAAAGCTAGACATTTTTTAGAGACACTGGATATATACACTCACACATAGGTTTACTGGAAAACAGAGAGAAAAGGAGATAAACATTGTGAGAGTCTTTGAGAGTTTTCTTTTGACGTATCAGTCTGTTTTTGGAATCAACTCTGAAGTTTAAAGTCTATTCTTAAGAGTTTTAAAAGATCAGCTTTATATAAGAATCTTGGCTCGACTCAAGCTCGGTCAAGTCTATTTGTGGTGATATTGGTTTGTTGCTGTTTGGTTTTTCTCTTCACAAACTTTCTGGGCTGTTTGTTTGTGGTTGTTTGGAATTTCAAATCATTGCTGTTGAATTGCTAGTGTACTGCTGCTGGTGTTTACTGCTCGCTTGCTGACTCTTTCCTCTCCTCATCCCTTCCAATTTTCCAGGTACATATTTTGGATCTCAACATCATGTAGAATCTGGTTGAAAAAAATGAAATGGGAGCCTAACCCCTTTGGAAAATTTCAGTAGTTACTGTGCCTTCCTTATAATTGTATGTAATGGATTAAATTATAATTAGGAATGTGTATCTAAGCAATTTGGAATGACTGAATCTGTAGTTTGTAATATTATACCCAACTGAACTATTTGGATTGAGTTAACATGTGGTGATCCAGCCTTAGCCTAGTATAATCGATACATGTTTAGTTTAGAATCTATCTGGTGGGAGGCAAAAATCCGAAATGGTGTAGATTTTGTGTTGATTGCGATTTCGAATTAAAGGTATATCTCCCACAGCTTTAGAACTACAATAGTTGGCTAATAAATTGTTAATGGTTTGTTTCAGTTATTATACAGTCATATAGGAGTAGAGTATAGATTTAGGTTAATCACATTAATGAAAGAATAATAATCAAGCATTTAGTCCACCCAGTTGAGAATCGCGAGCATAAGCTATTGGCGACTAATTCAACTCATCTATCCATGTGATAAATAAAATACGGCAAATCAAATAGTTTTTTTTTTACCAGTGATAAATTTCGTATGTTGGTCTCCAATCTGATTACTGTCTTTCACAACATGTAAGAGTCGTTTATTAATATGAAAGTGAATAAGCAGTATTACTTATAGACACATATTATCAAGTAAGCGTTTTGTATCAAGTGCGTTTTGTATTTATCAAATAAGCAATATTATTTGTAGACACGGTCGCGTGACATGATTTCAATGCGTCAAAAGAAAAGAGTATATGTATGCGTAATTCAATTCTTTAATCACGAATAATTCAAGTGATTTAAAAGCGGTAAATAATTATAAAGAGCACGTAAGTTATAACATATATAAAAATCAGATTATTTTTAGCCATTTATAATAATTGAAGCGACCGTGCTAGAACCACGTGATCCGGGGGTGCCTAACACCTTCCCTCGGGTCAACAGAATTCCTTACTTAGAATTTCTGGTTCGCAGACTTCATTTGGAAAGTCGAAATTTCCTCGATTCGGGATTTAAATAAATTGGTGACTTGGGACACCATAATTTATTCCAAGTGGCGACTCTGAAATAAATAGAATAATCCTGTTTCGAATATTGTCACCTAAATTGGAAAAACTCCCTTACGCTTCTACCCCCGAGTAGCGGGCGCGCCAAAAGGAGGTGTGACAACCCTGATGGCCATGATGACCCTAATAACCCTGTTGACCCTGACGACCACAGTCAGACGAAGCTCCACTAGACTCTGCACGACCTGACTGAGGAGCTCTGAAGGAACGACATCTGCTTTGCTGAGATTGGCCCCTAGATGGAGCACCATTGTAACTACCTGCACCACGAGGCCTCCTAGCCTCCCTCTCCTCACGCTCTCGATGGCGGTCTGTCTCAATCTAACGAGCCGCATCAACCACCTCCTCAAAAGTAACTGTTATATCCCTCTCTCTAGTCATCAATATGCGAATAGGGTAATTGAGACCATCCACATTTCTCATGATCCTCTCACAGTCTGTCGGAATCATCCACATGGCATGCTGAGCTAGCTGTGTAAACCTCAACCTGTACTGAGTCACTGACATGTCTCCCTGCTTCAACCACTCAAACTGACGACGTAGCTCTATCCTCTGAGACTGGGGCACATATTTCTCCAAAAATACCGTGGAAAACTACTGCCAAGTGAGGGGCGCTGCCCAATAGGCCTACGCCTCTCGAAATCCTCCCACCAATGAAATGCTAGTCTTGTGAACTAGAAGGTAGTGAAAGCAACACCGCTAGACTCCAGAATACCGTAGTACGAAGCATACGCTGGCGCTTATCCAGAAAACCCTAGGCATCCTCGCCCTCCACACCGCTAAAAGCCGAAGGATGTAGTCTCCCGAACCTCTCCAGCCAACGTTGCTCGTCATCAGGCATAACTGGGACCACATGAGCTGGGGCTGGTGCGACTGGTGCAGCCGGCTAAACTGGCTGAGCTGGAGCTGCCTCAGGTGCCTATAAACCCTGAACTACTGGCTCTGGTGTGTGAGCAATGGGGGTCTGATTTCCCCCCTGCATGTGAAGAAGCTGCTGTAGTAGAGGCCGCAACCAACTGGGCTAAGCCAGTACACACTGATAGGATCTGTGTTAAGGTCTCCTGAAGACCCGGTATCTCAATAGGCACTGTCGGTGCCTGAACCTGAGCTGCTGGAATGCCTACAGCTGGAGCCTGATCCTGAACCTGATCCACTGGCGCTGATATCTGACCCTGAGTCTGGTCAGCTGGTGGATCAGCAGGTGCTGTCGCTGCTGCCCTGCCTCTGCCACGACCACGGCCTCTGGGTGCCACTGGTGGTCGTCCACCAAGTTCGTTAGCACGGGTTCTCGCCATCTGCAAGAGAATAGAATACGGAAAAATTTAGTTTTACGATAACACAAACCGCACGATATGAATCCAAGAAAGTGAAGTGTTTCCTAAAGTTCTGTAGCCCCCCGAGGATAGATACGAACGTCTACGTACCGATCCGTGAGAGTCTACCTAACCGGATCATGACTCGCGAGGCCTAGTAATCTAGGCTTTGATACCAACTTGTCACGACCTAAACCTGGTCGTGATGGCGCCCAACGCTAAAGCTAGGCAAGCCAGACTAACAACTGTGTTCCATATTTAAAGACCAGTCCCCAAAGGGCAAATTTCAAGAATAATATAAGAGTCAATAATAATACTCCAATAATAATAGTAGAATCAAATACTGAGAAGTGCGAACATCGAATCTAACACTACCAAAAGATATGGGGTCACGAGTCTAGAGCCTCTAAGCAAAAACTGAATAGTAATAGAAACACTGAATAAAATACTCAAGTCTGGAAGTATATAGAAAATAAGCTGAAATAAAGTGAGAAGCTAGGTCCTGCAAACGCCAGCAGCTACCTCAGCAACTCGAATATACTTTGAATAAGATGGAATGCTTGGCTAACCCTCCTGTGTACCTGAATCTGCACACAATAGTGCAGGGAGTAGGGGTGAGTACTAAGTACTCAGTGAGTAAAAATTATATAAAATAGCTGAAAGCAGATAATCCACAGAATACCATAGAGCAAAGCTAAAACTACAGTCCGATGCCTACCACGAACTAAATACAACAGCAAACCACATATAATTTACAAACAAGAATGCAATGCAATGTACATGACCGCTACGGCGCGTAGCCCGATCCATTTAATGTCGACATTGCTCACTGGGGTGTGTACAGACTCCGGAAGGGCTCCTTCAGCCAAAATGCAATATTTATATCATCCGCTGTGGCGTGCAGCCTGATCCATACTCAGTCCACAACATGCATATGAGTCATACAACAGTTCAATTTATTATTTCCAGGTTCCAGTTCATTAACAATGAAAAATACTTTAATTTTATTTAATTTTCCAAGAACATGTAGCTTAGCATTTCATAATAGTAATTTCAAGCCAGGACCGAGATCAATGATTTTACAAATCATGCTATCATATAGATATCTATCCCTTAAGGATGCTACAGGTCGGCACAAGGCCCCAATCACGGCTTATAGCCCACATATATACTTAACATAGTGTCCGTTTCAACCGCTAATATAGTATCATTCATAATCGGGATGGACCAAGTCTCAATCCCCAGCCATAATCAATCCTGCACCTTCCATGGGGCGCGAGTCACGCCCTAAATAGCGTCACAATGTGATATGTCGGGGTTTCAAACCCTCGGGCTACCATATACACTAACTACTCACCTCTAACCGGTCGTGGACTCGTCCGCGATGCCTTTTCCCTTCGAAATTGCCGTCACATGTGTCGAATCTAGTCAAAACCACATCAATTACATAAATATGGGTCAAAGAAACATAACCCAATCAAAATTACTCAAAAAATGCGACAATTTACGAAGTTGGTAAAACCCGAGCCCCAGGCTCACTTCTTGAAAAATTTCGAAAATCATACTAACGGATTCCTCGTCTCGCCACGAGTCCGTGCATATAAAATTTATCGAAATCAAAGTTCGTTTGACCCCTTAAATTATACTTTTAATCTTTCTAAGTTTCCAAGCCCTAACCACCATTTTTACCCTTTAAATCCTTAGTTTTTCGGTGTTTAATCTATATTTTTGCATCATATTAACATAATTTGAGTCTAAGAACTCTTACCTGATGAATTTCCACTAATTTCCCTTGAAATCGCTCGAAATTCGCCTCTTCCCGAAGTCAAAAATATGTTTTTAACTCTAAAATTTTGATACACTATTTTCATTAAAACCCAACGATTTTTCGCTTCTACGACAACCCAACCGCTTCTGCGGTTGTCGCTTCTGCGGCCAACGAGCCGCTTCTGCGGTTTTCCCCCTTACTCGCATGGACCGCTTCTGCGGTCAAAAGCCGTTTCTGCGGTGTCCGCTTCTACGAAGATGCCCCCGCTTCTACGAAAATGGCTAGCCTTGCTTGGGCCGCTTCTGCGGCCCTTTTTCCGCATATACGAAAATATCAGAAGCCAAAATCACAAACCTGTTAAAACTTTGAAATTTCCCGTTTAACCTTCCGAAAACATCTCAAGACCCCCGGGACCTCAAACCAAAAGCACAAATATGTCACATTACTTTATTCAAACTTGCTCGCAACATAAAAATACCATAGTAAATATCAAAATCATCAAATTCTCACGGATTCAAGCCTAAGTTTCACTAAAACTTCTGAAACTAACATTTAGTCTAAAACCCGACCTAAACACCTCTGAATAATTTTAAATGTTGCACGCATATCCAAAATCACCTAACGGAGCTACTACAATTCTCGGAATTTCATTCCGAGCCTCGGATGAAAATCTCGCCTACCGTCCAGAATTCGCCAAAATTCAACCTTAGCCAACAAGCCTAAATCTGCACCGAACCTCCTAATTCGATTTTGATTGCTCTCCTAAGCCATAAATCATCCCCCGAAACTAGTCTACTCATCATAAATCCATTTCAAGCTTTACTCATCGGTCAATATCCGATTGATTTTTCCAAACTAACCTTCCCATAAAAAGATTTATTGCCTTATTTCTAACGAATTCTACCCGATTTACTTATAACTCTCCAAACACATATAAATTAACATATTAAGGTATAAAATGGAGAAAACGGAGCGGTAACTCTCGTAACGACGGGTCGGGTCGTTACACTCTGCCCATGAATACCTTAGTTTAAGGCTTTAAGCATCAACCAAGGACCACCCAAGTACTTCTCAAAATGTCATAAAGCACACGTATTCTAGATTTTTAAAAATTAAAAAAGTATTTGTTAGGATAACCTTAAGTTCGAGTTTATCAAATAATCTTTAGGTTTAAATCTAGATGCCAAAATACATCGGTTTAGTGTTAATTTGGTAGGATATTGTTAGTGAAATTACAAGTAATTACAGTTAAAAAATAAGATAAAATAAATAAATATTTTTCAGGCTGAGACGCGGTGTCTCGTTCTCTTTAAGGAGATTTAAGCCCACTGTGATAACATCTTCACCGGTCCAACAATAATATTCTTGATTTGTACCCTCCAGGATACAACAACCCGACAACATCGTATGACTCTACAAACTCTGGACAAGTTGTTGAGTCTAAAACTCCACCATAATGAACACCTTCCTTCAACAAAATAATATTCTCTTTTGTAGAGAATAAGTTGGAGACTCATATTTTCTCCTTCTCTTAACTCTCATTCTCACTACACCAAGTTCACTTTTTTCATACACGCTATCATATTTTTTTATCTACAACACAAGGAAGAAACGCCACTATTTATAGGTGTAGAATCTATTCTATGAAATAAATAATAAGACAGTGGGATAATAAAATAGTAGAACATAGTCTAGTGGTCACAAAATATAATCTTTAATGAGTAATTAGTGGTAGATTATATCATTAGTGGTTTCAAGAGCTACACTAAAATAATAATCACTTTCTTGTTAATTTATAACCACTATCTCACAAGAAATAATACACTTTAATATTAAATACACTAACATCAATATTGCCCCGCTCATTTTAATATTAAAATAAAAGAGTTTAACAATTGAAGGGAGACTATTATACATAATGAATGTGTGCTCTACATTGAACCTCCACTTAGTAAAACAACGATATCTACTTCAGAGTCAGTAGTGGTCTCAGACTTGAACTATGACTGCTTTTGGAAAATAAATTATCACTGCTTACACATAATAATCAAGGTGTTTACATGAGCTTTATTATCTAGCACATTACGACCTTATGATATCCCGGTTTTCATGAGTTTTTGTAGAATAAGCCCAATTATCATAGGAAGCGGCCTACTTTCACACTTATATAGGTGAAATCTAAAAGGGTGCTCCTGTAACTCTAACACCCCACTCATACGAGCTACATATTTTTATTAAGAGTTACTAAAAATTTGAACATCGCAAATCGTTACAGGATAAATGCACTCACACCATAGGACGAAAACAATAATAAATATAATAGTGCATTCATATGATTCGTTCTTCCAATTGAACTTAGTTATAGGTACTCTAGTCTCCATGTTGGATTTCCTCATATATGACTTATGAGTTTATGGGCTTCAATCCTATCCCCTCGATGTGCTCCAAACCCTTTCTCTTGCTAAGGCCTTAGTGAGTGGATCTGCAAGATTATCACAAGATTTAACATAATCAACTTTAATGGTACCACTTGTCAGATATGATCTCCTAGTACTATATTTTCTCTTTATAGGTCTGAATTTACCGTTGTAATAACAGATCTGTACTCTACCAATAGCAGTGATGCTATCATAATAATATGAGAAATTGGTTTTTCAAAACAAGGAATTTGAAATTATAAAACTCTCAACCAATTCATTTCCTCACTAGCTGAAGCTAAAGCAATTATCTCAGCCTCCATGGTAGAGTTAGCAATTATTATTTGCTTTTTCAACAAATAGCACCACCTCCCAAAGTAAATATATAACCTGTAGTAAAACAGGAATCACTAGATAAAAATTTTCGAATCTGCATCAGAAAAGCCTTCGAGTATAGCATGATATCTTTTTTTATAAAACAAGCCATAGGTTTTTGTTCCATTTAAATACCTCATAACTCTTGTTATGGCATGTCAATGATCATTACCTGACTTGCTTGTAAACCTGATGAGTACTCGTACTTTGTATGCAATCTCAAATCAAGTGTAATCTGTCACATATCTCAAGCTTTCAATTACGCTAGCATATTCCTTTTTGATTTATCACATTATTATCACTTTGTACATGAAATAATACTTGAATCAAAAGGATCTACAACATGTTTGCAATCAATAAAATTAATTTTTAAGCATTTTTCTCAATATAATGTCACTGGTCAAGGAAAATTACATCACATGTACTAGTAATTTCATTCCAAGTATGAAATTTGCCGCACTAAAATCTTTCATGTCAAAATGGATACTAGCATTTTACAAATATTAATAAATCATCAATATAGAGACAAATAGTAATATGCGAATTATTCCAAGACTTATCATAGACGCATTTATCACTCTTTTTATTTAATTAAATTTCACTCATGCATGAATATTCACATTTTCATACAATAATATTTTATTTCTTTTACCCCCACTATTTCTAAATTATTTTATTTCTTTTATCTCCATTGTTTCTTGAATTTTGAAAAGTCATAATCATAAATAATATAATCACAAAGTCATATAAATGATAAAGGTTAAAAGTTTTTACCTTTCCTCCACTTGAGCTAAACAAGTAAAATTTATTTACCTTTCCATCTCATAAAGAGAGTGAACTTCTATCTTGATATCAGCTATTTTTTCAACTGCATAAAAAATTGAATCTCCTTAAAATTGTTGGTAAAATTACAAGTAATTACAATTGAAAAATAAGATGAAGAAAAATAAATAAATATTTTTCAGGCTGAGGCGCGAATATCTCGCTCTTTTTAAGAGATTCAAGCCCGCTGCGGTAGCCTCTTCACCGGTCCTGCAATAATACTCTTGACTTGTCCCAAAGGTGGATCTAGAATTTTTATAACATGGGTGCACCACTAAAAAGGAGAAAAAAGAAAGTTTTAAGTGGGATTTGATCCCTAGTCGTGTAGGTAAATAACTTATCATTCAACCAAGTGCACCATTTAGCCTCTTTGGAGCATGGGTACCAACAGAGAATACTAAACTAGTTCCAATAAAATTGTACATAAATACCTAGTTTGGCAGAAAGACCATGAGATCACGCACCCCGTCAATTTGCCTACAAATTATGTAAATAACTCATTATTCAACCAAGTGCACCATTTAGCCTCTTTGGAGCATGAGTACCAGCAGAGAATACTAAACTAGTTCCAATAAAATTGTACATAAATACCTAGTTTGGCAGAAAGACCATGAGATCACATGCCCCATCAATTTGCCTACAAATTCGCCCCTGCTTGTCCCCTCCAGGATACAATAGCTCGACAATATTGTATACTCGGACAAACTTCGGACAAGTTGTTGAGTCCAAAGCTCCACAATAATGAATACCTTCCTTCAACAAAATAATATTCTCTTTTGTAGAGAATAAGTTGGAGACTTAGATTTTCTCCTTCTTTTAACTCTCTTTGTCACTACACCAAGTTCACTTTTTTCATACATACTATTATCTCCGGCGTACACAGGACTTTTCGTAAGCGGTGTCGACATTTAAAGAAATAGATAAAGAAACAAATATATTAACGATAGCATTTTTTTTTTTAAAAGTACCTTACTACAACTTTTGAATAAAAATGACTACTACTCAATTGCCCAAAAGTGCCAAAGGTTGGGAATGTGATCACCGGGAATCGAACCACAAACAATTTGCATAGATTTTCAACGTTAGACAATCCACCAACTAGCCCATTATGATGAACTTGTGTCATTTTATTTTATTTGTATCAAATTGCTTATTTTGCATAGTATCAATTATATATATTTAATAAAAAAATTGGCAAAGTGGTGTTGGATGACACCGCTTCAACCATGATAAATCCGTTCTTTTTCATCTACAATACAAAGAAGAAACACCACTATTTATAGGTATAGAATCTCTTCCGTGAAATAAATAATAAGATAATGACATAATAAAATAAGAGAACATGCTTTGATGGTTACAAAATATAATCTTTAGTGAGTAACTAGTAAAAAAATATAGTTGTTTTATTCCTGCGTGCTTGAAGAGACAAAGAGTGGATATTTGTTTGGTCTGCCGGTCAATTTTGCCCAAGTAAAATGGATAAACAAAAAGAGAATTGAATCACTGAAAACTGAGGAGTGAGGAAAGTCAATGCTCTACACAGACCTCAACCTCAAGTCCATTGATGTAAGGCCACAATAAGCAAAGTTGTGGTTCAAATTACACCAAAAAATGTTGTTTAGCACAAGATTTGGGTTAATGTTTAGTCATGGTTGAAGTAATAACCAGCGTCCAGCCGTGGGCCGTGGCTCATCTTCATTGTGTCTCTTATTTCCAAACACACTACTTGACCTCTGCGCATTACTCTCATATTTCTAATCATTATCATTTTACTAGATCTATACATTATCTAATAGTAGAGGCTACTAACCTTTTTCTCTTTCAAATTATCATTTTCTTGTTTGAAATTAACACGAGATAGCCAATTTTCAGACATGTAATTAAAAAATAGTCAGTATTTTTGTAACGTTATTGAAAAATAGTTATTATTTTACTACCATACGAAAAGTTCCAGCATTATATATTAAAAATTGGTGCACCTGTATGAACTTACAACATATTGGGTGTGTTTGGTATGAAGGAAAACATTTTCTGGAAAATATTTTTCAATTTTCTCATGTTTGGTTGGCTTAAATGTCTTGGAAATTTTCCTTATCAATTCATTTTCCTCCAATTGGAAGAAAATATTTTCCTTATCAAAAGAAGGGAAAACATTTTCCAAAACCCCTTCTCAACATTTCTCACCCTCACCAACCCACCCTACCCCTCTCCAAAAATAAGTTTTTTTTTTTTAAATTTTAGTTTTTCCATCCACCCTACTACCATTCTGATTCATCCACTTGAGATTTTAAAATTAAAATAGGATGGGTGAGCTTGCAAATTCACTCAGTCTCAGTGAATAGAACCTTTCAACGAGATAGTGCCTTTTCAACTCTCTCAAAATGGAATCTATTCCAAACATATATGCCATGGTTCCTTACTTCGACAGGGTACAAATATCTAAATTTGATATTTTTAGATACTTTTTCAGACCTATTGCCAATACTAAGTAGTAGTCAAAAATTTGTACCCATTTTTCATGATATTATGCATGGATCAGGCATTTTTTTTTTGCAATTTTAAATTTATGTTTTTCATTTTTCTGCACCACCCAGCTCCCACGCCCATCCCACCCCTCTACCACCCTCTCCCCCGCAAAAAATATTTTGTTTACCTTAATTTTTTTTTTGCAATTTCAAATTTTTGTTTTTTATTTTTCTGCACCACCCAGCCTCCACCCCCACCCCACCCCTACTTCCCTCCCCGCAAAAAAATATTTTACACGTCAATTTTTGTTTTTTGCAATTTCAAATTTCTATTTTTTTATTTTTCTGCACCACCTAACCCCCACCCCTACCACCGCCCCCCGCAAAAAAAAATATTTTTTTTACCTGAAATTTTTGGTTTTTGCAATTTCAAATTTCTATTTTTACTATTTTCTACTCTCTAACCAAATAATAGAAAATAATTTCCGGAAAATATTTTCCACTTACCAACCAAACAAGAGAAAATAAGTGATAAAACTACTCATTTTCCATGAAAACATTTTCTAGGAAAATATTTTCCATGGAAAACATTTTCCTTCATACCAAACACACCCATTATGGTGGAATTCCAAAACACAGAAAGTTCCAGCATAATATACTGGAGATTAGAGCATAATATACGAAAACTTCTAACATATTATGTTGGAAGTCCAGTATATTATGAAGGATGTCCACTGTAGTATGTTGTAACTCTAGTATATTATGCTGGACTCCAGTATATTATACCGAAACTCCGGTATATTATGCCGAATATTTTTTGAATTTTGAATAGTATTTTTGTTCAGATTTATCTGTATATAAAAAGTAATTAAATTTTGGTTACTTTTAAAATTGTGGCTAATTTTCAATTACCACTTATAAATATGATTATTTTTAAATTTCTTCCTTTCTTGGGGTCTTTATTCCAGTTGTCAAGGTACTAAGAAGTTTCTATAAGACTTCCTGAAATTAGAGGAAACTAGAGCCCAACCCCAAACAATTGCAGATAAGGATGCTTCGATAATTTAGAGCAATCTTGTAGGGATAGCATCGTGCTCAACACTTTCACCATATTATTGTCGAGCTTTCTCACCTTTCTACCAAAAATAATACTAGCATTACTCTTTAAAGAAGTCTATACCTTTTTCTTTGACTATAGTGTTTTCAAATGAAATACTTTAGCCTTTTAAAAGTTGTAAGCGGGCATTTGATATAAGGGATAAAAATAATAATTTCGAGATACAATTTAGAATTGTATTTATTTTATGTCTGATTATAAATACTAACTAATTTCGAGATAAATTTTACACTAAAATTAAAATAGTGGGAGTACCTATCTCAATCTGGAATATCCCACTATTATACCAGACACTTCTAAGTGACAATACTTTTTCAGTTCTAACTATGTCCTAAATTTTATGTAAAAAAAGTACATAAATAATTTAAATACAAAGAAAAAATCACTAAAAATTAGATGCATTAATCCTCTTACTCTAAATCTCGTTATTCTTTCTTTTAAGAAAAGAAAATAAAATAGTTGAAATTCTTGTTGACAACCAAAGAATGCGGTGGATACGTATTCTATCCTTAGTTAGATGTCTCAAGTTTGAGCTTATGAATGAAAAAAATATTTTAGGGAACGCTTTCTACTTTAATAAATCATATGTTACTCCAATATATTCCAAATCCAATTGGATAAACCCAAAAAAAGGGGAAAAGAATTTATTTTGTTGCTATTTTTAATAATTTGCAAAATACAACTCGTTGATTGATTGAAATTAATTGCATTCACTATTCAAAAAGTATATATAATATATATATATATATATATATATATATATATATATATATATATATATATATATATATATATATATATATATATATATATATATTGTTTCCTCCATTTCAAGTTAGATGATGTATTTTCTTTTTATCTGTTTCAAAATATAATACATTTTTAAATTTGAAAATAATTAAACTTTAAAATCTTCATTTTACCGTTAATGAGAAGCCTTTACAATCACAGAAATATCATGACCCCCACAAAATTTTTACTCTTTAAACTTTTAAGACCACGATTTTTAAAAGTTTTTGCTTTTTTATTTAAATTTTTTGTGGTGGGATGGAGTGGCTGGTGTATAAAAAGAGAAGGAAGGGTAAAACGGAAGAGAGCCATTGATAGGATTAGAACCTAAACATAAGAAGGTAAAAAACTAAAAATTTCCAATTTTGGTATCTGGGGTCTCGTGATAGTGAACTACTCCATCAATACCTCTGAGGGGCCCCTGAATATAAATTACTACAGTGACATAAATCTTTAAAAAAAAACATTTTTTAATTAAATAAACAGAAACGGAATAAATGAGCATAAAGGAACAAGGTTGCAAAAAAAGTAAGCACTTGACCATCTTTACTACTACAACAGAAAGGCTCCTCTTGTATTCCTCTGCTTCCATTCTTCAGCGATCAATCAATCAACTAGTACTACTCTTCCCCTTGGGATAAAAGGAAAAAGAACAGATTGTAGCAAATTCAAACATGTCTTTAGGTTATGCTGAGAAACTCTCATTTATAGAAGATGTGGGCAATGTTGGAATGACTGAATATTTCGACCCACCTCACGTTTTGCAAGACAAAGTGAGATATTTTTTTCTCTGCAACTCTTTTTGTTACTTATTATTATTATTATTATTATTATTATTTACTTTTACTTGTTTTTGATCATTTTATCTGGCTGCAATTACCCATAAATATTTGTTTAGGTTTTTGTCCTTAATTAAGAATGGAAGTTTAGGAACTGGGGTCTTCTTTGATGGCTCGGTAGTTTGCATTTGGGTTTTTCATGAGATCTTGATTTAATCCCCACATTACTGAGCGTGAGATAATAACAATTTCCTTAATCTTATTAGGGATTGTTCCATTTTAAGGGGTGTATAATGATTGCATTGTGTTGGCCACGAGCAAAATGTTAAGCATGTTTAGGATTGTACCCTGTGAGTTTATGCATTTAATGTCGCGATCATTGTTCCTTTTGCTACTTTCTGCTATGTTAAGTTCTTAAGGTTTAGCATAAGTTAATTATTGATAAAAATGGATTAGCATTTGGTGATCAGTTGCTGAAGCTATTGCTAACATTAGCCAGAAACCTTCTGGTAAAACTGATAAAAGTAAGAAAATGTAAGCAGCATTTCAAATCATATGCTGCATTTCAAATCATATGCTGCTTACCTATTCTATAGTATTTGTTGGGAGAGAACATGGACTATATTGAAAGAAGAGAAGAAGGAATGAAGATATCAAATAATATATAACAATCTAAGAGACTCAGGGGCGGATCTTGGTTTAGCTAAAAGGGTTCAATTGAATCCTCTTTGTCGGAAATTTATACTTCGACATAGGGAAAAACGACTTTCTGTTGTTATATAAACTGTTGAATCCCCTTGATGTAAGAAAATATTCTTGCGTAGAGGTAAAGGGGGTTCAAAAAGTTGCTTTAGGTCATAAGTTTTCATCTCAAACTAGCATAAACATTTGTGAGGAGCTAACAATTGCTAAACTCTTTTGTAATTTATGCATGTTCTTGATGCCAGTAATGAAACCAATTACTTCATCAAAAAGTTTTTAATCTCAAATGTGGCATTCTAGTATTTTTTTTTGTATCCGCTTTCTGCTTCCACCACTTCTAAGAGCACCTGTATAGTACACCTAACTTATGGTTGTTCATTAGGAATGGTATTTGGAATTTTGAAGTTCCCACTGCTGTGGAAGATATGCTTTCCAACTTTTCGTTATTGTGACCTAGGCAACAGAAATGAACTTAAATTTTTTGGTAGATGTGTAGCAATTGTCCTGAACTGTGTACTATGTCATCGTTACCATTTCCTATTGTCATGCCGTGGTGTTGCTTTGTCTTTGTTAGAATTCTTGGACATAAATTCATTCTCTTGTTGTTCTCACGTTAAAGTGAAAAATTATTGGTAATAATAAAGGAAAGAATGCAAAGTAGATTTTGATTGCTGAATATTTCGATTCTGGATGCAATTTCCATCCATTATACTGTGTACTGATTTTCTTGAAAACCAGTACTTTCTGGTGCTGGAGGATCTTCTGTTTCTTTCAGCTGCTTGTTAAAGAACAGTTAAAAAGGTTGAAGCACTTTATTTTTTTGTGTTCTTACAATTTTTTTTAAATAACTATGCAGATTGAGAGACTTGCTTTGATGATACAAAAGGTGAGTCCTTAAAGAGATGTCGTCTTAGCTATGCTATGTATAGCTTTTTCCTTTAGAAGTAACCCGTTCTGACTCTTGTTTTTTTACAGAGTAAGCATTTAGTTGTGTTTACAGGAGCAGGAATATCCACTTCTTGTGGTATACCTGATTTTCGTGGTCCCAAGGGCATTTGGACTCTTCAGGTAATATCATATATATATATATATATATATATATATATATATATATATATATATATATATATATATATATATATATATATATATATATATATCAGTGAACTGCAAACCCCTGTTTCTGAAAGCACGATTCTTGACATGTTCCTACCTTTGATACCCATGTTAAAATGTTAAGACTTCAGAATTGAATGCGTCCCCTTCGAATTTTGTCGGTCATCATCTCCGATCCTTCTTTCTACCTGCATTGTCATCTTTTTAGGCTAGATGTAGCAAACCGAGAGGATGTCTTGATCACTTGAAGGTGGTGCAGAACTTGATTTTTGTATATTTGATCTGGAAAAGCTATAAATAAGTGGAGGAGCACCGTGCATAATAGTGACATGAATAAATGAAAGTGGCCTTGAAAGCATGATCTATCTTACGATTGGAGGATCTGTTTTCTCCTTTGAGAGTTATTTAAATCTACCGGCCTGCATGATACCTACCACAATTGAAAGAGAAAATAATATCTCAATGTATGTGGTGTTGTTTGTGTATAGTGTCTAGGTCTGTTATTTCATTCTGATATTGTTTTGACTAGTAATCTTCTTCACTAAGTAGGAAGAAGTTGAAAAAGACCTACAGTTTATACTTGCATAAGGAAAGATCACAAGCATTATATTTTATTTGGGTATAACGGTGGTGTCTAGTTCAGTTTGTGTGCACCTGGACTATTTTATAGGTACCTGCTATCTTCCGCTAGCACAAGTATCGGGTAACTCTTCCCGTCAAGGGTCGACGCTTAGGAGACGAGAATACATCATCTATCGTTTTTTTGCCTTTGTTGAGATTTAAACCCTGGTTTCCTAGGTTTTCACCCACTTCATTGATAGTTAGGCACGCTCTTGAGTGCACAAGCATTTGTATTATTATTGTTCCTTGAGACATGTAAAGATCACTCCTATTTTTTGCAGTATTTAATAGGCAACATTGCAGTGATGTGATCAGGATCAAACCACTGGTTATGATGTGAATATCTGTATATAGCATTGAAAGCATTTAACATGAATTAGTTTCTACGATAATACTGTTCAAAAGAATAACTGGCTATAATGTATCTTCTTATCCCTTTTTTTGAACTGACTTGTAGAGAGAAGGGAAAGCGCTACCAGAAGCATCTTTGCCATTTCACCGTGCAACACCGAGCATGACACACATGGCCCTAGTTGAACTAGAGAAAGCGGGTTTTCTAAAGTTTACTATAAGTCAGGTGTGGCATTATTAATTTTCTTACTATATGGGTGCACTTAACATTTGGAGGTTTACACTACAATATGTGCAAGTTTCAGTCTTGACTTGTTCCTTAACATTTGTAGGTTTATTAATTATATCACTTCCACCATTTGTGTAGCTAGTGCTGCTTTCAGAATGGAATCACAATTTCAACCCGATCGCATTCAAGTTTTTCTTTTTTGTGATCAGTCATTTAATTGTTCATTTACATTCCTGGGAGAAATTCCTGTTCTGCCTCTTCCAATTTCCTATGGAGTTCCTCTCCGTTAAAGTGGGAGATAAGTTGCTCTATGCTCACTGTTTTTGTTTGGTGTCTATCCCCAAAGATACCTCTCTTTGCGCCACGTTAACCGATAGCTAGGTTTTCAATTGAGAAACCCATCAATTTTGACATAGATTGCCTTGAAAGAGTATCATACGATAGTTGTGTGAAATAAATAAAACAACCTTTACTATGGTTTTGATACTGTTACTGAGTTTATTTGGCTCTGGTTCCGGTCACTCATTGTAATGTGTTACTAGGAAGACAATGTTATTCAGGTAAGCTACTAAATTTGCACAATTAAAGGCTTTTTGAGCTTACTTTTCTTAATAAATTAGGGGTGTGCATTCGATTTTGACCTTTATCGATAATTACTTATCGATTATCGATTTGTACATATGTTTATCGTTATCGTTTCAATATGGTTTCAATTTTTTCGATTTCGATTTCGATAACAAATAATCGATTCGATTTATCGATAAACCGATTCGAATGCACACCCCTAAAATAAATGAACTATGGTCTACCAATATATTAAAGTTGGATGCTGGTGAGATTGAAGACTTAATCATTGAGTTCAATTTAGATCCTTTTACCCATTTTCATAGCACCATTTGACTCTATGCATGGTTAACTCTTCTTTTAGCCAACTTCAACTAATCCATAATGATATAATCATTCACCAGCAACTGAATCAACACCTACACGGTTGCCGTTCCACCTCTGAAAGCTTTGACTGAGATGACTGTTCTATTTCTTTTACTTTGGGACCCTTTCAAGTGTTTCTAGCCTTATTTCCTTTGGTATCCATTGCTCATGGAGAATTGACAGTGTGGGTTGCCCCTTATTCTCATCTATATTTATTTGTCGATTGGCTCTAGTGATAATCTTTTGGTGTAGATATATCTTTGCTGTCTGGATTCAAACATGCTTTGTGTTTTACTTGCGGTACATCTGGTCATTAGGGATCCTCTGTATTAGCATGCCAATTTCCGTGGTTAGTGCAAAGATGTGACATTCCAGTGAGTGGAAGATTGAGCATCGATAGGGATGAATACATCTATCGTTTATAGCAGTGTTCCTTGGAAAAAGCATTTATCACCAACTATAAGAAAGAAGAAAAGAGATCTATTTAACCAAACCAGCCTCTATTTTCCTTAATTTGATGCAATTGGTCAACGACGTAACTAGAATTGAAACAATTTAATTTGATGAAATTAATCAAAGTTACAACATTAATTCTAGAATAAGGTGGAGGGAAGTAAATCTGGACATTTTATTCTGAATGAAATGAAGTTGGCTTATTTGTGATTGTTGGAGTCGTTGAAGAATTTGTTCATTGAAATATATGCTTCATGAGTAGTCTCATTGTATGCATTTTGTTATCCTTTCAAATTGTAACCTATGTTTTGCACGTTATGAGAATCACAAATACTTATATGCTGCACTTTACTCAAAAAAAAGGGCTGACCCAGTTCAATACCCACTTCGTGGGTGTCTGGGGAAGGGAATACTCTAGGCAGCCTTTCCCCTGCTTTGCAGAGAGGTTGATTCGAACCCGCGACCTGACACACCACGGCAAGCAAGCTTACCGCTGAGCCAAGCCGGCCCTTCCTGCACTTTACTCAAAGAAAATAAAAAAAAGAAGTGGATCTTGTTTAAACTTCATCGCCAGTTACTAATAAAAAAAAGCTTCATCATTTAAACCATATTATGATGATAGAGCTCTTTTGCTATATATTTGTTTGCTTTTAGCATACAATTCATACTCTTCATTTTCATGACATGTGAGAATGAGCCTTTGCGCAATGATGGAGTTGCTCTTTCGGCACTGTAGGTCATGGGCTCGAGGAGGGGAAACAACCTCTTTGCAGGAGTCTTAGGGGAAGGTTGCGTATGATACGTGCCTACTCTCCCCCTATCCATGCAGGCGCGCACCCACCATCCAGTTAGCATTTCGTGCACAAAGTAATTTCGTTCTCTGCTCCCAAGATTTGACTGAAATGAGCCTGAATACGGTGGGGGGATATAGAGGATTCATATAGCCAACCTTAACTAGTTTGGAATTGGTTAAGTTGATAAATTGATGTCTTCATTTATGTTTTGCGCTGTTCTGAGTGTCTTTACTGTTGGCCAAACGGAAGCAACAGAACGAAGACAACATCTTAATTCCAATTTAATCAAAGTTGTTGGGTATACTTTATGACTAGTGCTGTAGATGCATTCCATTACTCCTTCCAAACTTTTTCCATTTCCCCCTCAGCCCAACAAACTTAGTTCAAACAATCAGAGAGAGAGAGAGAGAGAGAGCCTAGTTATTTGTGTTTAAAAAATGACATTTCATTTTATCAAGGGATGTTTATTCTACTTAAAATCTAAGCCTCAGATTCCATTTATGTAGTTTCAACTGTACCTCCAAAAAAGTTCAGATTTATTTTCCTTGGTGTAATATTCAAGTGTCACATCATACTTATTTGAAAATTGTAGAACATTGATGGCCTCCATCTTCGATCTGGAATTCCAAGGGAGAAGCTTGCAGAATTACATGGGGATTCTTTTATGGAACTATGCCCTTCTTGTGGAATTGAGTAAGACTTCATCTTTTTCTGCAACACACTATCCTGATTCACAAGGTAGGGGTAAGGCTGCATACGCACTACCCTCACCAAACCCCATTTGTGGGATCACACTGGATTTGTTTATTGTTGATGTTGTTGTTGTACTATCCTGCTACTATGCATGTTCCCACAGTTCACGTGACTCTTTTGGAGCCTTTTGGTATATTCACACTCATGTATAGCCGTTTTATTTTATGTATGCTGCTCTATTGCTTCTTCATAACGATATGGTGATTGCTTATATTTTATGAATTGACCCATGAAGGTATATGAGGGATTTTGAAATAGAAACTATTGGGTTGAAGGAAACTGCACGACGTTGTTCCAAGGTGGGCTGTGGTGCCAGACTTAGAGACACAGTTCTTGACTGGGAGGTAATGTCAAATAGCATTGTGTTTAATGACAACATCCTAGGATCTGAGTTTCTCTTTGTAGTTGTACAGTGACATTCCACTGCACTTTAATAGTGACCGTAAAGATATTGTCTTCTTTAAGCTAGAAATATGACGACATTAGTCCTTTTTCCCAATGAAAATCAATCCCTACCTAACTAAATGTATTGATGACTTTGGTATTTTTCACTGTATCTGAAATTTAACTAGATTACCTCACTACTTCAAAGAAGCAAAAAGAAGTGCCAACATTCCTGTGAAGGATATTAGGCATACTCAATCTTGTGTTGCTGGTTCTAAATGTAAGTTCTGTGATAGTATTTTGATGCAGATCTAATTTGTAAAAGGGATTAATATGAGATATAATTTATTATTTTATGGATTCTCCGTAACTTGTTGTCAACATTGCATAACCAGAAATTTGACGGGTTGTAGCCTCATGAGCATCCGATGATTAAGTCAATAAGTTGTAAAAGTTTTGAGGATTTACTTTTTTCCTGCTATTTGGGCCAAAGCGCCAAGATTGTTATGGCCAAAAGATGATTCCACCTATGACTCTGTTGTTGACCTCATCCTGTCCCCTCTCGTGTTTTTGTCCTCAGGATGCTCTACCTCCAAAGGAGATGAATCCAGCTGAGAGGCACTGCAAAATGGCTGATGTTGTGCTATGTCTAGGAACAAGGTAATGCTAAATTATCTATTTGACTGCCTCCATAATCTGGAATCCTGATGCATGATGCTAAAATAATGATTTCTTACGGTGTTTGTTGACGCTCAACTGTTAAACCATTTACTTCCATCATTCTTCGGCCTTAATCATGTCATGTCAGAAGTGAACATGACTTGTTCTACTCTTGCAGTTTGCAGATCACCCCTGCCTGTAATTTGCCTCTAAAATCACTCAAAGGTGGTGGAAAGATTGTAATAGTTAATCTTCAGGTACATTATTCCTTGTCCCAAATGTAACACCAGTGAACAATTATCGCACATCGACCTAGTTGTGATGGCAGAACATGCACCAGAGAGCCTCATATTCCCCCCCCCCCCAAATCCCCCAGGAAAAAGAAAAAAAGAAAAGAATAGACAACAGCCATAGAGATGTCAGATCTTTTACTAGTGGTCTGTAAATAAGTTTGCCAAAATCACTTTCCAGCATCAAAGAACAGTTTGCAACTGTTTTTAGAGTGTAAATGCCTTTTATTTCACCTCGTGTTCAGGAAACATCTTTATGAAGGCCACTAAGGTTTAATTTTCACAATCCAAGATGTGGGGATCCAAAAATGCAAGATTTGACTAAACAGCAATAATAATGGTTCCACAAGAATTGAACATGAGCCAACACGAAGGAGAAGGAAGTGTTCCTTACGAACTGTCAGCTTGATTTTTCGATCTTTCTGTACTGCCACGTTTTAACCAAAACCAGCAAATGTTACTTTCTGTACTCAAATAAATGCAGTTGTTTCTTTCTCAATCACTGAATCATATAGGTAAAGCAATCATTTTCCTTACAATGCACATATGGGGCTCCTAGCTTAGTCTGCTGTACTTTGCCATGATAAAGTATTCAGGACTTGCTTATCAGAGCCACAAAAAAAAAAGGATCAAGGATTTCAGGTTCTTTAGATGCTTAAGCTTGAATTTTCTACTAGGTCAAATATAAGAGGGTCTCTGAGGGAATAAGAAAGAAAAGCTTTAATTAACCTGAGGATGAAACTTTTAACTAGTTCCATAACCAAATGTTATAGAAGATTAGGTGAATATCTCTTGCTCATATATTACGGTATCCTGTCAATGACTGTACTTGAAAATACTCTCTACCAATCAATCTATGGAAAACGATACTGGATTAATAGGAGTTCATCTGTGGCCTAGATCTTATTTCCCTTTTCCATTTGTTTTTTGCAGAAAACTCCCAAGGACAAGAAAGCAACCATGCTGATTCATGGCCTTGTAGACAAGGTATCATATTTTTGTTGTTGTATGATTGTATCCCCTCGGAGCTACAATGCCACTGACAGTTGTTATTGTGGTACATAGTTTTTTAATTGGAAATATTACTATTGCTTGGTGAGCTTTCACATGTAGAATTACTAAATGGGATTTTCTACCTTCATCTGGCTACTTGACTTTGCAGGTGCTAAACTGCTCGCTAGCCCAAAGTAAACATTGATCTTTTGCCTAGTTCTTATAGAGCAATCTTCATTTCATCCTGCTTCCTTGAAGTGACAAATAGTTTTGTTAGTTCTGGAATATCCAGCTGAACCACCATACTGCCATTTATGACTCCCAGGAATCATTTTTACGATAGCTTTAGTTAACATATTGGGCTTGGTTCTACAGAATCAATAGCTGAACGATGACACTGGTTCTTTTAGTCTACCTAGTTCGACTTTGGGAGAATAGGGTGTTTCGCTTTGTTCACATGTTCACTTATGTTTTTCCCTGCAGTATTTGATCTGAAAAAGATTTATGGTTTTGATTGATCCTGTTTCCAGAATGTTTACTAATATGGCTATGAACAGGTAATTGCAGGAGTCATGGAATTCCTCAGTCTGCGAATCCCACCATTTATTAGAATTGATCTTCTCCAGACCATTTTTACTCAGGCGTTAAGTCTTGGTAACTCCCCTAGATTTGTGCTTATCTTTTCATTTGTTCATTTGGCATTCTGAAGTCCTAGAGCTGAAAAGACATTTTCACTTGCACTGTGATTTTTATTTTGCAAGCAACATCGGTGCGTGTGAATGTGCACAAAGAAAGTTACAATTTGGGAAAATTTGGTCAATTCTTCTTCATCTTCTGCAGATACAAGTGAAAAAGTGAAGAAAGGAATTGCACGTGTATACCTTAGTTCTTGTAGAATATTTGGGAAAGATGCCAAAGAATTGCTACTATTTTTTGTTCCTCCAACTTGAAACACAGAAATTGTCAGGGAATTCCTATAAATGAAGTGAAAAATATAGCTTATTATTTTTGCCGTGTTAACATATCTGGTAAATTAATTTTGGACGTGGCCACAAGTAGTACTACAGAAAATAGAAGAGAGGTCTGATCAAATTTCTAGATAGTCCTCTTTGGAGCAGGTCATTCGTTAAATATGTCTTTTGATCTATCTGATTTACTTATTTTGCAGATAAAAAATATGTAAATTGGACCCTTACTGTGGCAAGTGTCCATGGAAGTAGGGCACCATTGCCTTTTATCAAATCTGTAGAGGTGAGTTAATAGCTGCGCGACAGATTATGTTGAATAAGCATGTATGTATTTCTAGAGGGTAGAGTTTTGGAGGCTCACTGTTGCTGTGAAACCTCCAAGACACAACAAACTAGAAAGAGAAAAAAACATGGAAACTAATAACAGGCAGTAACAGTGGCAGTTGTGGGTGCATCAATGGCATATTCAGTGGCAGAAGCAGCATTATCCACCGATAGACCACAGCCATTACGAGTTTTTCCTTTGATATATTTGATTTATGATGTAGACTTGATTGAGAATTGGATAATCTATCACTTTGAGACTTGGGGAAATGGCCCTGTACCCTTGCAGTAAGATCGAAGTAGTTAGGCCTTCCTTTCAAAGCCTTTGCCTTTTAGAACACGGAATTCATTAGTTAGATCTTGCCTCTTTGGAGGATCTCTAGCTCTGTTCATTTATCCTGTGTATCTCTTGTTTGAGGTATGCAGATCAAAGGCTTTAGGAATCTGTTGTGATACCCTATGAACCAAGAGACGACAATGATAAATGGTCTCTAAAAATGTGAGAAGGGATGTGCTAAGTAAAAAAGAGTGTGAAATAGTCCTACTGTAAAGAGTCTTGACGCTACTTCAATTTTCCTCTGAGTTTCTTCTGCACTTTAATGAAGCAGTTACTTTTTGAGCGGACTGTGAGTAGTTTAGACCTTTTTGAATTGTCAGTGAGTAATAAAAGTTGTTTGTTATAATGCTCGTTTTATAGTCCTTTGTCTAATTTGCAGGATTCATTTAAAAACAGGTCTTGTCTTTCTTCTCCTTCACTTAATTATTGTCATCAGTAGTAGTCCTGAGCCCTCTTAAACTTTCTGGGTCTACTATGATAACATCTCTGCTGCTTTTGAAATGGACTTGTAGGTTTCTTTTTCAGAATGTCAAAATATGAAAGCAACTGTTCTGCATAAACAACCTCTTCAGCTAAAAAGGTAGTTTCATAATTCTTGAAGCTGTAATATTCAGTGTGAAAGATAACCATATGTCTCTGTTATACATACTCCTTTGGCATAATTTTTCAATAAGTCAAAATATTTTGCTCTTGTATAAGTAATTCAAGATTGTATACTTGAGGTGTTATGATATCATATAGAACATGTAATTAGATTGTCTACCAATCTGGATCTGACATTTTCCAGAAGCTATGGGATTTTTTCTTTAAAAAAAAAAGATGTTTAATTGTCGGCCAAGAACTATAGCATCCATGAATAATTCTAACAATCATTGCTTTTTCCTCTCTTGTTTACTTCACATTAATAAAGGGTCTAACATACCAAAAAGAAAAAAAATGAAGAAATATAAATTGGACACATAATAAAATGGAGCAACGGTAAAGTTGTCTCCGTGTGACCTATAGGTCACGGGTTCGAGCCGTGGAAGCAGCCACTAATGCTTGCATTAGGGTAGCTTGTGTACATCACACCCCTTAGGGTGCGGACCTTCCCCGGACCCTGCGTTATAAAATGGAATGAAAATGAGTAATATGAATATCATTTCAGCAGCTTTCGAGTTTTCTAACCACAAAACGGAAAAAGAAAAGAAGATCCCGAGTTGATATGAAAAACTAGCATGTTAAAGTCAAATTTATTGATGAGGAAAAAATAAAAATAACAAAGTGCGGAATATTGACCATTGATTTTCTTGATAAAACTGATTTATTTCCGCGGCATATGACGGTTTTCCTTTTCAATTATTGGTGAGGGTTTATTTCATATGTTCACTACTATTATAAATTCTCTCAGACTGAAACGTTCTTATTCAACTGCTTGTCAGGCGGACAGTTAAGAATGCAAATCCTTTTAACGTTAAGTTGAAATTGAACTTCAGTGATGGCTGCAAGTGTTCATCGGCTGAAATCAAAATTCCAGTTGATTTTAAGGTGAGAGGACACAGGGCAAGTTTCTTCATTCAACCATCCTTGCTTTGGTTAACCACTGGCCACATTGTTTTAATGCTTATAAGATAAATGAATGAAGACTACTTTGTTATGACCTCTATATTAATTTATTATTGGTAAACCATGTCTAGCCAATTCCATGCTAGCGTTCGTTCTCCTTTGTGAAAACTGAAAGAATGATAACTCATACTCGTTTTAACTTCAAAACAATGAGTGTAGATCTTCTGCAGAATCACAATGTTCTAGACATTGTTTTATGCCCCACTGCATTAGACTCAGGGGTGAAGCCACAAGGGAGGGGAGAGATTGCTTCCTAAAAAGAACTAGGGTTGGCTCCTTGCTTTGATTCCTTACCCATAGCACCCTTAGGCTTGGGCCAATGCCCTAGGATTTTCTGCTCTAATTAGTATGCCTCTTGGTAAATTTGGTGAGCGGCTGGAAACTATTTGTACTTATTCCTAGGCTGGTTACTGTAACCAAAAGAAAGGTTCCAGACTTGATGCCAGCATATCCCTTTTTGCAGAGTAGACTAGATTACTACCAGCATATCCCTTTGATTCATGTTTAATGGCATTCTTGACTTGTGAGGTCCTTTACTGAGTGAATTTATCTCTTTGAATTGGAAGCTCGGGCTGTTTGATCACCTGTAGTGGCGAGACTTGAGTGTACCTAGCGATGCTCCTTGATGGAGGAAAATCATTGGTTAAATTGAATCGTGATATGGGTACAACGGTACAACCCCAAGGCTGCTTAGCCAACAGTCTAGCTTTAGCCTTTGGCCCCTAGTTACTGGACCAACGGATTTATAACTTGAATTATTTGTGCCATGATTAATGATACATATCTTTGCATGGTTTGCAAGAACAATTTAGTGATCTGATTGGAATCAAATGTTTTCTACTTTATTTCTCTGAGAATCACAACTTTCTTTGAGACACCACTAAAGCATGTTGGGTATAGTAATTGAATAGTAAATTTTCTTCAGAACTGACCATTGTTGTAAAGGGATGAACTTTTGTATTGTCCAGCGCTATCTTAATGCTTAGCTGTTGTATTTAATGAAAATCTTTTTGATTACTGCTCAAAATAAGTTGTGAAACTAGAAGCTGGAGAAGTATGAGAAACACGATTGGACAATATTTCAATATATACATTGGCAACAAATACTGTACTAGCAGTCCAGTTCTTCATCTCGTTTCCTTTTTCAGTAAAAGAACAGTTAGATCGTCCTCTCTTTTTTAGGGAATAACGGTTGGGAATGGTATAGAAACTGGCCTAACCCTTTTAGTCTTTACTATGTATATTTTGTGACGGGTCTACTATTCTTGTTTATGAAGAATATTGATGATTGTCTTGGGGCTGACTATAGCGTTTTATTCTCTCGTGCAGATTTCATCACATGTGTTCAAGGATGATAAGGATTCAATATTACAGAATCTAAGAGAAAGTGCCATCGTGGATCCTCACTGTGGACAGGCTGCAGTTATTGAGAAAAAGGTCATTATGGTTCCTAAAAGTGAGATCATGGTTCATGCCATTGTAACAAACATTGTCAAGTTTGACAGAAATTGTGGAGATCTAAGTAATGGCTCATTGAAAAGGAAATATGTAGGTTTTAATGGCATCATTCCCTCTAGAAAACGATCAAACGGTAGAAAACCCAGAGTTTTAAATGGAAGGTGATCACAGAGCTATAGTCTCCTGTAAATATTCTTGTAGCAGCATTCTGAGAAAATGTTAGTATGTGGAGACTGGGTGAATTTTGATAGTTAATACACTCGGTCTGGCTCTGATAGAAATCTGAAATTTCATAACCCAGTTTTGTATTAGGCCAAAGTTTAACTCTCATTTCTTTCTAATCCATTCTTGAAATTCATATACAAGTGTATTATTGCTGGTCCAATTTATTTTAATCTATCATGCATATATTGCAATTGAAATTGACAGTGTTACCATTTTAACAGAGAGATTGAGATTCTGCGAGGGGAGAGAAATTTTGGTGTGTAAAATCCGAGGACTCGAAAGTTTTATTTAATAAAAACAAATAAACAAAGTTGACTCATGGTTTGTGATTATTTCTTCTAGAGTTTAATTTACGACTAAATTTGGTGTGTATAGTTTTTAGTGATTACATTGCATTCTTTAATTCTTGAGTATTCACTATAGCTAGCAACACCGTTTATGCAAAAGGAAAAAAATATGCTAGGGGTCGTTTGGTAGGATGTATTAGATAAAATAATGCATGTATTAATTTTGTATATTAATAAAACCTTGTTTAGTACACTTTTTGAACCTATGTGATAGGTTACATGTACTTTTGTTATAAGTACTTTACTTTATGTTTTGATGATTTAACAAACTTACTATCCAAAACCAGATAAGGAATCTATTACACATTTACAAGACCTCAAGTTCACAAGATTCTAGGTTGAGACTCAGCGTGGAATATGATTGAACTCCTCGGAGTAGAAGGAACAGCTAAGGGACCAGATTCCTACCAGATCCCGAGGAGACTGTAGCTGAAAAGTTGCTACCTTTACACGCTACTGTGCAGAACAGTGTTGCAGTCAACTTGATTGATCGATCACTTCATCAATCAAGTCGTTTCCTTTAATCCCGCAAGTATACGAGGTAATATGTTCATTGGGATCGGTTGTTCCATTGCATTTAGGTATATCGGGCATACGAAACTTCTTAGGGATGGGCATCATAGTCGCGCTCGGGGGAAACGGCTTTTGTATGAATTATTTGGCGTCCAATACTTTTAAGCCTGGGGGTGCCCTCAGTATTTGATCAATACGGGAGTCATAGGTCTCCACCTTTTTGTCATTATCCTCAATATTCTTTTCCCAGGACTCAATCCTCTTGGTGAGTTCCTCGAGCATCTTCATAATTGTAGGGACAATCCCCGAGCCGTTCTCGATTGATCTTTCTGTCACCGGCTCAGTACGTCGAGTGTTTCCTGTTTCGACTATATGTGGAGTTTTATTCTGACTTTGAAGTTGAGCGATGGTAATCTGTTAAGCTTGTAACATCTCAAATATCACTTGGAGACTAATTCCCCCATCTCCTACACCCTGTAATCTTTGGCCCCCGGATCTAACTTCTCTATGTACACTTGCTCTGGGGTCTGCCCTAGATTCGCATTCAAAGCAATATGTGAACTAACATCCACTGGCTCCATATTTGACACTTTCTCATGATCTATCGGTGGTATATCGACCCCTGGTGCAATTATGTTATTTCTCTGTGAAACTCAAGACCGTCATCATCGTGTATGGGTGCATTCTGTGAGTTTGACATGTTTTATCCTGAAATAAAAGAATCTTTGACAAGAAAAAGTGTGAAAATAACGTGTGTTACCGAAATCGGTATTGAAATAAACACTAATATCTTTAGCCTCACGGTGGGCGCCAAACTGTTTACCTTGAAAAAATGAGTAACAATTAAATTTGATTTGTGATTTTAATTAAGATACGTTTAGTTCAATACTAATTAATAATCAAGAAATCTGAAGTATAGATGAAACAAATAAATAAGACCAAACCAATGGATAAGCCAGCCTCGAGCTCGAGCCCAAGTGACCTTCAGATTGGTCAAGAACAATAAAGTAAGAATAATAAAGCTAAAGGACAATTCAGATCAACAATGAGCAAGAAAAGTAAAAAAGTATATTCTTTGCCAATGATTAGATTATCCTTACAAATGATTGGGGTCCCCTTTTTATAATGGAGGAATTCTAAATATGGTACATTTCTATTTACGGTAAAGAATCTTATTGGGACAGCCATATAACCGCCTAATACGAATTTGTACTAGTTCGTACAAATCTATTCCGATATTTATGCCATGATCTTGGGGGCTGACGGGAATCTTATCCTTCTGTAACAAACTTATAATGGCACTATCTCGAAGTCGGTCGTATTTGGCTCCAATGTTCCTCGAGCACTTAGGTCTTCGAGCCTCTTATTCTACATTCGAAATCGAGCTTGGTCTATATCGAACTTTTGTCCTCGATGCGACTTCTCGAACCTACGAAATCGAAGGCATATTTTGACCGTATACATACATAATTCAGCCAGTTAAAAGATGCATCATCAAATTAATAATTTCTTATAAGCTGATCTGTAATTATTTTGGGCACTACAAGTGCAATCGTAGGTGTAAATAAAACGAAGATAATTAACCTTGGTTAATAGTTCTCCAGTTCTTCAAAATACATTAAAGAGTGAGTTTCACTATCAGGTTATCGTAACCTCCAATTCTTCAATTTATCTATACTATATTAAAAATAAGAAGGCCCTTAGCAAAATGTTATTTGTCTTTTTTATCCTCTAAAGATAAAGTTCATATTAGAGTCATTTAATTATTTCCCTAATATTCTGGACTTTGAAATCAACTAAAAATTTGTTTATCAAATACTTCTTTATTTTAAATATATACAAAATTCTAAATATGAGGACTCTTCTTAAATCCTTCTAGGTTTCCATGTTTGTTTATGCAAGGTATCGTAGGCATTTTTTTTTCCAAGGCTCTTCCCTTTCTATTTTGATAGAAATAATTTAATTAATCTTGGTCTCAAACTTAGATAGTTAAATTATGACAAAATTCTATATATTTCCAAACTCCCATCACGCATATTTATTTTTCAAGTCTTTAACTTTTTTATTGTTATAAATAATTTAAATTTTGCTTGAACTTGAATAGTTAATATAATAAAATTAGATCTTTGGTCAACACCAAATTATACATAATTTTTACATCTTTTTATTCTATTTCCATTAGAGTTATTGGCTAATTTGGTAACTAAAAGCGAAAAACAGGCAAAATAAATTTTTTAACAAATTGTTATTTTGAATTTTGGTTTCTTCTCCGTTTATTGAAATGGTACGTTAACTTTTTGATAGATTTAATTAGAACCGTCCCAAAATATTGGGGCAACTGCACATCTCATTATTAGAGCAATAAATAATCTATCTATATATCTATACTATATTAAAAGCATAAAGGGACTTAGCGAAATGTTATCCCCTATTTTACCCTTAATTTATTTTATATTAGACGAAATATTTATTTAATTATTTCCTAATTTAAGAATTTTAGGATCACCTAAATTTTATTATTATATTTTTCGTAATTAGACTAGGTAGGAAGGGTCTTTAAAATTGAATAACACTTTTACCTTATATAAATTTCCTTATTCAAAAACAATTAATATTAGAGTTGTATTGTACTATTCCTATGAGATTCTTTACTAGGCAAAACGTGATTCAGCAATTACGAATTCGGATTCTTATTGGAAAAAAATATAATTTTTGTTAAATATTTAAAAATTAGAATAAGCTAATATTTAGAATTTAAATTAATAAAAATTAAGTTATTTCTTTTAATGTTTATAACAAATAATTAATTATTGAATTAATTAATTAGCAAATCCAATTCAATTTATTTTACAAATTTATCATATAAGAAAATTTATTTGTTAAATTGACAAAACACTTAATTTATTTTTATAAGAGTATCGATGGTGAAAGAAATCATAAATATAGCGAAATCAATTATAGTATAAAATTAAGAGTCAAATAGGTAAAAGTACAAATTAGCAATAAGATAAAATTTTAGAAGACAACCAATTATAAATGTATTGTTATTTGTTTCTTTCTTGCATTTAGTCCAACAAATGAAAACGTCTCGTTAAATATTTATAATAAGTTTCTTCTTGTAAAATATTAGTTCAATATTAGTCATTCTTTAAACATTAAAATTGTAACTATCAAATTTTAGAAGATATAACACCAACTTTTAATTTATTTTTAATTTGTAATATTTGTCAAATCTTTAAAGAATTGTGATAAAATATTTTTATATTTTATTTTCAGTATCAAGTCACATAAAACAACAATTTTTATTTCGACATAAATCCGGATAAATCACAATAATGCTCTAAAATAATTCCTTCATTTGTTAAGCTAACTAATGGTAATAATATTTATTATTTAAGTAAAATTCTTAAATTTATTTTATAAAATAAATTATCTAATAATATGTGTGTAATTTTTAAAATTTATATATTTATTGATATAGATATACGCGCAAAGCGCGTAACCTAATACTAGTTCTTCAAAATACATGAAATTTAAACAAATGAAAGCTCTAGATATTTCTTATTCCTTAATTGTTATGCACCATGTATCTATAGTAGCATCACATATGTTCTTAAAAAGTAGAGAATTTTTCACAAAACACATTCTTTAAGACCTAATTAGCCATAAATAGAAACCCTTTCCTATATTACGTGGTATAGAAATGTTTTACGATAATTGATGATGTATATAGTGTATTAAACGTAGTGTATTCAATAATACAACATGATATGACGCCGTACAAACAGGGATTCTAGTAAAACAGGATCTGTATCTAGGTGTATTAATCTGTATTTAGTGAAAAAAATATAACGTATCTGCGAAATTCATGGGACGTTGAAGAAGATAAAAATGAAAGGAAATCAAAACAAATTTGATTTCCCTAATTTTAGTTAACTAACTTAAAGATACAATATTTGCATACAAAAATTAGAAAAATACACTATAATACATTTGAATACAAATTAGTTCATCCGATTGATAAAGTTGAATTAAATTGATATTTGATGAATACAGCTCATTCGATCGTTTAATGAAGTTGAATACAAGTGATGAATACAAGTTAATTCATTGTAGCTGAATACATATGAAGTCAAAGAACCATACATCTTAATACAGCAGTATACATCTGAAAATGACGTGAGGATTTGGTGTGAAAATGGCGGAAATTTGTTCTGTTAATGGCGGAGAAGGGTTATAAGGTGTATAATAAATAAAGAAACCAAAAAATTGTATCAAAAGGGTAGAAGAAAATTTACCAGGCAAGGAAGTGATAATGGTGGAGGAATAAGAGTCGACAATAGCGGATGAACAAGTTCAAAACTGTTGTATTTGGATGAGAGAAAAGTACAGAAACGTGGGTTAGTGGGAGAGAAAGGTATACTGTATGTGAAAAAGAGAGAGAAAGTATTTGGGGGAGTTTTACGGCAAGCATGTGAGAGAAATTAAAAAAAAAGAGAGAAATATCTTTTTAGGCATATATGGTGCCTTAAATTCAGGATATAACCATAAATAAATAATTTGCTATTTTGGATAAAGGGTATCTATATGATGTAATATTTTTAAATAGTATTTATTATTAATTAATAGGATAGTAAGGTTTTCTATAGGGTGTAAAATTTCCTAAAAAGTATGACAAAGAAAGAAAAAATTCAGTAAAACAAACCGAAGCAATATCAATGGTTCACAAGCATTAGTGTCGGCCCAATGGTAAAGCTGCTAAAGCACTTTGGGTCTCATAATTTTAGGGCCCCAAATTTCCTAATAAGTTATTAGTATATTAATTTATTTTAAAGGGATATTTTTAAATGAGAAAGTACAGATTTTTATAGTAAAAAGGTAAGAACTAAATCGTTGATCAAAAATTAAGAAAAAATATCTTTCAAGAAATCACTCTCTAGATCATAAATTGAGAAAGACTTCAGTTATTAATTCATAACTCAAAAAAGGTTGAAACTTTAATAAAATCTCCCAACGTGCCCTTGACAAATTTTTGGCAAATAATAAAAACCTTAAATTAGAAATATATCATAAGAGAAATTAAATAAATTAGATTAAATTATTAATAACTCTGCATAAGAAAAACTAAAAATATAGAATTTAAATGAAATTTTATATTAAAAAAATTCTTTTATATATAAAAAGAATAAGGCTTCTAACTGAAGTTTTGCTTTAGGCCTCCATGTTTATTAAGACGCCTCTGATAAGCATGGAAATCATATTTAAAAAACCACACAAACAAAGAAAACCGACTCACTTTTTTGTGACTAATTATCATAGAATTAAATTAACTAAATAGCTTGGTAATCAATAATTTTAAGTTCGAGTTTTGAGAATAAAAAAATCCTCATAAAAAAAAAAGGAAACAACTTAGTGTATATGTTAGTAGAATCTAATTATTAGGTGGAAGGACGAATGGCATGCATGGTTCTAGTTAGTGTCTATGTAATAAACTCTACTGCACAAAATAAAAAAATAATTTAAAAAAAAAAAAAGAACACGAGAAAATTCACACTAGCTACTAAAAACAAGTGCAAGTTTTGTCCATTGATGAGATAGTTTAAAAAGAAAATCCCCGTGGAGTTCGTGAAACCTAGTTTTAGAATCTGCCTATAAAAGATCATACTGTTGTACTACTTAACACATACACAACACTTAACTCAAAGCATATAAAAAATATGGAAAGAGGCCAACACTCAAATCAGCGTAGGATCACTCGCTCATCAAATTCAGGTAACTACTTAATTAATTTTTTGTTACGTCGATCATTTTGTACATGCTTTAACAATTTTGCATGACCACAAAAATAACAAATATTAGATGAAAAGAAAAAATGTTAGAATTTTGCATGAAGGAACAGTTTTCTTGAATGTCTCATGATTGGAGCAGCCAAACCAAATCATGAGTAAATAAAAAATTGGTAATAACAATAGTTGATCTCAAAATAATCTAGTCATTTTCCCGTTGGAACCACCTTTCAAATATTGAATTTCTCGTGATTAAATAGAAAATGAGAAACTTTCCTGTTTTTGGTTGTCAGTTTTTTTTTTTTTTTTTTTGGAGGGGTGAGGGGCACTCATTTTGTGGTTTTCTTCAGTTAATTAAACTTTTGAACATCAGCTATCCGTGGTCAGCCCTTTGATAATTTTGCATGACCAACAAAACAAAGAAAAAAATCTGACTTTTGCATGAAGAAAGATTTTTTCTTCATTTTGATGGTTATATATATAGATTGTCCATGATACATCATTTCGTGATAAGTTGTCCATGTTGTCATACAATCTGAATGACGAAACCATAAAAAGGAACTTGTACTTCTTCTTTTTTTCATGAAATGTACATTTCAAACTGAGGAAATTAAGCTTTCGTTTGGACATAAATTTTAGTTACTTTTTTTTATAATTTTTTTTAAAAACATTGTTTGTTCCCAAAATTTGACCAGTTTTTGGAAAAAAAAAATTGAAGAAATTTTTTAACTTCCAAAAACTGGTTTGGAACAGTTTTAGGGTGAAATTTTTTCCGTCACTCACAATAGATCAGTTTTTTTTTTTTCAAGAAACATGTCCATACATAACTTCACCTTCCAACACTGGCGGACCTTGTGCATAGATTACGGGTTTCGGAAAATCCAGCAACTCTTATGTAAATACTATATTTATATTAAGAAATTCATTAAATATTGGTAAATATCTAGCTGTGAACCCAGTTATTATTTTATATTAATATAAAATTACGGTAGAAACCCATAAGCCTAAAATTCTCGATCCGCCTCTATGTTCTAATTTTTTTTTTTAAGTTTCAACCAAATATATACCCAAACGGTAACTAAGTATTACAATATCTTCAAATTTTATGTGTTAGATAAATTAATTTCTTTCATGTCCTACAATTTCCATTGTCAAGCTGTAACTTATGTGTCAGGTTTTGTCTGCCTTTTCAGCTTAAGTCTTTGCTTCTTTTTCTTCTCTTTGTCCTCTTCTTATCGAGAAAAACCGTCGTTAGCACTAAATTTTGGCCTTTACGTACTTTTGAAAAAAATGGGTAAAAGACAAATAGAGAAAGAAAGATTCTCTGCTTCTATATTGTCATTACATTAGTTATTGATTATGAATCAAAATGGTGCTACTATTTCCAGCGTTGGTATATAGTTGCACTTCTAAATTAAATCATTATATATATATATGAAATTCCTAACTTATCTAATATTGATTCCTGTTATTACGTACCCTACTATATTAGTGAACTATATGGTTGACATTCTTATCTGACTCCTGTTATTACGTACCCTACTATATTAGTGAACTATATGGTTGGACATTCTTATCTGACGCTCTAAAGTTTAAAGTTATTTTTATTGCCATAATATTTTATTTGTATCGATATTTAAATTATTTCTATTTTTATAGTATCTTAACGTATATAGTCGAGATTCTTTTCCGTACTTTATTAACTTATATGGTTGAAATTCTTATTTCACGTCAACCCTCACGTGTTCAAATTATCTATATATCGTAAACTAATTGGTATTACGCGCTATTTTTAAGCGAGTGTACACACGCTATCTTTTAAGCGAGTGTACGCGCGCTACCTTGAAGCAAATGTACGCGCTCCCTGGATATTGTTTTGTGTTCATATCAATTTTTTATATTCTTCTGTCGCAAATTTTAAACATATCCTTCTGCCATTATTTCTCTTTCTATATTTAAAAGGTCAGATTTCGAATTGAGTCATATATAGTTGATCAATTTAAAGTTTGTAATCAAAAAAATTAACAAATAAATAATTTTATTAGAGGCTCATGTGTAGTTACAATCTTTATTCCAATTAACAACATAATTAAACATATTTTAAGCTTTTATCTTTGAAACCCAAAATTACTTGGTCAATAAGATAGTTGTTAACTAAAATGGTTTATCAACACAAGCAACTTTGATATTTCATACAATTATAGTTATTAGAATATAGATCATGAGGTGTACAATGGCACACATTCAGAATATAAAATTTGTGTGCTATGTTCTTTATATATACTATACTTATTTTTATTATTTTTTGCATATATATATATATATAAGGCTCGAACAACAATGGCAATGGCACAGAAGCTGGGCAAGAAGCCAAGCGCGAACAGGATCTACACCTCCCCATCGCGAACGTGGCAAGAATCATGCGGCGGATTCTTCCACAACATGCAAAAGTCTCGGACGATGCTAAAGAGGCGATGCAAGAATTGGTGTCCGAATTCATCAACCACATCACTAACTTAGCTAACGAACGTTGCCATAGGGAACAACGTAAGACTGTGACAGCTGAGGATGTCATTTGGGCCTTGAACAAAATTGGGCTGACCAACTACGGTGGGCCTCTCACTCTATACCTCCGGAAACATCGTGAACAAGAAGCTTCGGGCCAACGGATCAGGCTCAATGCTGTGAGGCACAATGTGGAACTTGGGCTGGCACCGCCTATTGGGTCAGCCCAAGTTTTGCCGATTAACTATGCAACTGGGCCGGGTTATTCGTACCCGCACTTCCGACCCACCGGAGTGTTTTATGATCCAGGAGTTCATGTAATGATGAATGGGTTTAATGACATGATGAATTACATGAGGAGTGAAGAAGAGATAGGGGAGAATGATGGGCCAGCTGAGTCTTCATCTTCAACTGCTACTAACTATGGTTTACCAGCTGGGGTTAATGATCCATATGGACACTTCAACCACGGAACTCATGCATGAGCTATGATGCATGCTATGGTCAAAGCTAGAGTCATAATGCTTTGTGTTGTGCTTTAACTTTAATTTGTCTTTTAGTTTTTGTTTTTCTTTTCTGTTGTGTTTATAACGTTGTGTGCTTTTAAGTTTCATTGTTAAGAACTCTATGTTAATGTAGTAGCTATCTGTTTAATTAAATGTGCTTGTAAATCATCTCCTTGACTTTGAATCTGGACATGAAAATTATTAAATATTTGCATGAATACTAATAGCCCTGATTCCTCTCTTTTTTCTTTCTTCATTTCATAATAAGAGAATATTAGTAGAGGGAAATGAAAGAAAATGCCGTCAAAAGAATTTAATAATGTTGAAGCTGCAAATTCAGTTGCTACGAATAATACTAGAGATGTAAATAAGTATTACTCCCTCCTGTCTATAATAAGCGATCTTTTTGTTCTTTTTATTTGATTCTAAAATAAGTGATCTTTTACGTAATCAAGATGGAACTAATTTGTTTTTTCAAAATTTGTCCTGATTTACATATCCCAATGTGTCAAATTAACAATATGCAAATTTAATTATGGGTAATTTAGTCAAGTCTATTTTGTTTTAGGAGTTAGTATTTTCTTAAAGGGCGTGCCAAAGACCAAAAAGTCACTTATTATGAACCGGGAGAAAATAAATGAAACTCAAGGGTATAGGGAAGAGCGACACTCAAAATTTAACACCGTTGAAAAAGTGAGGAAAATTATTAGACCTTACTTAGTGTTAGGCTTAATCAACCCAAAGATACTCTTAGCACTGGATAATATTCTCAGCTTTTGGTCAAGCCCCTATGTGTTTTTCCAGAAGGTCTCGCATACATCTTATAGATTCATACATCTTATATGTAGGTTCCCGATTTTTTCAGCTACCTCGAGACTCTATTCGCACCCGCGATAATCTCTCCCTCGAACTAAGTTATGCGTGACTCATACCACAATCCACACTTATCCCCTTCGAACTAAGTTCACGTAATCCATTGCCACGATCCATAGGTCAATTTTTGACATTAAACGTGTGACACCCACATTGTTATTGTTAGAGTATTTAATTATAGTAACCGAAACCCGCTACTAACTTTTTCTTGTCTATGTTTGTCTAAGCTATTACGGGACATCTTTAAGCTCATAAGGAAAAGTAAACATAGCCCCACGTTATAATTTTGTCATCACCTACTCGTCCCCCGAAACTTAAACTCTAATAATTGTCAGGCTCAGACAGATCAATAATACTCTTAACATGGTAATAAAAGAAAACCTATTCTTCTACCGCATACCCTAATTGATACAAAGCAATTGAAATTGTCTGTTTTGGGCCAAGTTTTCATTATTTTCGCCAGAAAACCTCTCACCATTAAGAGATTTATACACCTTATATATATATATATATATATATATATATATATATATATATATATATATATATATATATATATATATATATATATATATATATATATATATATATATATATATATATATTACCTAATTTTTTCAACTACTAATGCAGGATTTTGTTCACACATCCAGCAGTTTGGAAGTCGATAATCTAGGATAAAGAATATGCGGAAAAGGTCCAAATATGCCCGTGAACTATGCAAAATAGGACAAATATGCCCGTCGTTTATAGTTCGGCCCAAATATGCCCATTCCGTCAAATAGTTGGGCATATATGCCCTTATTTGACGGAAACTTGATTTTGTTTTCTTTTTTTAATTTATTGATACCAAATTAACCAAACCCAACTTAAAAATAACCCACCCGACCCATGTCCTATTTCGACGGGCATTTTTGTCCTATTTCGCATAGTTCACGGGCATATTTGTGCTATTTCGCATAGTTTACGGGCATATTTGTGCTATTTTCATTACTTCACGGGCATATTTGTCCTCTCAGTTAGCTTACAGCAGTTGTTTTATTTTGAAGTTGTGACTATTAGTTTTGAAGATCACATAGATGGCTATAAACTAGTAGCTACGTTGTTTTGTTTTGAAGTTAATCAAATAACAGAAGGTTATTTACAAGAGCAAAAAACATAAATAGGCAAAATTTTAGGAAAATTTTCACAGATGTAGCAGCATTATATATTTTACACACAAGGCAATTAAATAATTATATTTCTAGTAAGAATCTTTTAAATCATGTACCTTAAATCGTGCATCCAAAGAGTTTCAGTTACACCAATTCTCCTAAATTAAGATGCTTAATATCCTTAGCATCAGACAATTGCATTATTCGTAACTGTCATAATGCTTTGTATTACATATATTATATAATTAGATGAGAAGCAAATAATGGGAAGCAAACAACCAAAATATCTAGTTTATTTCTTCATCAATCAATTCTCTCTTCCTAATTTCTGCATGAATATGACTTTCACCAAACGTAATTTTTGGTATATTACATATTCAATTAGGAATATTTAATAATATAAAAGGTATAATAATGAAATAATTTTATTATATATTTATGGAATAATTATGGTATATTGTATATTTAATTATATAAATGGTATAAGGTACATACATACATAGAAATAATCTCGAGATATATATAGAATAATATTGGTATAAATATTATATATTCAGAAGGTCGTTAGAATATTGATATAAAAATTCTGGAATGTATTATATGTTATAATTTAGTTTGTAGTATATTTATCGTGTAAATATTACTATATGTTTGGAGTATGTTATATAGTTGTATGAACTTTATTATGTATAATATTGTAGTACAACATATATAAATGACATAATATACATGTATAAGTATAAACATATAAATATATATACGTAAAATATATCCAACATAAACCATCAAACTCAATAGAATAATGGAACACATGAAACACCATAAAATGCATTCAATGTTGGATATTGCCAGATCCGGGAAGTGTGTCAAATATTTTTTAAAATGGTAAAGAATGTCCCATAATTTGTGCATTTTGCCTGGTCATTAATTATTTGCTTAATCTTTACAATATGCTATTAGTGTAAAAAATTATTCATTTATGTAATAAATAAAGAATATTATTATTTTCTTAAATATTTTTTATAAAGTGCTCAGCCACGTAGATTCCTCTATTAATTCGCAAACTGTTTGTGGGTGAGATCATAAGCAACATGAACCTTGAGGCCTTAGGCCCATTGACACCCAACTATGCAAAATAGGACAAATATGCCTGTGAACTATGCGAAATAGCAAATATGCCCGTGAAGTAATGAAAATAGCACAAATATGCCCGTGAACTATGCGAAATAGCACAAATATGCCCGTGAACTATGCGAAATAGGACAAAAATGCCCGTCGAAATAGGACATGGGTCGGGTCGGGTGGGTTATTTTTAAGTTGGGTTTGGTTAATTTGGTATCAATAAATTAAAAAAAGAAAACAAAATCAAGTTTCCGTCAAATAAGGGCATATATGCTCAACTATTGGACGGAATGGGCATATTTGGGCCGAACTATAAACGACGGGCATATTTGTCCTATTTTGCATAGTTCACGGGCATATTTGGACATTTTCCGAAGAATATGGTTACTATCTTTAGATCTTGTGTTCGCAACCAAATGTTTCTATGGATGTCAACAACTTTACATCCTCATTGAGGAAAGACTGGAGCCTACAATCCTATGACGATAAGGGTCCATGCTCTATTGTTCCCAGTATTCTACGCGTAACTTCTGCATGATAAAAAGGTTATAAAAAATTCATAGAAGGTCCACAAAATCTAACCATGGAAATTCGTAAATATTGCTTCCAGCATACTTTATATGATGGTGACTGAGTACATAGTTTACAAAGAAATTTAAAAAAGAATTACACATTAGCTAAATATATATATATAGAATATTGTAGATCACTTGTAGAAACCAATTGTATAAGGATAGCTTTTCAAAATATATTTGAACCCACAACAAAATTTGTAGTATCAACCGGACACACATTACCCCATTGGAAGCTTGTTTTCTTTCTGAGTAACTTTTACTCATGGATGATGAACTTCAGGTTTGTATATTATGACATCGTTCCATTAAAAAAAAAAAGAGAACTGGGCCATAACAAGTGGTGTAAGAGAATCCAGGAAACAATTAAGCGAACAGAATGTCATTTGGGGAAGAAAACATACAAATGAGTAGTGGATTATGGTTAAAGGAAAAACGATGGGGAAAAGCAGAGAATATTCAGATATAATCACATGAAGCCAAGATCTCCCTCAACTGGCTGGAGAATCTGTAACTAGCCCTTGTTTCAGAAAAGAAAAAGATTTCACCACAAATGAACATAGAGGACAACTGGAATGAGCAAGTGTTCGTCTTTATTCTTGTCCTTCAAGGAAGTACAAAGAATAGATGTTTCTGCTCTTGCAGGAAGGGGCAGTAGCCTCGCTGCTAACATCACAGCTCAAAGAAATGAGCGACTCTTGAATAGGTATCGACAATTATTTAAGAAAACAGCTCCGGAGAGGATGAGCTCCTGATTCAGTTGTTAGAACATTGCCCTCTATAAAGGTTATGCTGTTTCATATAATCAATTACTTCATCGGCTGTCAAGTACTTCACTGATAACCCCTTCGAGATGCAGTCCCTGACATGAGAATCAAAAGAAAGTTTGTCCAACAATTTATCTTGATTCAATTCATATCCTCCTAGCTAGTCATATTGAGAATTTCTACCTTAATCCCGTTGAACTGATTCCATTAGGCACTACTTCATCCACAACCTTGATATTTTTCTGCAAAATTAAATGTTACAGAACACACTATTACATGCCTCCTCGACCATAACCTCACGTTCTCTTATGAAGCTGTCTCTGAATTATGACATTTTAACATCTCAATAATGTTTACTACCAGTGGCAACCACCCCCCCCCCACCACCACCACCATACAACAGCCAATCATCTCAGTTAATGAGCTAAAGAGAACAAGGGACAACGGCTTTGAGTTCTTAATGAAGTTACCTTATATTCATTCAAAATATCATCACCCGCGATGATCTTTTCAACATCCTGACCACCTCTCCGGACACAAATCAAGCCAAAGTCTCTACATATGGTCCTGACCTACAAAATCAACAAATGAGCATATCCTATTTCTTCTACACAACACTTATAAGCATAACTTCAATCCAACATGAAGGAGGAAGTATTTCGCTTCTGATAAATCCCTTTAAATGAACTTACCTGCTCAGGTATCCAAACTCCAGGTGTGCTGAAAGATTCTAGCAGATCAGAACCACACACAAGCATGACCATGAGGTCTTCTGCAAGTTAAAAAAAACACTATTAAAACTTGCATGGAAGTTCGTATGCCACAATAGAATCAAATGAAGATTTCACTTGGATAGGTAATACAAGTTTACAATGTGAACTGGCCAACTATTCCCTGCCTTACAGATAGAATGCCATGTTCATTTTTGTATGGTTTCTTATGGTTGCACAGCGACTAAGTAATAGTTTATTAGGTAGTAACTAGCATCTGCATTGATTTACGATAAGTGGGAATGTGGAACAAAAAGTTAGCAGATGGACTATGGCTGCTCAATTAACCTGTAAAAGTAGGAGTAACTGGACTTGCCATTACATACAAGTGATAAAATATAAATTCTACGAAGTGAACATCAAATTGACAGAACCGAATGGAGAATATGACATTTGATTTTAAGCAAAGAAAGTACACATATTTTCACAACAAAGCTAGCTCCACAGGCTCCACAGGAGAAATGTACTGCAGAGTGATCTATTAACTAAACGCTAAGACAAAGATAGAGTAAAGCTTCAATACGTAAAGCACATTCTCTATGTTCTAGTTTGGTTCAATTTCATTCTTCATTTTTTTATATTTGTTTGGTTGGGAAAATAGTATCATCTGACTTTTCCTCAACAAAAAATATATACTAAGCATGTCGCTATCCCTAAGTTCTGAGCACTATTGCCAGCTAACCTACTACTACAATAATCTTTACTCCATCCTTGAACCAACTACCAAAATCATCCAAGAGGATTTGCGAGAAAGAACACGGAGATGAAAGCCCGCCAATTGGTGGATAAGGATATCTGCAAATATGAGATGCAACTGAAACGAAGTCTTTTAAGTAAAGCCAGGGTGCTAAGAAATTGCAAAATAGATGTTAAGTTTGATGATTAGACACCACATACAGGAAATTTACCAACATGTTGTATGCTGGATAAGATGGAGGTGTCAACAATGAGTTCTACCACTTTCTGTAAGTTTACACAAATGGCCCTCATAAACCAAAATTTTCTGGGAAGAGGAATAAAGTAATATTAGCTCATCTTTTCCTTTTATTGGGGTCAGGTTGGAGGTTGGGAAGGGAGTAGATAAATATTCTTTCACTAAAGAAAGAAGTGAGAAGTGAAAAAAGAAGTGAGGATTCATATCGTGGACCCTAACTTTGTTTTGGACTGAAGCTTAGTTGTAGCAGTTATTGTTGTTGTAATACACACCTACACCGTCTCAAAAGTATGTACAATGTCGTAGTAAAGAAAGTGTTTTTCATTTATAAAAATGAAAAGCTAGTTTCAGTAGGACTGGAAAGTTTCTCCTGTAGCCAATTGACCATCAGACAAAATTCCTATGAATACTCTGCAACACACACTTAATAATGTCAATAATGGACCTTACCACTGGATGCCAAACTTCCACCACAGAGAGCGAACTTTATTCTGGAGAGAACTGTCAATGTTCGTTGATAGCTATCCTGGCTTGCCTGTATAATTATTTTAAGCAAAATTAATTGATAGGATGAAGGTAATTTAGTTTGTATCAGACTGAGGCACTGGCGTAAAATACAACAAATAACTAGGTGTCAGCAGCAACTATACCAAGTAGGATCCTAATATTACGCGCATCAAAAAGGGAGGTATCTGGGTTTCTTTTTTTGTAGGAGGATAGAGAGTGAGAGAGAGACCTCCCAGGGATCTGTCATAACGAATTCTGAGCTTTTACAAGCTAATTGGCACATTGCAACACGATGCTCAGCAGATATAAGACCCTGCAAAGATAAGGAGGCAATGCATTAGCAATACCGCTTTTTTGTGCATTAGTAACAATGACAGCAGAAGCAGAGCATGTTCAATCTCTTATATATCCAGCAAAAGTGTCAAACAGAGCAAGAAACCACACCTCATGACTAAGAACAGCGCGTGTTAGTATAACATTGTGTCAGGTTGCAGACCACAAACAATATACACTCGTTCATAATGCAACAACGTGATGATCAGAAGCAAGTTATAATATAGCAAAGCTACTATTGTTCCTTTTTCTTATCTCGTTTCCAGTTACACATTTCAAAGCAGTTTCACTACCTGGAGATATGCTACATACCTTCTTCTTATATGCATCATTTACTGGTGACATATAACCTCCAATTACGCAGAGCCCTTCTGAAGTCAATGCATCTCTTGCCAACTCTGAATCAATATTGTCAAAAGTGCAGAAAAGACCCACCAAATAGATTAAATGAACTTCACAGTCTAACATCATATTCATTTTGAGCAGCTTATGTGGTTGAGGACTTACTACTTACATAGTTTTTTCACATTCATCTGAATAGAAAAAACATAGAAATATTATTATTCTTTATAATCAACCACACAAGTGTCCCCTTCAGTTCCAAACCACCCCTCACTCCCCCCTACCCCGCTCGTGCAAGGGAAAACAAAGGGAAAAAGGAAAAAAAAGAAAGAAGTCAGTAAGAGAAACATTGTAGGGGTTGGATAGTACGTACCAAAACAGCGCAAGTGCATGTAAGTAGGAGGATTGAAACTTCCTGTGGATACAAGAACTACATATGTCCTTTTCCTAGAAGCAAGAGAGAGCATTAGCAACAACGCAGATTCAAAATTTATTTTTAAATAGTTTTAGCAGTGAGCTCGTTGTACTTCTGATATTATGGGTTCAGATATTAAACTTGATGGAATTCTAGTGATATTTCACGTATAAAATTTAAACTATGTGTCGAAAATACTGGGTTCAATTGAACCCACAACACGAAGGATGCATCCGCCTCTGGTTAGCATGTTCCTGTAGAATATACTGAATAAGAGGAAGTAGGGTGAAAAAGAAATAATAAAATAAAGTACATGAAATCCAGGTACACTGGCAAGTAGGTATATTCACATCTAGCTTTTTTGCTTTTCTGCATTAACAAGTCACCACAGAATTTTTCAACACTACTGCAGTTGTGAGAGCTGCCACATCAGAAAGTAGACTTGAAAACTACTCAATTTTACTTCCATTATAAAGCTTGTCCATTTCATGGTGATTCACCCATGCCCCTTTCAAACATAAATTACATTTGATTACCGAAAATGATGTTAGACTATCATAAACAAGCACATTTCATGACAATCGGCAGCTGCAATGGAAGACTGAGTAGTAAATAGGCAACTATAAAACAAGTCAGCCAACATTGAAGCTTGATGTGATACTCTGCTAGAGATTAATTAAATCAGAACCTAAAAATTAGTGTTGAATTTGTCAAAGATCATATACTAAACTTACTTCCTTTCAGCACTTGATTGCCCCTCCTCTTGTTTTATTAAATCTATAGACAACTTATCCCATGGTAAAGCAATATCAGTCATACCTATGAATTCAAACAGAACGTTAGCACCAAAAAAGGGGACGGAGAAAAATAAGCATAAGCACAACCAAGAAATGGCGACTCGCGTCTGCTAGAATACTTAAAGAAAAAGCATATCAAATAACAAGTAGAATATGATTTTTCAAAATTAAACTAGTCCAACCCAATCTATGTTAAATTTTCCTTCTTTTCTTATCAATGATTAGAACAGCTACTTTATACAGAAACCAAATCTTCTTTTTCTTTTCCCTTTATTGATCAAGAATACTGAAATTAATTCAAGACGATAGATTAGGAGGTCGGATCAAAAACAAATAAAAAGAGAACAACACTATATCAGAGTAACAAAATCACCTAAGTACAACTCTGGAGTATTCTTAATCAGCATAGATGAAAGGTCATAAAAGCTATATTATGAATATTGATAGGGTATCACTGTGGCCTTTTAGATGCTCGCTGATAACAAAGGGACTACCTGTTACATGAATACCTTTGGGTGTGCTTGGTATGACGAATGTCATTTTTCGTGAAAATACTTTCTATGACGAAGTCATTTTCTGGTGTTTGGTTACCATAAGGAAAACACTTTCCATCGAAATGGAGAAAATGACTTCCATAACTTATGAGCGGAAGTCATTCTCCATAGAACCATCTTGACTTATAAATTTATATTACTTGCCCAAACTAACACTTAAGACATCTATATTTATATAAAACAACTATCCTTCCATGAGATGTCAGCACCAAGTTGATTTGGCGTTAAGCGCGTGAGTTTTTGTGAATGCTTCAAATGCACCTAATGCCTTTTCGACTTCCTCCATCCTTTCGTCTTCCTTTCATTTTCCTATTTAAGAGCTCAGAGGCCTAGGTTCCACAGATGCATTTGAAGGAAGATGAAAGGAAGAGTAAGTCGAAAAGGCACTAATGCATTTCAAGCATTTACATAAATCTTAAACATTATGCTCAATAATGTACTGAAAAGGGATGAATAAGTAGGATACTCGACATATCACATACTGTGTACACGGACGACATCCTCTTGTTGTGTAGAGCTGATAAGGAACAAATAATACATTCAAGAGTTGTGTTGCTGGCTTTTGAAGTTGTCAAAGGCCAGAAGATCAATATGTCCAAAAGTTCAATCCTTTCTGTTAATGCTGATAATGAAATTGGATCCCTGGCAGATTTAATGGGTTGTAACACTGAGGAGTTTCTAACTACTTACTTGGGGCTACTATTGGGTGTCTCACACCTCCTTTTTCTACACCGGAGGGGGATAGGGGAGTTTTTTTCCAATTTAAGCAAAGATCGAAACGGGATTATTTATTTAAGTTCAGAGTCTCCACTTGAATAATTTATGGTGTCCCAAATCACCGGTTTAAAATCCCGCGTCGAGGAAGTTTGACTCAGTTTCAGTCCACGAAACACAGAAATCCGGGTAAAGAATTCTGTTAATCTGGGAGAAGGTGTTAGGCATTCCCGGGTTCCGTGGTTTTAGCATGATCGCTTAACTATTATTATTGACCTAATTATCTGACTAATTACATATTTATACCTATCATGCATTTTTATCCTTTGACCGCTTTTTATTATTTATGAAATTATTCTGGAACAAGTTACGATTGTCGTACACTTGTTTGTTTGGTACACATTGCTAAATCGTGTCACGGGAACCGTACCCACAATTTACAACATGTTTAAATTATTAACATTATTAGTTGTTATGGCCGGATCACATAAATGTACCCTGGATTTGAAAATTATGTATCATGACGTAGTCATGGGAACCATACCCGTAGCTTTGATAATTTTATTATAGACGCGCCTAAAGCAGGTTACGATATTTGTGATTCTATTATCCTAAAATTTGAGATTTGCATGCGAGGTTCCAATATTATGGAAATTATCGTGAGAGGTTGACAAATTAAACAAAGGTAAAGACAATATAATGAAAGCAGTGTACATATCATTATTTTATGCTTATCTAGTCAGATCCAGCCCAAATTCATGCTGTTTACTACTAACATGGAAACCAACCAACTAAAGAAATAGATCAAATTAAATTAATTTCATGAATAAGTAACTTAGTCATACAAGCACAAACTCATTGCCGAAAATCTTGGTACAAATTTCACCACCTAATGTGGATTACTTAAAATCTCCAAACTCAGGCGAGAAAAGCACTAAGAAACACAACACCCAACTCATCAAATGATCTCAGAATAACCAAAATCAATCAGAAAATCCAACTAACCAATTAAGTACTAAAAATCAATCATCCCTAACATAAGGAAAACAGCAAGTCAAATTAAAATAGAAGCAACCAAATAGTTCACGGATAGAAATAATTCGAATGTTCCATTTCAAATCTCAAGAAATACTCAAATTCGTGAACTAACATAATGAGATAGGTATAAGAAATGGACCTTCTTGAGCGAATTATTCGATTAATGGAACTCAGAGTAACATTTCTGTTTAGCCGAAAAAAGCAAAATCAGAATCTGTCCTAAAAATTCCAGCGACCAGAGATACCAACGGGAACGGAACCTCGAACAGAGCCTCGCGCAGGCAGAAGGAACAACGGTATCACAGCAGTTTGAGAAATGACAAATCGAACGAATCTTAATTGTGCAGAAATCAACAGCTCCGGCTTCCAACTCTAAATCCTAAAGGGAAATGGGGTTTCTGCGTTGAGTACAGGCATTTGTTTTATTGCCAGTTCCAGTGGCTTTCATCGATCTGGATAAGGAGCTCGAGTTTTCTCCTTCGGACTTAAAATTCAGTCTCGATTGGGTTGAAAATCAGTCTTGATTGGGTTGATGGTCTAGGTTAATGGAGGTTGCTGATGGGTTGAAGAAGATGATGAAGAAGGGTCAGCTGGTTTCTTTGGTGGAGTTGGTTTCCGGCGAGGGGTCGCCGGTTTTGGAGATGGAGAAGGATCGTTTTCCGGCGAGGGGTCGCTGGTAGCGTCGCTGCTTCTGGTGAGTGAAGTTGGTCGATTTCCAGCGGCTTGAAGGTGAGAAGAAGAGGCAGCAGCGATGGAGAGTTCTGGGGTGGGGCGCTGATGGCTTAGGGATGGAGAAGATGACTGTCTGAGACGGTTGGAGGGTGGTCCGACGTTTGGTGGGGTGAAATTGGGTGGTCGTTTGGTGTGAGGGTCACGGCGGCTGATTGGAGATGGAGTTCTTGCTAGGGGTTTTTTTAAGTAAACTTAGATTATATTGTTTGTTGTTATTAAAATTTTATTGTTTAGTTTAATTATTTAAATATCAAAATTATCAAAAATTATGCATATATATAATTTTAAAAAATAAAACAAAATAAGGCAAAACACCTTAAGAAAACATAACGGAGTAGCAAGACACAGAAGGAAAATAAAGTAGCATAACTAATTAGAATCGAGTTAAAAATAAATTAGGACTTTGGAGAAAATATAAAATAAAAGGCCTTAAAACACCTTTAATATTGACAGCACAAGTTCTGGAAAAAAAAAAGTAAGTTATAGATTGGAGATTTGGAGCTAAAATAGAAAAAAGGGTAAATGGTAAAATAGATTTGTGGAGTAATAAGTTAGGATTTAATTGGAAAGAAAAATGTGAAATAATCCCACTACACAAAATCAATTGTTTTAAATAATGGGCATTTTCATTGTTCCGGAACCAGGGATTTAACAATACTATACAACAAATTTTAATGAAACAATCAAAACAAACATTGTTTTGAGATAACAATACAATACGATACAACGGGAACACAACCATCCAGACAACCTGTAAAATTCTAAATTATTCTATGTTATAAAAATTAAGCTAATTATCCAATTACAATTTAAAATAATTAATTGACCCTATATTAAAAGAGAAAAACTACTAATCTAAAATTAATAGCTAAAAATGTAAAAGTGAACTAATTTTTATTGTGATTTGTATCTTAATAAAATAATTAATTAACTAATTAATCCTAAACATATGAAAACAAAATATGAATGCAATGTATGGTATTTTTAAAAAAATTCATGATTTAATAAAAGTAAACATGCACAAAAATACAAACCAATACTGAAAAATTCTACAAAAATCCTATAAAATTGCAAATAATTGGGACTTCTTTAATTTGTAGGAGTATTTCACACAAGGAAAAAATCACGTGCTCATAAAGAGCAAAATCAAAAGATAATACTGTACACAAGGAGACGATGAGAAATGATAGAGAAAGCTAGCACCGTGAAACAATAATTTTTTTTAGGAAGGTTGAGTTTGGTGAATAGTGTGCTAGAAGGGATCGGGACATACTTGGTGTCTTTACTCCCAATTCCTACTAGAGTAGAGGAGCAAAGTGATAGAATCAGCAGGAGTTTTTCATGGACTGGAAGTGCAAAAAAGAAGAAGCTCACTCTTGTAAAGTAGAGCACGGTAAATAAGGAATATGGGGGTTAGGAGTGAGGAACCTCAAGCTTCACAACAAAAGCTTGCTGAACAAATCGTTATGGAAGTTTAGTAATGGCAAATAATTAACCTCGAAAAAATTACTACTAGATATTAAATATGGAAGAGCGGGGATCTGGGCTCTCAACCTGTAAAATCAACATATGATTTACAGGGAAATGAATATAGCACAGTCAAATCAGCTTGATCTTTCTAAATATAACCCAAGACTCACACAATTAAAACTTTTAGCCCAAAAATTTCTCGAAGAAAAAAGGTGACCGATAATAATTGTGGCAATAAGCTACTTACCTGACCGAAAAATGTCTTTTGACAAGGTCTTTGAGCACAAGAGTTACGACATCATATGAACAAATCTATAAAAGATAGTGAATAGATTTGGGGGATTCTACTGTGGTATTTGCACTTACTCTTTTTTGTGGGGTGAAGTGCACAAAAAGCCACTTTCAACGTCATTGTCTAAACTTTGTTCCTAAACACTTAATAGCCCTTAAACTTGGCACGTATTATGTTTTGCACTCCATATTGGCGCGTGAATAGCTTTAATTAAGCTTTTTCTTGTCTTTTTTCCCCTCAAAATTTCAATGTACCTATGTTTTTCATTTCGGCATAAGGGTCCCATAATTTCACCTTCCTTCACTACTTTTCTCATATTCTTTCATCTCCGCCTTCATCTATTGTTCCTTTTATTCATTATTGCAAGACCAACTATATCAATACTATATTACAATAAACATAAAAAGAAACAAGTAAATTATAAAGAAAATTTATCGAAGAAAAAACCCAAAGAAACATGATTACACAATTTAATTTTACGATATGCTGTAAAAAATCAAATCTTATACTCAACAAATGGGTATTTCTAAAAAAAACTAACCTTGTAGCACTCAACAAATGGGTATTCAACTTTCAGTATATAGTGAGGTGAATTTTTTAATGGTGGATGAATCATGCATGCTGCTCAACTCAATTTTCCGAGCATTTAGAATATTTTTTTATCTCATTTGGATTAAAGTTTATATTTAGACAGTATAAACTATCCGGTCAAGAGTCAAATATATCCATGTACTATCAAAAAATGTTCAAAGAGATCCTCTATTATACTATTTGGTCATATCAGCCCATACCGTTACACTATCATTCAAATATACTCTTTAATTGAATGGAATTCCATGTGGCACATCGAGACTAAAGAGAAACGTCTCCTTTTTTTACTCGATTTATTTTTTCCTCTACCCATAACCCGATCCGAAGTCAGGCCTTCTCTTAAAAAAAACTAAACGAGTGGAATAAACTTCCATTTTCTCTTTTATTTTTCATTTTATTTTACTTTGATTTCTTCTATTTTTTCTTACTCATTGCATGTTATAACACAAACGGTTATGCTCCATGGATTGATTTTGGATTGATATGGAATCAAAAAATTTTCTATCCATATATCTAGTAACCACATCCAATGAGAGAGAAAAGTATTTTGGTTTCGAAATTATGAAAGAAAAGGCGCTCATCTTCTCTGACATCTCATTCTCGTTAAGTTTGAGCTAAAATTTAAACTAAACATAAATAAATTTCCAAGAACAAGAGCATTGAAGTTCGGTTTCCAGAATTCTAAGGTTCAAATATGCATTTTTATCAGGCAAATAGAAGGAAACCATATCATGGCTGCTAAATCACTCGTGAATTATGTCAAACCCCAACTTTGACAGCATAGAAGTTAAAATTATCACTGGCTCTATTACTCAAAAAGAGGAAAATGCAACGTGCCAAATGCATACACACAGAGGCAATTTTATAATTGAAGTTGTCGATATCCGATCGAAAACATATGAATTAATGCTTATTTTTACATGAACTCAATAACTTATTCAAAGTATTTCATGAAAAATGGTTGTTGGTTTGGCTCATACAGAAAATTACTATAGAGTCAAAACTCTCTATAACAGCCTCGTTTATTCGAATATTTTTGGATGTTATAGCGAAGTGCTGTTATAGAGAACATATAGTATACGTATATGAAAATTGGTTCCAGAAAAATCTTGTCTATTATAGTGAAATTTTCTTATATATGGATGTTGTTATAGAGAGGTCTACTGTAATGAAATGAGGGGTTTATTTGGATAGTAATATTTTTTAAGTGGTCGGATATAAATCTAATTAGGGGCGGGTTAGTATTGAACCGAGTATTTTAAGTTGGGGTGGGTCTCTTTAATCCTGATGTGCCATGGTGCAGTCCATCCAATTGTAGGGTATATTTGAATTATAGTATAACGATAGGGGATGACATGTAGTATAACAGCGGGTCACTTTTAACCCTTCTCCGCACATTAAATTACATGGCCCAATTGCTCCAATACATGGATATTTTACACAGTTACCCACAAAACAAAATTATTTACCCTTATTTACCCATTTATTTTTTTACCCATAAATTAATTAGATTTTCTACCCATTGTAGTTTTTGTGAGAATGTTTTTTATTCTCTAATTCTTTTTTATTCCCATGCTTCTTTTCCTTCTTTTTTTCTTTTCTCCTGTTTTTTTTCTCGGTTTCTTCTTATTTATTTTTTTACTTTTCTAATTTCATTTAACTTTTTTAATATTTTTTTTAATCTTCATAATCTAATTTTATTTACTGTTTTTACTATTTTTATTATTCTTTTTTTATATTATTACTAAAGAAAAATTAAACTGTATACTAATTAAATGTAACTAATACAATCAAAGAATATTAACTAACGTATAGTATATAGTTATACCAACAAGGTATACAATTGTACGCAAAGAATTAAAAAATTTTAATTCAATTATTAAACTGAAATAATATCAGTTGTCGATAAAAAATTTAAAAAATTCCAAAGTAGCTAATTGTAAGAGTATATCTTTACATTATATATCATAGAGATAATACATAAAATACCCATCAAACTTGTCCGAAAAAATCATTTACACACCTAAACTTTACGTGCGACCTTTTACCCCACTATTCTAAACTTAAGTGAATTTAATACCCCCTTAAAAAAACTGAACCAAGTCTTATGATAGCTGTGTGTTACACGCACCATAAAGTCCCATATTTTCAGTTTTTCCATTTTTTTTTTAAATTTTAGTTTTTAAAAAACTAAAATTTTATGTTAAAAACAAAAAAACAAAAAAATGTTTTTACAAATTTGTGTTCCTAGTTTTTACAAAACAATTTTTTTTTAAAAAACTAAAAAAATAAAAATATATACTTTTAAAAAAAGAAAGTATTTTGTTGACAATAATCTTTTCAGTTTTAAAAAATAAAAATATTTGTTAAAAATGAAATTTATTTTTTCTGTATTCATAAAAAAATTCAGTTTATACAAAAAAAAAATCAGTTTTTACAAAAATAAAATATTTAAAAACAGAAAAAAATAACATTTTTTCTTCAGTTTTTCAATTTTTTTAAAGATTTTCTTTTTGTAAAAACTGGAAAAATAAATTTGTAAAAACAAAAAAAAAATTATTTTTTAGCATAATATTTTTATTTTTTAAAAAGGTATGGATAATGAATGAAAATAGAGAAAGAAAAAATGAAAAAGAAAAGAGAAAAAAATAATATTAAGTTAATTAGTTATATTATCCTATTAGAAAGTGACACGTGGACCACTAATTAGTTTTAAGTTCTTTTTTTTTCCTTCACGCGCGGCTACAATGTGAACTACACATTTTGCGTAAAAGGGGGTATTAAATTCACTTAAGTTTAGAATAGTGGGGTAAAAGGTCGCCCGTAAAGTTTAGGTGTGTAAATGATTTTTTCGGACAACTTTGATGGGTATTTTATGTATTATCTCGTACTATGATATCTTATTTAATGATTTACACTTTTAATTTTCCCCTCACATTGGATAAAAGCTTAAAGCAAATTTAAAGGGAAAAGGCAAGTGAATTTACGTGTAATAAGTATACTACTATAGTATATTGTATACTATTACAACATATTGTTACATCATATTGTATATTATTATAGCATACTATAATAATATATTGTATACTATAATAGTATACTGTTGCAGTACAACTATATACTCCAATAGTATATTGTATATTGTAGCGGTATATTGTTAGGTAATTGTGTTCTTCTTCGATTATTAACCATTGTAGTTTGTTGTAAACTATAATACTGTTGCAGTATAGCTATATACTCCAAAAGCATATAATGTAGCGTATATTGTAGTTGTGTTCTTCTACGATTTTCAACTGAAAATTTTGATTTCTATCACCTCTAACTCCAAATGCTATCAAATTTCAGTATGAATTCCGGAAGGTTCTATAAGCAATATTCAACAACACTCACTTTGAATCAAACAAGAAATCTTCAAAATAAAATTTTTTAATTCCAGGGCCAAGGCAAGAGCAAGAGCTAGGGAAAGAACAATAAAAAAATGGAGCATAATTGAAACTAGTCATTTTCGTTAGTGGAGCTGAATCGATCCGCATAATCTTCGTTAGTTTGAGCATTGGTAATAAGAAGGTCAAAAACTTTACCCCTACCAAAACGCTTATATTCAAATATTTTTAATTTCAAATTGACAACAGAAATAAATTGATCAAGAGTTGGAATTTAATCATAATCTTTAGAATTCTTATACTTGAAATATACAGTCATGATTGAATTCATTTTTGTAGAAAAAAAGAAATCAAGAACAATAGTAACAAAGAGGCTGTTTTGACTTGGCTGGGGTGCTGATAATGAAAGTCCTCTTCAGTTGGGATATTTGTAGCTGTTGGTGATATATGTTGTTTAGTAATAGGTTCATCAACCAAAATTCTTTGCTTTTTGTTCTGCTTTTTCCTTGAATTGTTGCTCATTGGTTATTTTCCTTTAGAGTGCTATTATAAAATAGAATACAATAATGTGTTAGAACAATGTATAAAAAAACAAAATAAGGCACACTTAGATTACCTTAGCACAACCCCTAGCATTATGTCCAGTTTCTCCACAGTTATTACATGTCACGACTCTCCCTTTTCTGGATTGAGACCATTGCCCTTGCCTATTGGTTGACTCATTTGCCTTTCTTATTCTTTTTACTTTTGGTCTGCCAGCTTGCCTCACAAATTCAGGTGGGTCCATCTTCTGGGAGGGCTCTATCTTTCAAATTTTTTCTCATCTCACAGGTTGCAACTTATGAGAATAAGTTTGGAAATGTGCCTCTTTTGAAAGAAACCAATGAATCTCACTCAAAGAATCTTGCTTCTTGTACAAGAGGGCACATATTGTACGAGGACATGGGATTCCACAAAGGTCCCATGTCCTACAAGTGCATTTTGTTGCCCCTAGATTGATAATATACCTATCACTACCTTATGTCACCTCATAACCTTGGTCATCACGGCTATTCATATGATACTTTGTGTAATCCTCATAAATTGGTTATACAAGTTTAGAGTCTTAGGTCTGTACTCACCTCCCCACCCCATAACTTCAACTTCATTATCATTCAATATATTCATAACCTTGATTATTATCTCCTCTAATATATTTATAATTGGCTTTTGTCTAGCTTGCAGTATCCATGAATTGAAGGACTCCATCAAGTTATTATCAACTGACTGGTTCTTGCAAGTAGTATAAAAAGAGGTCCTACTCCAGCAGGTAGATGAATACCTTAACAAATCTTCAACAGTAGCTTTGCCATCATCACCCACTTGGCTCGTATTCTTCAACTGATCTTGGAAGTCATCCTCGTAGGTACTCTAAGCTGCCTACCAGAGACATTTCTTGTATTCCCCAGATCCCCATCACTTGTACTAGTTTGCTTCTATGTGTCAAACACAAAAGCTGTGGTGTGCCTCAAAAAACACTCTCGAGATTGAGTCAATGAGCCCCTACATATATAGGAAATAATAAGTATGAGAATTCATATGTGCAGATTGGAAAATAATAAAATAATAAAGGGAAATAGTGAAGTAAAGCTTTTATACCTTTTGCATATCTGAGATGAAAGTGATTCCTTCACCCATCTTTAGGTCCAAAGACATTTGCAAAAGAGTTAAAAACCACTTCCATGTAACTTTTGTTTCTTTGTCTACAATAGCCCTAGCTAATTGATAAGAGTGGTTTGTAGAGTCTTGACCAACTGTCACCAAGAGCTAACCCTTAACTTTTCCTTTCAAAAAAGATCCATTCAACCCTATAAAGGGCCTCAACCCATTCTTGAACCCCAATTTCTTTGCATGAAAACATATATACATCCTTAGGAACCTTCTCTTGCCTTCAACAAGAGCATCATTTGACAAGTTAACTACTACATCACTTCCATGATTACTACAATTTAATCCATTAACATATGCAACCAACTTATTATACTCATCAGTAAAATTACCTTCCAGATTCTCTAAAATCAATCTTGTTGCCCTCTTACATTTTGACTCACTCACATTGATATTAAATGCAGCCTTCAAGTTTACCCTCGTCTCTTTAACCTTAATGGTTGGATTTTCTTGTAACCCTCTATTGAAGTATCCAGCAATTGTTTTGGAATTAACCTTATAATTCTCATATGCAGGTTCACAAGTGTGCTTGGAATATAAACTCCTAAATTCAGCCCAGTCCCCTGAAGTATTCCTAGATATGTGGCATACAAAAGGGCAACCAGCTTCACAAATGTACCCAAGCCTAGTTGTGTCACTTTTAACTTGCTTTAACCCATAACTATTTGCAAGTGCATACATATTTATAACTTTTCTAGCTTCAGCAATGTCTTTGAATGTCATTGACCTATCCAACTCTTTATAGTGAGATAATTTATCATTAATGTCTCTCTTCTTTTATTTAAAACGTTTCTCTAATATATCACAATCATAGTTAGAAGAAACAACATTTTTATTGTCGTCACAACTATCACTTTCATCACAATCAGTGGCAGCTTCAAGTTCATCATGCTCATTGGATGGATTATATTAGTTACATTAATACTTGGCTCACAATCCTCTACAACAAATATGTTAATAACATTAAACTGTTTATTCACAAGGTCCAGTAAAGTCCTAATGCCATAATCACCTTCTATTTCATAATATGAACCAGAAGTAATTACTAATTGTTGGACTCCTATATACCCCAAGTTAAAATATATTCATCCACTAAATCTTTGTAGGAAAGCAAGTCAGAGTCAAAACCTTTCTTAATATGCCGGAATTTTATTGAGTATGCTAATAGTGGCTTCTTGACCTACTCTCCACCATAATGAAAGACTAAATCCAGTAGGATCATTGATAGTAAACTGCAAAACAAATTAGTACTAAGAAAATTAGGATTGGAAACAATAATAAGGATAATTAAAATAAAGAGAAAAAGGCATAAAGGCATAAAGATAGTAAAATAAAATCAGCCCAATTTAATAATACACATTAAGCAACCATGGATAAGGGGACCATACATTAAATATTATACGGAATAAAGTGTCTCAGCCCCAGCCATCAATATTAAATTTTTTATTCACTTATTTTCTATAAAAAAAAGTAATAATTTGGGACCACAAAATATTATAATCGAAACCTAAACCACCAAAAGGCTTCCAATACACAAACAAAAAGAATAAAAAAAGGTTTATTACTGTCAAACTACATGCAAGTGAATATAAAAGTAAAGCACACACTACCAGTTTGAAATTATCGTAAAAAAGAGGAGAAATGAAAATCATAACCAACAAAAAAACTATTCAGTGAACCATAACTTCAATAAATATAAAATCAGAAAAAATTAGAAACCCTATGACAACTACAAATACCTATTAACTTCAAATAATCGAAAAATAAAAGGGTTTATTAAAACCCCAACTCAGAAAAGGGTTTATGAAAATCCTAATTCAAATAATCAGTTTTTTTTTGTTTTTGGGATAAATCAAGATAAGAGATTAAACTAACAGAAAAATTAATTTTTGGGAGAAAAATCTCTTACTTTGCTTGAAATCGCCACTCTTCTTCAAGGATCCTCACCGATTTTAATTCTGAATTTTTCTTTGAAGTACTAGAAGGTTCGACCAAATGAGTGAATAAGTGTTTTCAGACGAGTTTAGTCTATTTATTTGATGAGTTTTCGGTTAGGGGTTATAGGTCAGTAAGATTTGGTAGTAGGGTTGGGTTTAGGTCGAATAAGTTAGTGGAATGTGAGTTGACAACTTAATTGGCAGTTGAGTTGAAATAAAAAGATGGTGTTATAAATATAATTCTATTTAGAGTGAATGTCTATCTTGTGGAGAGTTTTACTATGTGACTAAGTCATATTTCTCCTATAAATAGAGGGGTCTTACCCCATTGTAATTCATCCCAAAATTCAATAAGAATTCTCTTTCTCTCTTTCTCTGCAATATTGTTCTTCTTCTTTTATTATTTCATAACACGTTATCAGCATGAGACTCTAACTAATTGAGTAGAAACTTTGGGATTGAGCACAATTATTATCAATTGTTCCATGAACTTCCTTCATGATTAAATTTTGGATTTAAGGTAAGTGTTTTACTTTATTTTTCTCTTTTATTCTATAATTTCATTTTATATACAAGTAAAGATCAAAGTTTGATTATAACTTTAACGGAGTTTGAAAGAAATTATAACCACCCAAAGTGGTAAAATTTCTATGTCTTGCCATGATTAAATTCATGTATAATTGTGGGCAAAGAATTGAAAATCTGTCCCACTGAATTTGCTCCATTCTCATCCCTTTAGAGAATGTGATAGCAGTATGTAATAAGTCTGAAAGAAGGCAAAATTATTACCATAATCAATGGATATGGACGTAGCAATAGACGAAATTATATCATCATCATTGTGGCAATGAGAACAATAAGTATTCTCAAAATAATCCCACACTTTGTGAAAATGTTTGTCATTGATTTGACATGAGATTTTATAAAGCACATACGGATGACTATGGTCCATTCATGACGTGAATGAGAAAACATCTGATTTATGAATATATATTCGTTTTTGGAAGAATATAAATGTGCTAGTGGTAGTGATTACATCACACTCACCTCTAAAAGGAGGTTTGAGATGATAGAAGAAAATAATATCATTATTATGACATGAATGGTCATTGGTCACGCACCTATTGTACGCCAATATATTTTGGCATTGTGATTACTAAAAGTCAACGATAATGCAAGAAACAATATTGCATATTATTTTGACCATGGCCATAATGGTATAACTTTCTCTTTAAAAGAGATATTCACCACATGGATATTGATGAATATGTGGTAGTACAAATTTAATTGAGAGCTCTGAAAGAGCCAATTATTACTACTTTGGAGAAACACAATTGGTTACCAATAAGATATTGTGTAATAGTAAGTCTCAAAGAAACATATTCAGTTTCCAAAGTATTCGCGAAAGCGGTTGATTATATTGAGACTATAAATAAAGGAAAGATTCAATATATTCTATTACTATAACTTGTAGCGGGTTAATATGTATGTAAAAAGCTATCCGCTTTATCTCCAATTTTTACTACATAAACAAAAGAATATCACAATGAAGTGAATATTTATTGATATAAAAACCCATATCATAATAAACTTGGAGTTTATTCATAATTGCACACATCATGGTGTAAATCTGAAGTTTATCAATATTGATAATTTATCTAGTTGGCATAATTGATTTTGCCATATCAATTTAAGTATGATGTGCAAAAAAATAAAGAGAATTCACATGGGTAAATATTAAAGAACTAGAAAGTTCTTTACGAATTCTTTTATGTGCATGTTCTCATTAATTAATATACCAACTAAAAGTGAGATTGAATCCCATGAATGCTGGAAATATCAAAGGTGAATATGGGTCAATTCACCCGCCATGTATATCACATAAGATGCATCTATGAGATGGTTACATGTACGATTATTGCCAACCCGCAACATGGTGTTTGCGAGGTAACTTGCTCAATAATTTAATTTAGAGCATATTCCAGATTTTATATTCAAGTTGGTTTATGTCACAATTGGTTTAGCAAAATAATTTATTGAGTGCCTCCGCTTGATAGCTAAACAATTTCTTATGAGAATAAAGTTATATATATCAATTTGATATACATTATATACGAAAGTATATTATTTTCTCCCCTCACAAGTGGTTCAGGGTCAGGAACCAAATAATTCCATCTTATTTATTATTGATGTGCGATGTATATTTTGATTAATACCATAACACGCAAAGATGAGTTCTCAAAGTTGAGAAAACAAGTTAGTTTTTCTAACATGAGGGGGAGACAAGATACAATAGTTGAGAAAAGTTACATGGAATAAATTATCATTTATACATCGAGATCCTCGAATAAAATAATATGAACTTGAAGTTCATAAAAGAATAATTCATGTGCAATTTATTGCAAAGCATGCCTGACGCATTTGGTGACCCAAAGAAAGTAACTATATTCTCATTGCAAATGCTTCTATTAAGTCCTAGAAGGACAAAGTCCATGGTACGCTTAAAGCGTAAAGACAATCAATTTCAAATAAATTTCTTGATAAAAAAGGTGAGCAAATGATCATAATAAAGGAGGCAAGTGATCTAGAAGACAGGATGACATAACACTTCATAATATCTCATGAGAGATTCAGGTACCTGAATATATGAATGAAGAGATCTCTATGTTATGTCATTATGAAAATACATTAAAATTGATATAAAATCTTTGTCGACGTCAACCTTCAAGAAGCTAGTGCACAAGATTGAGATGCGAAGACTTAAGGATGTGAATTGATGCTCTCATCAGGGGGAGTTAATGCGCGTTGCACTCTTTTTCCCTTACAAGGTTTTGTCCCACTGAGTTTTCCTTGCGAGGTTTTTAACGAGGCAACCAAAGACGTATTATTAGATATGTGTACTTTTTTTCCTTTTCTAAAATTTTTTTTCCATTGGGTTTTCTTTTAGTTGACATCTTGTGGAGAGTTTTACTATGTGACTAAGTCATATTTCTCCTATAAATAGAGGGGTCTTACACTATTGTAAATCATCCCAAAAATTCAATAAGAATTACCTCTCTCTCTTTCGCAATATTGTTCTTCTTCTTTTATTATTTCATAACACGTTATCAGTGCCACTTGGACGGGCGTTAGGATTAGGGGTAATTATATAGACTTTATTAACGTTAAGGTGAAGATTGAACCTAAAGTGTAACCGGGAACAAACATGAATAATTTTTAAAATTGAGGAATAATAATAACCTTTTTCCCTATTATATTATGAAAGGATGAGTAACAACCATCCAAAGAAGGTGCAAGGAATTATAACTATACGACTGGTAGAAAGCATTCCATTTATTACTCTTTCAGAAAATTGTATGGCTACGACGTCGTTCGGTATTCAGCAAAATTTAAAAATGCTATCCGCGCTTACGCCAAAGTGATCTCGCCCCATTCCTCTTCCTGAAACGTTCACTCTCTACACTCCCCCCTCCACAAAGTCACCGGACGGCTTAGATTCGACGGTAATGCGGTTTCGTTTGGAATGAACATGTCGACGGTGGAGAATCTGTTCGTACAAATCTTCGAGAGGAAGAATCGGATCATCGAACAAGTTAAGCAACAAACCGACCTGTATAGCCAACACCTCGCTTCTAAACTTATAATCGAAGGAATTACTCCTCCTCCATGGCTCTTGAATAATCACCAGTCGTCAAATCCTCAAGGTAATTTTCCATTTCAAGCTTTTGCTTGTATATATATGCCAATTTCTGCTGTTCCACTTTTCTAGGGTACTGTTTTGACCCAGTTAGGCGAATGCAAGTATAGGATTCAGTTCAACCATTGCCATTGGCTCGACTTCTATATACATAGTAAAATATTAATTTTCTTTTGTAGGAAATTCAGCAGTAGAATCGTTTTTACTGTACGACCTGGTAAAGGCGTAGTATTTATTGTTCCGGATAAATATAATGATTGATAAGTTACCTCATTTATCTGCTGTAAATGGAACTTTTGAAATTCGAACAGCAAAGAGTTAAGGATTTTCATGTGCCCCCAGGGCTTAGTTCAAGGGGTCAAGGTTGAGGGACTTGTGAGTTGTGACTTAGGTCACAGGTTCGAGCCCTGCGCCATGCCAACTGAGCCTGGTAGTTAAGTGGAGAAGCTAGAGGAGCGGTCCCATTATCCCCGAGTTTCGAAGGCTGTAGTTGGTCGTACGAGTTGGCCCCACACTCTCACAAAAAATATAAGTTAAGGTTTTTCATGTTTCTTCACTCGTCCTTATTTTCTACTGTTCGGTACAGCTAAAATGTGCTTGTCTATGTCCTTTTTGCGGTCTTGCTGGTTTTCAAACACAAATTACAAAGAGAACCACAGTTTAACCAAAAAATGTCTTGTTTTCCCTTAATAAATTTACGTTTGAAACTTTCAATTGCTAATTTCTACACTTCGATAATTTCATGTTTTGGCTTGGTTGAAGGAACGCTTAGATCTCTCTCTTCTCTCTCATTTTTTTCCAGAGCTGAACAAAGAAGAGCTGATTTCTGAAATTTTAGTTCCACGACCACGGCCACCTACTGTGCGCCATGCTAGTGCTCGTTGCTCATTGAACAAGAGGCCAATTGTCACAGATGATAACAAAGATCTGTCTCATGGAACATTCTCGGAGACTCATACTTCCGAAAAAGGCCTTTATCACGCAGATGGGACAGCTAATAAAGCTGTAGATCATGATAATAACCAGGAATATGCTCTGAAAAGTGTTCCCGAGCTTGATGTAAGTGTTAACTCTCCCCTAGATCAGACAGATACAAGATTCCAGAACAATTGTAATGATCTAGACCTGTCACTAGCTAGAATACAAAGGTCTAAGTCTAGACAAAAGGCTCTTCAGCTTCGTAAAGGTGCACAAGGGGAAGTGGAGGGCTGCTCCAGTCAGCAGAAAAATTGTGATGCTGCCTCTATTGGTATTGGTCTCTCTACTCCTGAACGAGTTAATCTCAATTATGGGTTTCAGATATTGTCTGAACCTTGTGTAGTTAGTTATGGTAGTGGCGGGTTGAGGGAATCAGCTGAAAGAAATCATGAAGGTCAAGAAAGGGACATCAATTTACATACTGGTGAGAGTTCTAAGCATGAAACATCTGCAAAGCAACTTGAGTGTGTGAAAAGTCATACAAAAAAAGTGGATAGCTTGTCTGATGTTGCTGAGAAAAGTCATACAAAAAAAGTGGATAACTCTTTTGCTACAGCTCAGAAAAGCCATTCAAGCCACAGACGTAGCTGCAATTTTGCTTCCAAAGGTATCAATTTGTCTGCCTCTGCTTCTCAACTAGTAGATTTTTCCAACAAGTCAGACCACTTGTTGGAATCTTTTCCTGTTGGCAGTGAAGCTATCAAGTTAAAGGAATTTGTAGAAGTACACCAGCATGAGGGGATTGAAAATAGAGTCACAAGTTCCAGAAGTAATGCCAAACAACTGAACTGCATAAATGATTCTCTTAAAGTGGATGGTTCTGCTGGCGTAGTTCAAAACGATGATCATACCCAAGCATGCTCTACAGGTTGTGTGTCAGGTAGGTCATTGGAAGAGACTAATACATCTAATACGCACAAGGCAATAGTCAAAGGCTGCCTGAAAACTAAGAAGAAGAATGACATTCATCGTGGTAGGATCACAAGATCCAAGAGTATGGCCAAACAATTGCCTTGTCTGGTTGATGATTCACATGCCACTATATCTGCATACTCAGATGGGTTGAGCACTGATGTTTTTGCTACAGCAATTGGTGTATCATCAGAAGTGTTATCTGACAATTCTGGTTCATTCAAGTCAGTTAAACCTTCTCTTGGATCAGATCAGAAAAGCAAAAAGACACAAAATAACACTGGCAATGAAGTCACAACACAGCCTGTAACTTCCACTGTTGCTGGTTCTGAAGGTGCCCATTCTATATCTGCTGATTCAGAGAAGTCTTCTAATGAAAATTACGATACTCATTGTCCAACAGGCAGTAAATCGATCATCCCTTACTCTGATAACAGTGACACCCATAATCAGCAAGGAAACACTGAAGCTGCGACGGAAGGATCTCCCACTTCTACGTCTAGAACCAGCAATTCTGACCCAGAAGTGGGAGTGGAATGTCTGGTTGCCAATCCTTCACCTGATTGTTTTATGTCAATGAAGCCAAAACAACTTCACTTTGATGACATGGAAAAGTGTAACCTGAAGAGGAGCTTTACTCCTAACTTTGAGGAGAAGAGCTTGAAACTAACAGATGATATTTCCAATACCTCACTAGAACCAACCTCACAAAAGAAGATGTCAGTCAGCCCTGTAGATAACAGATTTTCATGGGAACAGTCAATACCCGAGCAGGAAATTTCAAGTAAGTTAGACGACATTCAAGGGAGTTCTTTTTCCTCGAGAATCAGAGACCCTGCTGGTACCGGAATGAATGGTTGTGCATCAGGGAATACCATACATGAGTCAATGGGCAGACAACGTTCTCGGCAATATCCTTATCTGCATGATGATAAGCCACTGTCAAATGATGTTGGTCATTATGATGCAGAGCTTCAGCATGTTGAACTCCGTTTAGAAGAATCACATAATTCTGTGGTAGAACTGCATGCAGAGGTGGTATTTTGCACTCTTATGTTTTTCTTACATGCATTCTTTTCTGGCTTCAGGCTATCTTGGTAAAAGCTGCATGACAAAGTAATTTGTTCCTAATATCTATTATTACATTTTTATTTTTAGCTTCATTATCTTTTTTTGGATATCATGGAGTGTATTAACAGTTTTATGGTGTATGGATCTCTTGATTTGGCATCGGGACGTCCTTATGATAGATCGGCAATTGATTGATGTATATTATTTAGTGACATTTATAAACTTTTTGCTACTCCTAATTTTAGAACTATGTATTTCAGCAGGCATATATGTTTTACTTTGCCAACCTTTGGATGCCTGCAGATTCTGAATCTGATTAAGTAGCTTTGATTTAATAATTCGGAAAAGATGATCATCTACTGCTTAATTAAGGTGATTTTTGTGTGTGTTTGCTTTGTCTTTTCTTTATAAATATGTTCAGTTATGAGTTTGTTAGGTTTGTTCTGAATTCGGATGACTTACCTAAGACTTGAAAGAGAGTATCTATATCATGATGTGATCAAACACTTGCACTCAAGCCATATTTCTGGTAGATATGTACTGGTTTTGGCCTACTTCATATATGACTGATACACAAAGAAACAATGTGTAAGTCATCTCTGAAATTAATAGTGGCATCATTGTTTGCATTCAAAGTTTGGGCAGGAACTCCAGTAACTCATAGGGACTTGATATTCTATAATTCGGCAACACCTTGGAGTCCTTTCCAATTTTTAGTCAAGTGGAGAAAAGTAGATGGTTGCCCTCTTTCTTTATATTAGGGGTGTAGGCCCCTCTTTTGGCTGCTACATGAAGAAGCTGTTTGAGCTTAGAACCTGCTTTTCTTGCACTACAACTTTTTATTTCAGAAGGAAAAGTACTACACGTGCTCCTCTATTATGCAAGTACAATCAATTTATTCCCTGTATGAAATTTTTGGATCTTTATGTAGTTTGTATTTGTTTTGAGTAGTAACACACAGAATTTACACAATTTTGTGGTATCCAGGCAGAACAATGCTCTGCTGACGTGTAACTCAATTTTTAGTTAGCAAGGGAAAGTTAAGCATTGCTTTCAACCTTATCTGAGTCTGAACTTTTTCTCCCATGGCTTGACAGGGAGGTAACAGTTGTGACAGGAATGCTCAGTGTCTACCTGCATGTTATGTTGCCAACACCAAAATTGCTGCACCACCTCACATCTCAAGTTTGACTAAAAAGGTGACTGGAGATTCCCAGGATTGCTTGGCAAAGAACTTTGAAATTGAAGATCCAACTTTCATTTCCCAAGATGCAAAGAGACAGTCTTGCATGCCAAATGATCCAAATTTAACTTGTTTTAGTGGTGAAAACAGTGATGGAGATGTTTTCATCAAGTGCAACAATGATAGCGATTCCCATCAGAAGGAGAATGACTTGGATACGTCTAGTCCCCTACAATCTGGTCACAATGATAATGAGAATCTCAATCTCTCCGTATCAAGTGATATTGAAAATGCAAAGGTGCTGTCGTTGTTTGATGGCAGATTCAGATCTTCGAAGATGGATTCATGGCCACAAGTCAAGAGGAAAAAAATTGAAGATAAGCAGGCTAACTGCTTTTCTGATTGTCCAAAATCTGAAATGTCAAACGTTTACCGGATACATAAGGATGCTATAAGCTTAAACATCAATACCATTCAAGAAAAATCAGACAATGTTGTGGAACATACACCTTTCAGAGTCAAGAGTTCTAATGGAGGTATATCCGGGAAGATAAACTGTCATTTGAAAGAAGGAGCACCTTCCTCGCCAAAGCTGCAAAAAGAAGTGGTACGTGAAGGAGCTGTTTGAGCTTAAAAACCTACTTTTCTTGCAATGCAGCCTTTTATTTCAGTAAGAAAAACACTAGTGCGTGCTCCTTTATTATGCGTGTCCAATCGTTGTTGCTTCTATGAATTTTTTTGATCTTTTATGTAGTCTATGTTTTGTAAGTATTAAACACTCAGAATTTACAAAATATCTGTGGTATCCAGGCAGAACAATGTTTTGTTGACATAGTACTCAATTTTTGCTTAGAAAGTTATGCATTGCTTATAAGCTTATCTGAGGCTGAAACTTTTCCCTCATGGTTGGACAGGGAGGTAACAGTTGTGATAGGAATGCTTGTCTACCTGCATCTTATGTTGCCACTGAAACTGATGCGACACATAACATCTCAACTTTGGCCGAAAAGGCGACTAGCAATTCCCAGGATTGCTTGCTGAAGGAACTTGAAATTGAAGATCTGACTTCCATTTCCCAAGATACAAAGAGAGAGTCTAGGATGCCAAATGATCCGAACTTATATTGTTTTGATGGTGAAAATAGTCATGGAGATGTGTGTGTCAAGTGCGATATGGATAGGGATTCCCATCAGAAAGAGAATGACATGCCTACATGGAGTCCTCAACAATCTGGACGCAATGATGAGCAGAATCTCAATCTTTCCATATCAAGTGAAATTGAAAATTCAAGGGAGTCCTTGCTGTTTGATGGAAGATTCAGATCTGCTAAGCTGGATTCGTGGCCACAAGTTAAGAGGAGAAGAATTGAAGATAGGCAAACTAAATGCTTTTCTGTTTGCCCAAACTCTCAAATAACAGAGCTTTATCACATGCAGATGGATGCTATAAGCTTAAACTCAAACACCACTCAAGAGCAATCAGACAGTGTTTTGGAACTTACACCTTTCAGAGCCAAGAGTTCTGATGTGTGTATATCCAAGAAGAAAAATTGTCCGTTGGGAGAAGGAATTAGTTCCTTGTTGAAGCTGCAAAATGAAGTGGTACAGTACTTAAATTGAATTTAGTCCTTGCATATTTAAAATGATATTCACATTCTTCTGTGTACACAAGTTGACTTCATTGGTGTATACAGTATTTTAATGGAACGAGGTTTAGGAGTAAGAATTTTCTATTGCACTGCCTTTTTCCAATTTGTTTAGCTGGGAAACAAAATCTTATTTTGCAAGTTCCATCTTATACTACAAATTGAACAACTGTGAAAGATTTCCTCATGTCTCTAATTGCCACCATTTACTGCTATTTTCTTGAAGCACATGTTCACTCTGGTAATAGTTGTGACTCTTCCATTATAGGCAGACCTACAGCAAAGGTTTTTTGCATGCATTTCTTTACATTATCTACTGTTTGTTGTTTGGGGCACATGTCACATTGATTGCTGATAATAGCTGTGACTTTCAAGTAAACCTCTCTTTTGTAGTTATACAAATATTTTCTTGTTTGGGCGACCTACAAATTGTTTTGAAATACACAAATATCCGCTCAAGTTAGATCGATTCATTAAAGAATAGAATAAAGGATAAGAAACAGAGGAAGACCCGATTTTATTTTAACAGACCATTATCTTTATTTGGGGGGGGGGATGGAATGAGAGATCTGGGAAGGAGTGCTATGCGCCGAAAAAAGCTATCCATGTTAAGTGTGTTTGGTTTGGCAATTGTGACCTCAAGGGCAAACTAATGACTGCATGAAAGATGTAAAGTCCTGCCATATTCTGCTTGTCATGAAGTCCATTTGGCGGACTAATGTGTTCAAGTTGTTTGATGACTCAAATTTCTTCAAGTCTAGTTTGATTTTTTCAAGGGCAAGTTGTTAAATCCGATCCACTGCCAAGATCATCTACTGTATTGCATCTTGTAAAGAAAAAACTAAGAATCCTTTCTTTGCTTATAATAATGTTGCGATCTTTTTGCCATGATTGAGCTGGCTACCTTAACTTCCTCTAGGACTTAATTTCTGCCATGTCACTTATCTGCAGGACGTGGTACATTTTAAACAGTTTGGGTCTGCTTCCTCTTCTGATGACAAACTGTTACGTGTATCCCATGTCTCAAGTTTGTTTAAAGAGCCAGCTGAAAAGGAACTGGAAACTGGAGAAGAACATGAACTCCTTTCTGATGCTGAAAAATTCTCTGATGAACAAGACATTTCAGACTTGCTGCACCTTGAAAAGAATGTTAAGTTGGATAATCCTAAAGATGTGACTTGTTTGAAGAGAAAATCTCATACTGGAGACCAGAGTCTATATTCCCAATCATGTGTTAGCAGTTCTCCGCAAAATAAAGACTTGGATATCACAAATGCTGATCAATCTAAGCCTGTGTTCGAGGGTTTCATTATTGATGCCTCAACAGCAGATGGGGAAATGGATATTGCCCAATTTGGGATCAGTGATGATAACCTGAACTTTCCAAGCACAACAATTCAGCGTGCTAGCCTTCTGGAGCGCATCTGCAAATCAGCTAGTGCAAATACACCCTTATCTCATCTCACATCTACTTTTGGGTTGCACCATACTCAAAATCTATATCAATCTTTACCTAATGGGCTTCTTGAGCACCTGGATCTGAGAAGCACCTTCTTTCCGGAGGAGGATGTCAACAAACAGCTTAGGGCAAGTTATAGCTGCGTGGATGAAGTGAAAGATTCTAAACTGGAGATACCTTGTTCTGATTATCAATCTGCTTACCAATGTAAATTTGGAGGGAGGTCAGGGAGCCAATACCAGTCTCCTGTTGGAAAGTTTTGGGAAAGGATCTCGTCACATTCTACCAGTTCAGAGAAGCGTTTGAGCTCAAACCCGGAGCTCACGTGTTTCCCAATTGAGGAGGATCCCGATAGTAGTGAGGAGAATGAGGCTGCAGATGAGGTGGCTGGTAAAATATGTGATGAATTTGATTCAACGGTAGTGAATAGTCATGTCAAAAGACTACCACTTGCTGATGTAGCTGACTCATATCTGAATCCTCCTGCTTCAATCTCTGAAGCTGAGAGGTCTCATGCTAGGGGAAGTCTGGATTCTCTCAAGACAGATGCTAGCTGCACTGGTATTAAAGCCAAAAGAAAGCTTGGAAGTAGCTTCAGAAATATGAGTGGGGCAAAGGTGAAACAGAGTTTTTTGATGGGTGCAAAAGGAATTAAACAAGGTAAGGAATCCCTTAGAAGGTCTAGTAGGCAAAAGTTATCATCTAAATCCAGTTTTCAGAGCGAGAGGCAGAACCTATCAGAAAAAGGGGCAAGACAGAACAACATTGTCTCAAATGCGACTTCATTTATACCACTAGTCCAACAGAAACAAGCAGCTGCTGTATGTACAGGTAAAATATCATTTTTTTTCCTTCTTTTATAGCAAAATTTGGAACTATCCTTATAAAAATAAAAAGAGGAAAAAATAATTTGTGAATAATCTTGGTGACCTTTTGTGGCAGGACTGCTTGCTAGCATTAAATGGTACTCCCTCCGGTCCACAATAAGTGACCAATTTGCCTTTTTATTTTGGTCCAAAATAAGTGTCTATAATCAAGAAAAAAATCATTTGTTCTTTCAAAATTACCCTTATGTACGTATCCCTAAAAAGTCTTTTACTCCTCACATTAAATTATGCTGCAACATTTAATTAATGGTAGTTTAGTCACACTAACTATTTTTGTCTAGAATTTAGTATTTCGTTAATGGGTATGCCCAAGGCAAATTGGTCACTTATTGTGGACCGGAGGGAATCTCTGTTGATCTCAGTAGAACTTAGCGTAGTAGGATATTGATGCAAGTGAATCAAGTTTTCTGTTATGACTTAACGTGGTACTTAAACAATTAACTTTGGTGGTGTTTTGCATCAATAAATCTGATCTCCCTGGACTTTGATTTTGGAGATTGGAAAATTCAGTGGTTTTTTTTTTCCTCCGGAAAAAGGCTCGTGGTCGTTGGCCTTTGGTTTTTATTGTAGCATCTCTTTGTTCTTCTATGGAGTATCATGCTTCTACTATGCCTTAAGCTATGTTACTCGGACTCTTCAAAAATGTTATTGGCTGCGTGTCGGATCCTCCAAATTTAGTGCATTTTTGGATGATCCAACAAGGGTACGACAATACTTTTTGGAGAGTCCGAGCAACATAGGCCTTAGGCATGTAACCTTCTTTTCCCGTTGTGTATGTTATACCTGAAATTTGAGAGTTTGAAGTTTGAAGCTTTAGTGGCTCATTCAGAAGTATTCAAGGTAATACCTTATGTGATAATAGCACCTCATTATTCTGGTATGAGAATAGCACGTTGTATAATTCTCTGAATTTACTCACTTTCAGCTGTTTATTTTGATTGTGCCGTGGTGGTTGATGGGGGATGAATCTAGATTGCTACTAGCTTCTTCTTTCTTCTTTTTCTCTGCCAAAAAGATTGCTTTTGGTATTTCACTGTGTGATAGGAAGAAGTAGGCATTTGGACATAAGAATTACTTATAAAATTCCAGAAAATGGTGAAATATTTTTTCAAGTGAAAATGGTATTTGAAATTTGGAGTTGTGCTTGGACATAAAATTCAGTTTGGGTTGTTTTTGAAGTTTTGTGAGTATTTTGAGTGAAATTTTTGAAAAACAGTTTTTTGGGTTTTTCAAATTTTCGAAAATTTCCAAAATGCATCTTCAAGTGAAAATTGTAATATGAACAAATGTTAATTTAGAAAAAAGTGATTTTTTTTGGAAAAAAGGAAATATTTTTTAATGTCCAAACGGGCTCAAAGTTAATAACAATCTTTACTTAGTGTGATGTTTAATGTTTGCATTCTACAGGAACATAAATGAGGATTTAAAAACTAAAACAAGATTCTTATCAGAATATCACATTTGGTTGATGATACACTGGAGATATCAAAACTAGGTGGTGAGAAGTTGTGCTTTTTTCTTTCACTGAATTCCAGGTTGAAAAGTAGGACATGATGGACGAAAAAGCTCTATTTAGGTGACACCAATTAGCTGGGATTAAGTTTTAGTCATGTTAGTATGTATAATATAGGTCCAATATTACTAGGAGTCTTCGAGTCCTAATAGAGATTTATATGCCAGTAGAAAATAAGAGAACTTTTAGTTCCTTTTGTTTTTATTTGTGTTTTGTATAATATTGGATATAGATAAGCTCAATGGAGCAACATGAAAATTGATATACCCAACCCCAAGCAACCTCGGCTTGCATGGGATTGAGGCATAGTTCTTGTTTTCTTTCACTGAATTGGATTCCCTTGTGATGATATATTGCAAGCCAAAGAAAATCAATCTTGAAGATTCAACGTGTTACTACCCCCACCTTTGCAGCTTTGCTTATCTTGAACAGTAATACAAACTTTTCCCACCCACCCTTTCTCCTGCATGCCAAGTCAGATTATGCAAAATGAAGCTTGTGCATGATCAAGGGCTGCCTTCTGATAGTGCTGGTGTAATTACTAAGTTTTCTGTTATTCCACAGTAAAGAGAGACATCAAAGTGAAGGCTCTGGAAGCTGCTGAAGCTGCAAAACGCCTGGAAGAGAAAAAAGAGAACGAGCGTAAGATGAGGAAAGAAGCAATGAAGCATGAGCGGGCACGGTTGGAGCAAGAAAATTCAAAACAATTGGAATTACACAAGAAAAAGAAGGAAGAGGAAAAGAAGAAAAAGGAGGCTGATGCAATAACAAGGAAAAGGCTGAGGGAAGAAGAAGAGAAAAATGACAAGGAAAAGAAAAGAAAGCGAGTAGATGAAGCACGACGACAGCAGAGAGAGCAGGAGGATAAAACTCATGCTAAAAGAGCAGAGAAAGGCAAAGGAATTCTCACTATTGTATGCGACATTCTTGTTTAAAATTCCGCCTTTTCTGCTTGTGTTTTTTTCTGCTAGCACTAATTGTTGATTACTTTTGCTATAGGACGACAAGATGACAGGTAAAAAGAAATGTAATAGTGATGTGGAAAAGTGTCATACAGAGAAAGAAAGAGTAGGAAAGGCCTTCAAGAAGCAAGAGACTGAACCCAAGCCAGCGGAACCTGTGAGAAATGATTCATTTCAAGCAACGACACCACTAGGAGAATGTCACGTTTCTGAAAATTCTACTGATCATGAAAAGGTAATGTATCTCCATAGAAACGTCTTAGTTAGTAGCTGATCAGTAGCTAAGTTCAGTACTAGTTCTGATTGTCCACGATGTACACTTGCTTTCCTCTGCAGCATCACTATATTATCATCCCCCCCCCCCACGATTTACACTTGCTTTCCTAGGCTATCTATACTTTGTAACCCTGTTTGCATTGACTGGTGTGTTTGAGTTCCAAAATCCCAGGGGGCTTTTGTTTTGACACGTCTTCTTGAACTATCACTCTGAGATGCCGTCGTTCAATAGGCACTCACAAAGCACTGACTGTGCTCCCTAGCAAGTGTTTCCTGCAGAAACATCAATAACGAATCCTGTGTGCTTGAAAAGGCCTCCTTTATTAGCAGTAAACCAAACAGCAACAATCTTTACATTCTCATTTGTCCTTGTTCTTCCTTTCTCTTCCACTACCTTTTAGCATCTACTCCTCTATCTATCCAATTCATTTTTAAGTTTCTCTAGTGGACAGGCTTTAATCTCTGTAGTCCAGCATGACTTTTGTCAAGAAGCAACCTAACAAAGCATCATTAGAAAAAGAGAGACACATCCCATAGAGAAGCCAGTTCCAGTTCATTTTGCAAGGATAGATCTTGCTTTATCTAATGGACATTCACAAAATATTATGTATGAGATGCATATGCAATTCACATATGTCATTCTACTCTGAAAGTGAAGTTAGTTGACATATGGAAGCACAATCCAATAGTGCTCAGCAAGGAGTGGACTTAGGTCTGAGGCCGTTTTTAATATATGCTACAAAATTGTTTGACTTTTTTTTGTTGTGCCAAAGGCAAGGAGCTTACCTGCTTGTGATGCAAATGGGCTGTGTGCTGCTACTGCCCAAACAATCCTAGCCGTTTTATTGTGTTCTCTGAACTCTAGTCCTGCCCTCTTCCTTTTTCTATTTTCTACTGAAACTTTCACTGGAGAAAGTTAAAAGACAATGCATCCAATAGCAAGTTCATAATCTAGATGACTAGATGAAGAAGGCTATGTTATTTGTCCTTATAAAAAATGGCTATGTTATTTAGTCACTTTATGCTAACAGAATTAGTGACAGTTCAATATTGTGCCAAATATAAAGAACTTACCTGATTAAGATACAAAGAAGCGCTGTGCTGCTACTGCTCAAACCACCTCTAGCCTTTCATCGTATTCTTGGATCTGTTAGGCATGCCCGTTTTTCTATATTCTTTAGAATTTTGAAGTTGTTAGGTTACAATCCATTTGGGACACTTGCCTTACCTAGGTAAAATTTTATATTTCACTAATTATAGAAAGAAGGCTTGTTTTATATTGTCTGATCCAATGTTCATAAATAGAGTTTTGCTTTCAGTCCTCACACTTGCATGTATTTTATTTGCATAGGTAACATGTGTATTGGGGAAACCTGATGCAAACACTGAGTGCATTCCTAAGAGAAGTCAAGAGAAATCATATGAGATCTCACCTTATCAGTGCTCTGATGATGAAGAGGATGAGGATGAAGATCTACGCATTCGAAAATTTGTTCCCTCATGGGCCAGGTGATTAAATTAATTCTTTATTAGCACCTGAAGCAATAAATCTTCAGGTTTTCCTTTACATTATATTGGAAGCTGACCATTATGTTCGATAGTTCCAAACAGCAAAGAAAATAATATCCTTAACTGTCTTAGATCCTCATTGCTTTTGCACTGCATATGTAATATTTAGCTTGTTATGTACCTGTTAACATTCTTCTTAACCAAAATTGGTTTTTTCTTCTTGTTTATGCAGCAAACTCAGTGTGGCTAATGTCCTACCTCTGCAGCAAGCAATTGACCCTGATTCCATATTCCCCCCCGAAAGTTTCTGCAGTATGGACGAAGGTATCTTTTTGCGCCTTATATTTAACATCTCATTTCTTTGATTGTTTTCACAATTAGCAACTTTCTTTCTTTGTAGTACTTGTGCCCAGGAAGTTACAGAAGAGACATACGCCGACCTGATTATGTTTTCCTAGACTCCAAGAACTTGTTTATACAAGGCTAGTGCTTCTGCTCGAAGACAAGGTTGTCTCTTCTTTCCCATGCTAACTTCCCATTCATAGTTTCTTGTTTATGCTTGTCATAACCATATACTAGAATTGACTTCTGGTGGGATTTCAGAGAATTTCCTAAAGCATTAGACAGGAATTTGATCTCTTATCTGTATTTTAGCTGCTGATTTTTCTTATTCGTTGCTGTTTCCTTCCAGACTAAACTTGGGGGTCAAACAAGAATTTTAGAGGAAAAAGAACCTTTCTTTTTAATTGAAAATCCAATTTTCTCACAATTAAGGCGAATTATGAAAATGTGATCATATCTATGCGAAAATGGGATCTCAGGTCATAGCCAAGAGGGACAGTTTCAGATATCTTGGATCAGTGATTCAAGGGGACGGAGAGATTGACGGGGATGTCACTCACCGTATAGGAGCGGGGTGGTTGAAGTGGAGGCTCGCATCGGGAGTCTTGTGTGACAAGAAAGTTCCACAGAAACTCAAGGGGAAGTTTTATAGAGCGGTGGTTAGACCTGCCATGTTGTATGGGGTGGAGTGCTGGCCTGGTGAAGAACTCTCATGTTCAGAGAATGAAGGTTGCGGAGATGAGGATGCTCAGGTGGATGTGTGGACTCACCAGGTTAGATAAGATTAAGAATGAAGTTATTCGAGAAAAGGTGGGGGTGGCCCCGGTGGATGAGAAGATGCGTGAAGCGAGGCTCAGGTGGTTCGGGCATGTGCGGAGGAGAAGTCCTGATGCCCGGTGAGAAGTTGTGAGCGACTGGCGGTGGTTGGCGCGAGTCGAGGCAGAGGGAGGCCTAAGAGGTATTGGGGTGAGGTGATTAGGCAGGATATGGCTAGAATGGGGATTTCCGAGGACATGACCCTTGATAGGAAATTTTGGAGGTCTAGTATTAGGGTTGTAGGGTAGGGCCTTCTAGAATTCTTAGTACTTCTGTTAGGGGCTGAGTGGGGTTTGGTAGCGATCTTTATAGTTAATTAATGTATTGTATTGTGCCTCTTATGGTAGTAACCGATTGGTATTATTGCATGTCATTCTACTTTCGGTTTTATGTTTAGATAATTATTTATTTGATTTATCCCGGATTTACTAACATTGTTTTGTTTTGTTTTGTTTGTTGATTTTCTCTCTCTTTCTCTGAGCCGAGGGTCGGCCGGAAACAGCCTCTCTACCCTTTCGGGTAGGGGTAAGGCCTGTGTACGTATTACCCTCCCCAGACCCCACTTTGTGGGAACATACTGGGTAGTTGTTGTTGTTGTTGTTGTTGTTGATCATATCTATGCTTCTAAAAGACATGTATGAGGTTCTTGTGTGAGATGGCCAATAAATGGATTTCTTAGACCATTTCTCCCATTATGCTCCCCTACTCCATCCGGTTGCAATTATTTTCTATCAGTTTTATATGTAACTCCAAATGTTATTTTCATCAAAATATGATTATCTCCATAACCTGGTTTTATCTCCTCACTAGTAACTTTTCTTTTTCCATCTCACTGATAATCTGTATAGAGCGGTGGTCAGACCGACCATGTTGTATGGGGCAGAGTGCTGGCCAGTTAAGAACTCACATATCAAGAAGATGATAGTAGAAAGTTGCAGAGATGAAGTGTTAAGGTGGATGTGCGGGCACACTAGGATGGATAAGATTAGGAATGAAGATATTAGGGAGAAGGTGGGTGTGGCTCCTGTGGATGACAAGATGTGGGAGGCGAGGTTTAGATAGTTTGGGCACATGCGAAGGAGAAGTCCAGATGCCCCGGTCAGGAGCGGTTGGCCTTGGCAGGTTCGAGAAGAGGGAGAGGGCGGCCTAAGAAATATTGGGGAGAAGTGATTAGGCAGGACATGACGTGGCTTCAGATTTTCGAGGACATAGCCCTTGATAGGAAGGTGTGGAGGTGTCGAGCATTAGGATGCTAGGATAGGAGGTAGTTGATACATTTCGTCCGTGGGAGAGGCTGGTCTGATAATGTTCGGTCCTAAGCTGCTACCGATTATTGTTGTGTCCCCACTATTCTTTTATTTTTCATAGTATCGGGTTTTATTCACTTGTGTTTGTTATTTTTTCTCATTTATTTATTGGTTCTTATGCTGTTGTTATTGCTCATATGGTTCTAACATTTTGTCTTTCTTGTTTCTTTTCGTTTTCTTGAGCCGAGGGTCTTTCGGAAATAGACTCTCTACCCTCCGGAGTAGGGGTAAGGTCTGACTACACATTACATGTGGGAACTCATTGGGTTGTTGTTGTTCTGCTACTAAATGCATTGCTAGAAGCAATTTCCTAACTTACATCGTGCATGTGTGTTATCATCTTAATCGTAAAATGGAATGCAGTAAATATAGCCTGATTTCATCAGTAGTTTGTTTATCCAAGAAATTTCTCTTCCATGCATTTATCTCATATCCAGGACAAAAGCCCACGAATTTATGAGTTCACCTCTCTATATATATCTTTTTTATTTGCAGGATTGTATACATAAATTGTACAGATGGAAAGATGACTTGCTATGCAGCTCGGTAAAACAAGCTTTAACGGCTGTGCATGCTGTTGTTTTACCCCTTGAAATGTGCACTTCCAGTATCAGTGATTCAAAAACCTTTCCAATGTAAGTTGGCTTGAAATTTTTAGTGATACGGCAAGTAGTTTTGGTACATCATAACTTGAGATGATTTAGAAACAGAACTACAGTAATCGCGGTACTTGGCTGTCTTTTGTAGAATTTTAATATCTTCTTTGGACATATTTATTCTAAATGAGAAGATAATCACAAGTTGTTATGAATGAAATGGCCGCGGATGACACATTTGGGAAGTTAGTAAATAATGTGTGGAACCCGGGTTAGGATCACGTAAGCGTGAATTGGGTTAGGTAAAGTAGTTAAAGTGCAGTAGAATAGGCAAACTTAACTACGGAATTGTGTTAACTAGTCCTTTGATTCCAGTTTAATTTATTCAATTAGTGTTTGTAATTTGCTCAGTTTATTAGTGGAAGAATTTACATTGGTTCAGATCCAACTTGTGGTGTTCAGTAACGCTCCTTGCATTTTTTTTTTGGTCGAAAAGTGGAAATTTGCATATTGTGAAAGCAATGCAGGGAGCGGGGTGCTCAGTGGGTGCCCTAGTTGCAAAGTTGTTTCTACTTACTTTTACGCTCCTAATGGGCTCCTTACAACAAGGCAAAATACATGGACATTCCCTTAAAGTTGTCCATACGTTTCACTTAAACATTTTATTTTAAATTTGTTCCATTTGAACACTTTAACTATGCCTTTACTGTGTCATTTAGACACAAAATTTATAGCCAACCAAACACAAAAGGTGCGTGTAATTCATACTAGAGCGACCAATAAGATGAGGAAACGTAGATTTAATTTAAATAAATTGTAAAAAAATAAAAAATAAAACTATAAAAACGAAAATCCCATCCCACCCGTCTGTCATCTTCCCCGCGACCATAGGCCTTTTTACAGAGGTAAAAGTGTGTTGTTGAGGGGTGTTGATCAGTGATCGGAATAGCACCACCGTGTCTTTTTTTTGGGTAATGAAAATCCCTTTTATATATATATATATATATATATTCAATCTAATTTTACGGGAGGGATTTTCTGCTTACCCAAAAAAAAAAAAGACACGGTGGTGCTATTCCGATCACTGATCAACACCCCTCAACAACACACTTTTACCTCTGTAAAAAGGCCTATGGTCGCGGGGAAGATGACAGACGGGTGGGATGGGATTTTCGTTTTTATAGTTTTATTTTTTATTTTTTTACAATTTATTTAAATTAAATCTACGTTTCCTCATCTTATTGGTCGCTCTAGTATGAATTACACGCACCTTTTGTGTTTGGTTGGCTATAAATTTTGTGTCTAAATATTTATTTAAATGAAGGAACGATAAAATTTAATTAATGAGAGAAATTCTATGTATAATAATATACAATCATCTAAATGCCGAAAAATATTAGTACAATAGTATAATACATAAATTTAAAATAAAAGGACAACATTAAAACTTACACAAATGATAAGTTTTTTCATGTTAGTTGAATAATTATGTATTATAGTTTAAAAGTATTTAATATGATGGTATCTTAAAAGACACTTCTTTATGGATGATGTCTTTTTGTTTATGTTTCCTCCTAATGCTTTGGTTGCTCTTCCTTAACCAAAACGTTTGTTGTCGATGTTGATATCTCTTTGAAAGTGTAACATACAATTGTTCGCGCAAGAAAATATGTTACGGTAAATATAGTCCAATATTTAGAATATTTTTCCTTGTGCTTTATTTGTTATATTTGCAAAACATAAACATACTAAAAATTATTTCAAGCAAATTTAAAATGATATTCCTTAGTTTCGGAAGACGAAAGTTGATTCAGGGATAAGAATGTACTTAGAAGCACATTGACCAGTATCATACTTTTGCATGTATGATGTTATTGCCAAAACTTCTATATACCATTTGTGTGCTATTACACAAGCTATTCGGTGTATCTAAGTTTTTCAGTAGCATGACAAACATATTTATTCTTCAAAATCAACCTATATATAATGGAAGATCAATTTTAACTTAGTCTATTATATAAACGATGGCACAAACATACGTAAGAAATAACAAATTTGACAACATACATGTATAGTAGAAGGCTATTTGGTATTATAGTCTTTAAGTATTCTTCTTGGTAGTAATTATTGGTATCATTTTCTGCTGAGTCAAAAACAGAAAAATATTTTGTTTTTACCATAAAATTTTATAATCAACCTTTTATTTAGCTGATCAACATATTCATTTCTTCAAGCTAAGATACCTTTTTAATTGTATCATGTGATTTGTACAAATTGCGTTTTAATCTAATGATAAAAATATTTCTTTTATTACATGCATATTATTACAGTTGCGATTGATAACGAAGTGTTCATGAATAACCAAATCATCTTTTATTGAATGCTCTTTTTTGTTTCTAACATAAAGCAAGAAGGCATCGAATACTGGATCTATTCTTACTTTATATTTCTTATAAGTTAAATCTATTTTATCTGAGGCTAAAAGTATAATTCCGGCAAGCTAGCTTTTACATTATCTACTATAGTCGATTTTGGAACTACTGGTAGTACTTGACATAAATCACACCCCAAACCATTAATTTTCCACCGTACGATTCATTATTAATTATCCAATATATCTCTAGAACTCCAGACAATTATTTCGATCGTTTGACACTTAGCCATAAGTTCTTCATCCCATATTATCAATTTTGTTTTCCTTATAAATTTGGCATCATTGCTTTGCTTTGATTTATTTGTGATAGTTATTTAAGTTGTTTGAAGAGGTATATCAAATCTAAAGTGGGTGGCCTCACAATAAAATCGTTGTTGGTACACCACTTGCCATTATTGCTAATAGTGTCATGCCTCTTGATATGATATTTTTAATTAATGCATAACATAGAAATATTATTTCGATTCTACCGGAGATATCTACAAAGAATAATCCCATTATAGCAGAGTCGACTCTTTATAATATAGTCTTGAAATCTTGTTTTTGTTTAGGATTTAGCTTTGATTGTGTCCTCAAACACTTGTATAACATTTTGATCTTAATAATATACTAACCTTTTTACTTTGTGTTCTAACGCTTTTTTATGGAATAAATTTTATGTACCCTCATTTTTGTCACGACCCAAACCGACGGGTCGTGACGAGCACCCAGTACTTACTCAACTGAGTGCCAATGTAACGTATCTTTCTTATTACATCATCATATATACGTGACATACGAGCCTAATCGGCCAACATGGTCATTTATAAATTCAAAATGTAGGCCGATAAGGCAGTACAATCTTTCACGTACACGACATAAGTCTACAAGCCTCTAAGAGTACATAAATGTCATAAAGGTCGAGACAGAGTACCTTCATACCAAATGATACACGTCTAAATCATACTAACCAAACACGCAACTCCGAAGCAAATGGAGTGCACCAACATCTTCCTCTGAGCTGATAGCCTGCTTGGAGGGCTCTCGATCTATCTGTCTGGACCTGCGGGCATGAAACGTAGTGTCCCGGGCAAAAGGGACGTCAGTATGAAATAATGTACAAAATATGTAAGACAATATACTGAAAGCTGCAACTGAACTGATAATATAATAACTGCAAGTAGCTGGAAGTAAAAGATAATCTGAAGATATACTTACCTGCTGATACTGACTCAACTCTCTCAATATAGTAAGTAAAATAGTTGTCCATCCCTATAAGGCTTGGTATATATATATAACTGTTCCGCCGTAGTATGCTCGCTCGTAGGCGCTCGGCCATACTAGGATTTGTATCTCGACCAACTGGGCTCGCTCATAATCACTCGGCCACAGTAGGCTCGGTATATATATAACTGCTTTGTCGTAGTAGGCTCGCTCATATGCGCTCGACCATATTAGGCTCTGTGTTTCGACCAACTGGGCTCGCTCATAAGCAATCGACCACAATAGGCTCAGTATATAACTTACCATCTGATCGGAGGTTGCCCGCCCATCAATTATAGCTTGATGGTAATGAAAATACTGTAATACTGTATATATAGACTCTCTGCTCTCTTGACCGGAAGAAGGAAATACACAATTGAATATGAAATCTCGGTAAAGAAGATGCATCGTGCATTTGAATTTGTCTTATATATGGATTGTGTAAGGACTTGAAACAAGAATTCCCTGAATTATATTTTCTAAGAGGATTCTATCTTAATATTGATAGTGTACACTATTTGTAATCTTGAATATTATACTGTCGTTTAAATAACTATGACTAAATAGCATATGTATTTATATTTGTGGCAATGGATTTTTTTAACTTGGATAAGAATTTTACTCATATGATGTATTAAAAAACAATCGAATTGGATTCTTTTGCTAAAATTAATTAAAAGATTTAATTATTTAATTTTAACATAAAAGTATTTGTTCTATGTTGATTCTGATCTTAATATTAGTTCATCTCTTGTTTTGGATATTTAATCTTAACTATAATTTATCTACCAAAAATTTTATTTTCGAAAAGTAAAAGATTGATATAACATTTCGTTTTAGATCTTTGTGTTTGTAGAATCATTAGCGGTACTGACTCTTACCAACTATTTCTTTTCTCTTTATCGCACATTTATATTCTTAAATATTTTCTTAGTTGTTATTTAATAATTGAGTATTTTTTTTAAAAAAATTACATAATAAATTGATTAAAAAATATTATTTGAGTTGAAAAATAGTTCAAATATAATATAAACATAGATTATGGATGTATTTTTTTTCTTTTCGATTTTAACTCTTTATGCAGTCCATTTAATAGTACTCTTATTTTATTTTTTTTGGTATTAGACATTATGGAGTGGTAATGTAGTGCTAATTCAGAGGATTCTTATGAAATTGATATCATTAAACCTTCCTACATATTTTTAATAAGAATTTAATAGAATTTTTTAATTAATTTTCAAATCTTAAATAATAAAAATTAACATAGAAAGTATTACAGTAAAAAAATAGGTAATTGTAGTTATGTCCTCTTCCTATGAGTTCTTTCGTTTAATAATTTAGGACTATTTTGGTATGTTAATATTGTATTTATGTTTTTATAATAATGCATGCTCTCTTTTTTCTAAATAAATTTGGACAATATAATACATTCTAAAATTAAATTAGTAATAGGACATTATATACGTTTTCAATTAAATTTGTAATATGAATTTTTAAGAAGTATATCCTGAAAGTAATAGGATTACGTGACTAAAGATATTTACTTATTAAATTTTATGCTATGAATTAGGCAGCCCGAAAGTAGTTACATTATAGGATTCCTAAAAGTAATCATATAGGATTTCTAATGTGTAGTATTAAGTCCTAAAATTAATAGGATTATAAGGCTAATATCTAGAATTCTAGTTATGTCCTTTTATTTTGAGTTATTATGCTTAATATTATAAAGTTATTTTTATAAACCGACGTTGTATTCATGCTTTTATAATATACTAGTCTCTATGTTCGTGCGATGCACAAAATATCTTACCAAAAATAATAAACATTCAATTATATAAATATTCAAGAACTACTTGTTACTGGATATGGCAGTCTACTTGCTTCCAGTTGCTAATTGGGGAAGAAATGGATTAGTTATCCTTATGTTTGTAAAATTATATATGAAGTTCAATGATCAATTCCTTAAATTAAAAAAAAAAGATTGTAATTCAAATCACCCCAGTAACAAAGTTTTGACAATAATCAAAGGATAAAGGAACTAAACATTCTAAAATGTATGCTAAAAGTTATAAAATCAGTTAAATTGTCACGACCCGAATTTTTCACCATCGGGAGTCGTGATGACGCCTACTAACGGAGCTAGGCCAGCCAATTTTAAACATTCTCTGATAAATCTCAACAATATAATAAATGTAAAATCAATTAAACGACTGCGAAAGACTTTAAACTTTAATAAAATGAAACCAAAATTTTACGAAAGTCAAAAGTATGTCTCTACCCAGAACCTGGTGTCACTATTCACGAACTTCTAAGATTACTAAATACAACCGTCTGAAAAAGAGTATAACAGTCTGTCTCAATACAAAACTAATAAACTTAATTAAATAGAAGAGACTCTGGGCCCGCGGACGTCTGCAAGGCTACCTCAAGAATCTATGGACTAAAGGACTACTCTCGGTCTAGAACTGCCGCGGTCCGAAAGGTGTATCCTCATCTGTGCAAAAGAAATGCACAAAGTGTAGCATCAACACAACCTATCCCATGTGCTGGTAAGTGCCTGGTCTAACCCCGGCGAGGTAGTGACGAGGCTAGATAAGACCTACCACAAATAACTTGTACATATATATGTGCAATAACATGAAATATATAGCAATTTAAGCAGTAGAAAGGGGGAGGGACATGCTGCCATGCTGGGGGAATACAACAGTCAAAACATAGAAATTATCCATAAAGAAACAAAACTGAACAATAACACTATTAAGGAAAGCACAGGAAATCTCTACATGCGAACACAATACACACAGTCTGCACTTTGTTGTGGCGCGCAACCCGATTCTCAACAGATATCACTGTTGCGGCGTGCAACATGATCCTCCACAATCAATATTCAATACTGTTGCGGTGTGCAATCTCGATCCTCAATATTCATCAATAATCAATACCGTTGTGGTGTGCAATCCGATTCTCAATATTCATCAATAATCAATATCGTTGCGGCGTGCAACCCGATCCTCAATATTCATCAATAATGAACAGTGTAGCGGTGTGCAACCCAATACTCAATATCTAATACCAAGAACTCTCCCAAACAATGACCACAACTCAAGTGCGAGAGGAGTAACAACAATCAATAGAAAGTCCCGGCAAGGGAATACAATTATCAATTCAATCATTCCGGCAAAGGAGAAAACAATTATTACTTATGTCCAGGCAAGATACTAACCGCTACACATTTTACTTTTAATCACCTATTTCTCGGTTAACAATTTCTAGTCCGAGCCAAATGCTCCAATAAGCTAAAACAAATCACAATATATGATGCTTATCAACCCAAGCAAGAAAATATACCATAAAATTCGAATCCAACACATATAAGACCCACGGTCATGCTAGACTCTGGTGCATAGATAACTATTACCATACCTATACACCGTACTCCACAATTATCAAATAGCAAATAACATCCTAATCCTAATCCCTCAAGCCAAAGTTAGAACAAACACTTATCTCGGTCCGAAAATAGCACTCAAGACTCTAAAACCGCTTTTCCTTTAGAATCCAACTTCGAAAACATAATCTCATAGTCTAGAAATGAAGTTCCCATCATTCTTTCAAAAGTAGCAAAATCTGGCACCAGGCCCACATGGTTCAAACACGAGGCTCGGGCCAAAACCCAATCACACACAACCCACGAGTTCAAATATATAATTTATTTTAAGATTCAACCCCAAATGAAGGTTGAATCACCCAAAATTCCCAAAGCCCTAGTTCTACCCCAAACCCTTAACTTATACTTTTAATTCATAATTTAGGGCTAGAAATTTGATAGATAATGATAGGAAATGAAGAAGATGAGTTAGATAAAACCTACCCAAGGAACTTTGATAAAGGTTAGCTCTAAAATTCGCCTAGGTACTGTGGAGAAGACAAGGTTTGAGACAAATGAGAATAATCCCGTAATAGCTACTGTTTTAGGCTTTAAAATCACTGGGCAAAATTGCCCTATGCAATCGCGTGAAAGGGATTGCGATCGCGGAGAATAAAGGCTGGAAGCTACGCGATCGCGTGAAGATTGATGCGATCACGTAGAGGGAATTTACTGGGGTGGTCTATTTGGCCTATGCGATCGTGTGGGCACATATGCGAATGCGGAGAAGAGGAACTGGAAGCTACGCGATCACGTGAAGGATGATGTGATCGCGTTGAAGGAATGGCCAAAGCAGTGCGATCACATGGATGAGGTCGCGATCGCGTAGAACAAATCCCTGTGAAAAAATTGCAGAAAATTTGCCAACTTTTCTAAGTGTAAAACATCCCGAACCACCTTCAAAACACTCCCGAGCCCTCGGGGCTCCCAACCAAACACACATACTAACTCAATATCATCCTACGAACTTGATCGAGCGATAAATCGCTAAATTAACATAAAAATCAAAGAATCAATCCCCCAAAACTCATAATTTTCATTTCAAAGTTCATAAACTTCCAATTTCCCATTTTTAGTCCGAAACACGTCAAAACGACGTCCGTTTTCAACCAAACTTTACAGATAATGCTTAACACATATTTAAGACTTGTACCATGCGTCGGAACCAAAATACGAGCCCGATACCTATATTTTCTAACTCATTTTCATTTTTATTTTTCCTTAATAATTTCAGAAAATAATTTAACAGAAAAATTCTTTTACCGGGGTTTTGGACCTCGGATATCGACTTCGGACACATGCCTGAGTCCCATATTTTCTTGACGGACCTCCCGGAACTGTCACGTCAACGGTCCAGGTCCGTTTATCCAAAATATTGATCAAAGTCAATTATGTCAATATTAATATCATAATTCTTTAAAAAGTTTCACAGAATTCATATATTTTAACATAAAAATTTTCTGGGTTCGCATCCGGACTACGCACACAAATCAATGCAAAGTAAAGTTTTCAAGGCCTCAGAAGCGTGGAAAAAAAGAAAAAATACGATGATGACCCTTTGGGTCGTCACATAAACAATGTAACAACACTTATCAACAGAGCAAGCATATGCAAAACATATGGTCACCCCATGTACTTATAGTCTTTAACTTTTCATATTTATTAAAGTTACATTTTTTTAGATTAAGGTACAGTTATAATGAAAAAAATTTATAGCCATTTTACCTTTCATGACATTACTTTATAGTTGTATTGCGCCTATGTCAGCTATTATAAAGTGCATACATGTGCATGATTCTTACGCATGTAATTAATATAAAAAAATTAGTAAGACAATATCAAATATCACGTAGATGATTCAAATTTTGTGGTTGCTATTATAATCTGTAATCTTTATTTTAGTTGCATTAATTAACTAAAATCTTTAATCACTTCTCTTGTGAGTATATCAAGTAAAACTTTTTTATTAAAAGAAAAGTTAGCTTTATGCGACAAAATCTAATGATTTCAGTCAGGGGCGGATCTTATGAGGTAGGGGTGCCACGCCACCCGCTCGCTTCCGTAAAAGTTTAAGTATGTGAGTAAGATAGCTGTGAGAAAATAATTATATAGTTGGAGTGGCACCCAGAAATCACAAAATAGTCTTGGGTGCCACTGGTTTAGCATCCACTCCAGAAGCTTTAGTGGCCTTATGAATGCGAGTTCGAATCCTACTATGGCATGTTCATTATTTTTACCTTTTATTCTACCTATTAAAATTGATTTATTCTTAGTTTATTTAGCTATAGGGCCCACCTCTTCTTTCTTGTCCTCCCTTTCTTCCTTTTTATTTGCTATCTATCCTTTTGAATTGATTTTAGTATTAACATATAATGATTCTCTTTTTTATAACATAATATAATTTTATATATTGGAGTATAATTTGTATCATATTTCCTATTGACCTTTTGAAAAAACACTAAATAACTTGATTAATAGTCGTTTGAGTTGACTATAATAGGTTAAATGTTGAAGTAAATTCGACAATTAACATGAAAAACTTAACCCAAGAATGATAAAGGTAAATTATTCTAGTCAAACAAAGAATATGTAGTATTCAACTAGTCTTTAAGTAATTTTTCTAATTTGAGGCCCTCTTTCATGATTTTTTTTTTTTGCAATTTTAAATATATATTTAAATTAAGTATAAAAATACTGAACCTAAATCGAACTTATTTGATTTGTCAAAAAAAACCTATTCCAATTAATCCTAAATCATTTTTATTCGGTCTCTGTAGCTAGTTATAAGTATTATTTAGGGGCATACACATAAATTTTTAATAAGTGGTATCAACATTTGAAGAAGTGAACAAATAAATAATTATTTTAACAACAAACAACGTTAAATTTTGTATTCATATCCAATATTCTTTTATTTTATTTATTATTTATATATACATAACAACAACAACAATAACAACAACCCAAGTATAATCCTACAAGGTGGGGTCTGGAGAGGGTAATACGTACGCAGGCCTTACCCCTACCCGAAAGGGCAGAGGGGCTATTTCCAATAGACCAACGACTTAGGAAAAGGAAAATAAAAACAAAAGCAAAAATATCTAATAAAATATTTCAGCGAAGCAGTGTCCCGTAACACCGCTTGGTGTTATATATATCTGCCCTTGAATATACTGTGTGTCACACCTCTCTTTTACGCACCCGCAAGGATGCAAAGAGTTTTTCCAATTAAAGGACAATCGAGATGGGATTTATTTTAATTATTTCAGAGTCGCCACTTGGGAGATTTATGGTGTCCCAAGTCACCGGTTAAATCCCGAATCGAGGAAAAGAATGACTCTATTTAACAGTCCGCGAACCAGAAATCCGGATAAGGAATTCTATTAACCCGGAGAAGGTATTAGGCATTCCCGAATTCCGTGGTTCTAGCACGGTCGCTCAACTGTCGTGTTTGGCTTATCTATCTGCTTTTTACAATTATGTACTTAGTGCAAGTTAATATCCCTTTACCGCTTTTATTATTGGTTGTGATTTACGAAAGAGAAAGTTGCTTAAAAATATGCTTTCGAATCACGTCACATGAAATGCACCCGGATCCTCGACATATTCTTATTCAACATTTCGGGGTTTGGATTTGGGTCGCATGAAATGCACACCCGTATTTAAGAAGATAGAACTAAAATATGCGCCCGGATCGACTACTTATTTACACTGCGTTGAGAAAGGCGTGATATTCGTCAAGAAACAACGCATCTCAAAATCTAAGTATTTTATATATACATTTATGACGGCTATGCGATTAGTGTAACTATTGGGCGAGGCGCACCTTTAATTCAAATCTAAAGCGAACTACATCCCAATGTATTTTACTTAAGAGTTGATTCCAAATTATTCAAAACTTGCTACGAACCACACCACATGAAATGCGCCTGTGGTTCCTGACACGCTTTGTTTACTCTTGCCCAAAATTGGGGTCGGGTCACATGAAATGCGCCCCGACTCTTTTTAATCTAATTACGTCATTCCGTTGAGTAACAACTCCCTAGCTAATCTTGCTTTTAGCATAAGGTCTAACGTTAACAGGATTTGGAGATTACACACACGAGCAGAGAAGATTGAATAGAGATACAACAGACTAATTCAGGTTTACGTGCTTATCTAACGACAGTGTATCTTTGGCCTAGCCACACTTTTCCATAACCAAAACTAGCAATACAAGCTTAATTGGAGAATAACAGAATGTAATTAAACATAAGAACTTTAGGCGACTACATGTTTCAATAGACTTTATGCATAAGCTTCAAACTTCATTCTTTCGGACCAAGGAACTACAATAACAGAGGTGTGTACCTGGAATGCGGAAGAACAAGGAAGAGTGAGCAATGGCAATGCAGCAACAGTAACAGGAACAGTAACAGCAACAGTAAACCAGTAACCAATAGACCAGCAATCAAAAAACAGACCCAACAGCAACAAAATAATGAAACAACAACAACAACCAACCCAGGCAGCAAACTATAGACCAGCCAGCCACCAACAATGGAACAACAACACCAAATCAACCCAGGCAGCAACACAACATACCAACCAGCAACACAAACGACCAAGAGTAACAACACTACTGACCAAACAGCACCAAATGAACACCACAGCAACAACCACTAATGGCAGCCCTCAACTAAACCAATAGCAAACACTAACAGTGGCAGCAATCAAGTGAACCAGCAGCAAATACTAGAGCTATCACAACACTTAACTACTGAACCAGCTAAAGCAATGGCACAACACCACCAACACAAGACAACAGGCAACCAAATGACCACACACTCAGCCTCTGAATCAAAACCACGAAACAGTAACCAAAGGAAAAACCCAATGAAACAGTCACCTCTCTTTCCCTTTTGTTCTCTCTGTATCTTTGTATGTATGTATCAAAAATGTATCCTTGCTGTCTACTTTCCCTCAGGTTTTTCTCTCTAGCTACGACTGTTTTTTGCTCTCCAGGTACTTCAGCCTCACTGTCTATGTTTTTGCTCTCCAGGTATTCTCTAATGTCTGTCTGAAAATCTCCCCCCCTTCTATGCTGTTAGCCCCTTATACTTATAGTAAAAAAAAAGGACTCCTAAAAGCCAGAAGATTCAGGAACTCCCCTCTGCCCATCCCTATTCCCTGAACCCCACTATCTACTGTCCAAAGTATGGACTCAAGCATTAAACAATGCTCGTGGCAGGAACCTCAGTGGGATGCCCTGCTGTGCAGGTTCCACTAGCCCTTGTATGGGTGTGTGATTTAAAAATTAACCTGTTAACTACAACCAACTAATTCCCTTTAATCTGAATCGAACAGTAACCCACCCCTACACTAACGAATTGCATACAGGCAGATTCGAGGATCAATACTACGAACTAATTCCTTGACGACTTTAATCACATTGAACCTATGATTCATCTTAACTACTGAAAACAGAGGGAATTGGCCAAATAAAAGGCCTCAAATGAGGAGAAGAGACCAACGGATATGAGAAATTAAAAGCATGAGAACTGAAACAATGAATAAAACAAACACACATATTCACACAATCGAATTAAATCGACCAAAGAAGGAATGAATACCTCGTAAGAAATCTGCCGACCCAAGCTTCGAACTAAGATTTGGGAACTATTGAAGCCAAACGAGCTTTAATCAAGATGTTCTCGATTGAGAACACCTAGACTAAAGTCCCTTGGACTTCAATTACGGCTAACCCGGCTCGAATTGGGTTTCTTCAAAAACTAGGGTTCTTGGGCTCGGATTTGGGGCTTTTGCATTTCCGGTTAGATTCGAGGCAAACGAAAGCCGGCGGGGGTACGAGGGAGGCCATGTGGGGGTTTGGGGTGAGTTTGGGGTGATTTGGCATTGGTTCGAGTTTGACTCGAATCTTCAAATGAAGATTCGAGGAGCTCCGGCATGATTCGAGGTTAATGGAAGCTGGGATCGTGATGGGGGAGGTAAGGGGAAGGTTTTGGCGTTGGTTTGGGTTTGATTGGCCCACCGGAACCGCCGTGAGGCGATTTCCGGCAGGCGGCGCACGGCGGCGTTACGCCGGGGATTTGAGAGCTCCTGAGGGAGAAGAAGGGAGAGGGGGGTCTGGCTTGGGGGGGGCGGGGTATGGAAATGAGCTTATATATGTTATGAGATTGAATCCTGATCGTTGGATCATTTACGATCAACGATCAGGATCCCCTCACTTAAACCAAACGGTGTCGTTTGGTTAAGTCATAGTCTGAATGTATTTGGGGATTTATGGATTAATCTGGGCCGTTGGATTATAAAATCCAACGGTCCGGATCAAGCGTTACACAGGCTGAAGCTTGGACGGGTATTTGGGCTGGATTAGAGGAAATTCGCTTGGGCCTGGTTTTTAGGCTAAGTTTCGGCCCAGATCAGATCTACATGATGTACTATATGCATATGTGTATATATATATATATATATATATATATATATATATATATATATATATATATATATATACACATATGTATATATACTAACCTATAACACCGCTGTTTTTTACTACAATTAACGCACATAATTACATATCACCAAAAAATGTAAATCACATGACTTCGATATCAAACACTAAAAAATGCAAAACCTAGCATATATTTTTTTGTATTTTTAATTTAAATAAATAAACGTGCACACAAAAAGATAAAATAACACAAAATCACAAAAATCATGCCCAACACGAAACTATTTTTATTTTTGAATTTTCTGGGAGTACTTCTCAAGTAAGGCAAAAATCACGTGCTCACAGCTGCCCCTCCTTGCGCGTAAACACGCAGAGTTTTCGTGCAAAGATAAGTGAGCGGATATAAGCGATTTTGCCCCTTCGAGTACTCCGTATGAAGCATTTTGGAAAAGTTTTGACCGAACCTTGCTTCAAAGGTCTCCTACATATCCCTGGCTAAAAGGGAATCAGGTCAATGTAGTTCGGGAAGTTCTGGTAGCTGGGACTACCATGACTGTTGCGATCTCGCTGTTACTGCTGTTGCCGCTGTTACTGCTGTTACCACTGCTCAGCTGATTTCCTTGTTACACCACACTAAGCAACGAAAACAAGAAGCTAGACTAAGTTACAGTACTACAAGTTCTTATCTATCCTTTTTAACTTGATCTTGTCGCGCTCCTTGCCATCCTCTCTGACTTGGCGTTCCTTCTGATGCTTCTTCTCTTCTTACAAACTTGGATTCATGCCGGAGATTTATGTTACATTCTACCGCTTTCCTCTACCAAATTAAACAGATCGCCACTCCATTCTCCAGGCGGGCTCCCTGACTTCAACTACTACTTCAAAATTAAATCGCCACTCCATTCTCCAGGCGGGCTCCCTGACTTCAACTACAACTTCAAAATTAAATCGCCACTCCATTCTCCAGGCGGGCTCCCTGACTTCAACTATTTCAAAATTAAATCGCCACTCCATTCTCCAGGCGGGCTCCCTGACTTCAACTACAACTTCAAAACTAAATCGCCACTCCATTCTTCAAGCGGGCTCCCTGACTTCAACTACTACTTCAAAATTAAATCGCCACTCCATTCTCCAGGCGGGCTCCCCGACTTCAACTACTACTTCAAAATTAAATCGCCACTCCATTCTCCAGGCGGGCTCCCTGACTTCAACTACTACTTCAAAATTAAATCGCCACTCCATTCTCCAGGCGGGCTCCCTGACTTCAACTACAACTTCAAAATTAAATCGCCACTCCATTCTCCAGGCGGGCTCCCTGACTTCAACTACTACTTCAAAATTAAATCGCCACTCCATTCTCCAGGCGGGCTCCCTGACTTCAATTACAACTTCAAAATTAAATCGCCACTCCATTCTTCAGGCGGGCTCCCTGACTTCAACTACTACTTCAAAATTAAATCGCCACTCCATTCTCCAGGCGGGCTCCCTGACTTCAACTACTACTTCAAAATTAAATCGCCACTCCATTCTCCAGGCCGGGCTCCCTGACTTCAACTACTACTTCAAAATTAAATCGCCACTCCATTCTCCAGGCGGGCTCCCTGACTTCAACTACTTCAAAATTAAATCGCCACTCCATTCTCCAGGCGGGCTCCCTGACTTCAACTACTTCAAAATTAAATCGCCACTCCATTCTTCAAGCGGGCTCCCTGACTTCAACTACTACTTCAAAATTAAATCGCCACTCCATTCTCCAGGCGGGCTCCCCGACTTCAACTATAACTTCAAAATTAAATCGCCACTCCATTCTCCAGGCGGGCTCCCTGACTTCAACTACTACTTCAAAATTAAATCGCCACTCCATTCTCCAGGCGGGCTCCCTGACTTCAACTACTACTTCAAAAATAAAATCGCCACTCCATTCTCCAGGCGGGCTCCCTGACTTCAACTACTACTTCAAAATTAAATCGCCACTCCATTCTCCAGGCGGGCTCCCTGACTTCAACTATAACTTCAAAATAAATCGCCACTCCATTCTCCAGGCGGGCTCCCTGACTTCAACTACTACTCACTGATTTTCATCCTATCTTGATTACCTTCCTTTGCCTCTTGTACCCTATCCTTGTTCCCGCGTTACCTCTCGGAACACCTTCTCTTCTGAATTATCCTGTCTTGGAATTGCTTTCCCCCGGTCGTATTACTTTTCTTCTGGCTGCTGGGGATATTTTTGGAACTGTTTACTCGCCTGCTGGGGGTGATGCTGCCGAGGAAGTATTCTTTGTTTCCTTCACCCCTCATTCTCTTCCTTCTTCCCCTACCTCTTCCGGGACTCACGCTTTTGTTTCCTTGATCAAATTATAGGATGTAATACTGCTGGGGGAATCTCGAAGCCATTTTTCTTTTTCCAATAACTGCTGGAGATGATACCCGGCTCAAAGATCACCCCATCTTGTGTTGCTTTCTACACTTATCCTCTGAGTCTTGCTTTCCAGAAAATTTTCGCAACAGGAGAAAATTTTCTGCCCCAGTGTGATAAACTTCTGGACGGTATGCTTTTCTGCCGTCGGACCCTCTTTTCCTGCTTTAAATCAAAGAAAAATTGTTAGTTTCAAAACGCCGCGAGTGGTCGTGCCACTCTTGTTGAGGCCATTCTCTTTCAGCTGCTTGGCCTCTCTCGAACTTTGAGGACGACGTCGACGCTTGCTTGGGAAGATGCTTTTTCCACGAACGACCTCTCATCTTTCCTTTTATTCCACTCTTTGGTTTGGTCCGACTCTTTTTAGCCGGTGATCTGTTGCGTGAAATCATCTTTCGGACATGCCACACGTGTCCATCATACTCCATAATTCTTGCGAACCTTCCACTCGGCCTGTCATCCCAATCTCACTATCGTAACGACTTCTGTCTCATTGCCTCGTTCCATGCCTATTCACTTTCAATATACTGCTTTGGGAGACTTGGTAGTAAGCTTTGAAAAAATCAATTTTCGAAAATGAAAGAAAAGAAAAGAATACCGACCGCAAATGACAAAAGAAGAGAAAAACTTTTCTGAACTCAAAAATAGGAAAACTTATCTGAATGTGTGCCCGATCCAATGTTATGCCGTGCCTTTGAGATTAAACTACCCAGTCTATTCATGTCAATCACTTTCTGATACCGCGTCCTGCTAGAGGTAAACGGATGTCCCAACCTTGTCTCATGCAGACATCTTGTAACCATCTCGTCCTGTCACCTCACAGTGCCCTTCAAAGGGTTTTCACTAGTGAGATTCTCTCATTTCTCTCCATCTCCTGTCGCCTTAAGGTGCCCGTGAAGGTTTTCACCGTAAGACTCTCTCATTTTACTTCTCTCAATTTCCTTCGCCTTAAGGTGCCCGCGAGGGTTTTCACCGTTAAGACTCTCTCATTTATGCTTTCTTTCCTCGCGGCGGGGTATCACCCCTGAGATTCCCTCTAGAGCGTTATCCCCTTTCGGCTTGTGCATCCTGGATTCAATCGAGGGTCGGGATGTCACTCTTGGCTTTCATTCACATGACTTGGCACTTCTCAAATACCGATCGAGAGGTCTTTCTGGTTCTTGATATGGTTTCTGCGCGTGAGGCTGAAGAAAGGGGTTTAGCCTTAACGGTTAGCCTATTACAACTTTCGGAATCCACACTATCTTTCAAACGAAACAATGACTTCTGCCCCAGTTTTGTTGCTTGGGGGATTTTTTGATTTTTATTTTATTATGACCGAGCCGTGTGGCGCCTACGTATCCTTCTTGAGGAATCAGGTCGAACGTAGTTCACTTTTTCTTGTATTACTTCTTTGTTTCTTTTCTATTTTGTTACACATCTTCCTTGATGATTCCGAAAGAGGGTATATGAAAGAATAATTAAGGCTCAAATGGGGAAACAAAGGTTGAAGTGTTTGGGTAGTAGAAAAATTGCCTCTGTCATTTCATTCTCCGAAAAATGCCAAATACACACAAACGAAACCAAACGTTGACAAATGCATTAAAGAATTACACATAATATCTCTTAACCGTGTCAGAATTGATAGCCATATCGGTGCATCTTCCCTCGACATCAGTCAGACATAGAGCGCCGTTGGATAATACTCTAGTCACCACAAAAGGTCCTTGCCAATTTGGAGCGAACTTGCCTTTCGCTTCGGCCTGATGGGGTAGAACTCTCTTCAGCACATGCTGTCCCACTTCAAATCTCCTGGGACGTACCTTCTTGTTATATGCTCTCGCCATTCTCTTTTGATACAGTTGGCCGTGACATACTGCTGTCAATCTCTTTTCATCGATCAAGCTCAATTGCTCTAATCGGGTTTTGACCCACTCATCATCATCAATCTTAGCTTCAGCGACAATTCGGAGGGATGGAATCTCAACTTCTGCGGGTATTACCGCTTCAGTCCCGTATACCAACAAGTAAGGAGTTGCACCTACCGAAGTCCGGACGGTGGTGCGATAACCCAACAGTGCAAATGGTAACTTTTCATGCCACTGCCTAGACCCTTCTATCATCTTCCTCAATATCTTCTTTATGTTCTTGTTTGCCGCCTCGACCGCACCGTTTGCTTTTGGGCGATACGGTGTGGAATTTCGGTGTGTAATCTTGAACTGTTGACATACCTCTTTCATCAATCCACTGTTAAGATTTGCACCGTTATCTGTAATGATCATCTTTGGAATTCCAAACCTACAAATGATGTGGGAGTGTACGAAGTCCACCACCGCCTTCTTGGTCACTGATTTGAATGTTTTGGCCTCCACCCACTTGGTAAAATAATCAATCGTTACCAGAATGAACCTGTGACCATTGGAAGCCGCAAGCTCAATAGGTCCAATAACATCCATACCCCATGCGACAAACGGCCATGGTGCTGACATTGTATGCAATTCAGTCGGCGGAGAATGAATCAAATCTCCGTGTATCTGACACTGATGGCATCTTCGCACGAAACTTATACAATCCCGCTCCATAGTGAGCCAATAGTATCCTGCTCGAAGAATCTTCTTTGCCAATACGTATCCGCTCACGTGTGGTCCGCAAACTCCCGAGTGTATATCCGTCATCACTGTTGTTGCTTGACTTGCATCTATACATCTCAACAATCCCAAATCCGGGGTTCTTTTATACAGCACCCCTCCACTAAGGAAAAATCCGTTCGCCAACCGCCGAATAGCTCGCTTTTGGTCTCCAGTTGCTTGCTCTGGGTATACTCCTAACCCGAGGTATTCCTTGACATCATGAAACCACGGCTCACCATCCACCTCTTCCTCTATCACATTACAATAAGCATGTTGATTCCGGACATGGATATGTAACGGATCGACACGAACCTTGTCCGGGTGATGCAGCATTGACGCTAAAGTAGCCAACGCGTCGGCAACCTCATTATGCATCCTTGGGATGTGCCTGAATTCTACCGATCGAAAGCGCTTGGTCAAATCATGCAAACACTGACGATATGGGATAAGCTTTAAATCTCTGGTTTCCCATTCTCCCTGAATCTGATGTACCAGAAGGTCCGAGTCCCCCAAGACCAAGACGTCCTGTACGTCCATGTCCACCGCTAATCGCAACCCCAAGATACATGCCTCGTACTCAGCCATATTGTTGGTGCAATGAAAACGCAATTGAGCAGTAACAGGATAATGATGTCATGTTTCAGAGATAAGTACAGCCCCTACTCCGACTCCTTTTGCGTTCGTCGCCCCGTCGAAGAAAAGCTTCCACCCTGGATTCTCGGTTAATTCCAACCCATCAATTTGCAATACTTCTTCGTCTGGAAAATACGTCCTCAAAGGTTCGTATCCGTCATCGATAGGATTCTCATCTAAGTGATCGGCCATGGCTTGAGCTTTCATAGCCGTCCTTGTCACGTATATGATGTCGAACTCCGTAAGTAATATTTGCCATTTTGCTAACCTCCCCGTAGGCATAGGTTTCTGGAAAATATACTTCAACGGATCCAGATGCGAAATGAGGTAAGTGGTGTAAGAAGACAAGTAGTGTTTCAGCTTTTGGGCTACCCAAGTCGGGGCGCAACATGTCTTTTCTAGATGAGTGTACTTGACCTCGTGGACTGTGAACTTCTTACTGAGGTAGTAAATGGCCCGTTCCTTCCTGCCAGTAAGATCATGCTGCCCCAGTACGCAGCCAAACGAATTCTCCAAGACTGTCAGATAAAGAATCAGGGGTCTACCTGGCTCAGGCGGAACTAGTACGGGTGGATTTGACAGATACCCTTTGATCCGGTCAAACGCTTCCTGACATTCCGCCGTCCATTCTATCGCAGCGTCTTTCTTCAATAGGCGGAATATGGGTTCACAAGTTGCCGTAAGCCGGGCAATAAACCTACTGATGTAATTCAACCTTCCCAACAGACTCATTACCTCTGTTTTATTCTTCGGCGGGGCTAACTCCTGAATGGACTTAATTTTGGAGGGGTCCAATTCAATGCCCCGTCGGCTGACGATGAATCCTAGCAGCTTTCCTGATGGAACTCCGAATGCGCATTTGGCCGGATTAAGCTTGATGTCGTACCTTCGGAGTCTTTGAAAGAACTTCCCGAGGTCAGCAACATGGTCTTCTTGACGCCTAGATTTTATGATCACATCATCCACGTACACCTCAATTTCCTTGTGTATCATGTCATGGAATACCGTAGTCATCGCCCTCATATATGTTGCTCCTGCATTCTTCAAACCAAACGGCATCACTCGGTAGCAATAAGTCCCCCACGGCGTGATAAAAGCCGTCTTTTCTGCGTCCTCTTCATCCATCAAAATCTGATGATATCCCGCATAACAGTCCACAAAGGATCCAATTTCGCGTCCGGCACAATTATCAATCAGGATATGGATATTGGGAAGTGGGAAATTATCCTTAGGACTTGCCTTGTTGAGATTGCGATAGTCCACGCATACCCCGATCTTTCCGTCTTTCTTTGGCACCGGTACTACGTTAGCCAACCATTCAGGGTATCGAGTGACACGAATGACTTTCGCCTGCAACTGCTTGGTTACCTCCTCCTTGATCTTCACACTCATCTCCGTCTTGAATTTCCGCAGCTTTTGCTTGACGGGAGGATATGCCGGATCAGTGGGTAATCTATGAACCACTAGATCGGTGCTGAGTCCTGGCATGTCGTCGTACGACCATGCGAAAATGTCTTTAAACTCCATGAGTGTTTTGATCAGTTCTTTTCTCAGATTGGGTTCAATATGGATACTTACCCGGGTTTCCTTGACGTCATCCGCATTCCCTAGATTAACGGCCTCAGTATCATTTAAATTTGGTTTGGGTTTTTCCTCGAAGTGACTTAATTCTTCACCGATTTCTTCTACGGCTTCATCATCGCCGTACTTTGACTCACTCTCGTCACTTCTTATTTCATGCGTTATTATTTCCAAACCCGATTGACTTTCTAGACTGGGTTGATTAATCTTTAAGCACGCCATATCATTAAGATCAGTTGCAAGAAGGCTGTTCAGAAAAGAAAAAAAGAAGGAAAAAGATAAACAAAATTAGACGCGAAGGAACCACATTTCATTAATGGGAATTGTACAAAGGGAAAACAAACTGCAAACTTAAATCAAAAATGAACTAAAACAACGGGATTTTACTCCGGGGACAAACCCCCAACACAAAATTTCGAAAAGAAAAACAATCCAAGACAAACTACCAAGACTCCTTCCGAACAGGGAGAGGAGTAGCCTTCCAGTTATTCAGTTTTGCCTTTGGTCCCACAAATTGTATCTCGGCGTGACCGGATCCTTCACCATCTTCGAGCATACATACATCTGTGAATAGGTTTTCGAACTTCCTGAAGAACTCTTCGTCTGGCCCGACCGTAGGACCGGGAATCTTTGGCGCTGGATGTCCTCTTGCTCCGGACCTGACAAAAGATTGGGAAAGGCGTGGAACAGGCTTTGGGAGCACCCATGTTTTCTGCTTGCTCCTCTTTGCTCGCCGGATGTCCTCCGAGGTTGGCTGGAATCCCAAGCCGAAGGTTCCCAAGTTTTCGACCACTGATACCGGTTGTATAATTCCTTGCAGAGATGCACCTAGCCCTTTACCGGGTACGAAACCATGTCGCAACATTTCATGCGCCACCATGACATCCGCAGAAATTGTTCTGTCGCCGGGAATGCATTCCCCTTCCGGAACTCGATTGGCGGACACCACATCGCAGACCTGATACACCCACGGCCCAACATCTTCTTCTGTTTCAACAAAGGGAATGATGGTGCCTGATTGTGGATCGTTCTCTCCATGGACGACGATCTCCTGCTGGTCCCATTCAAACTTGACGAGCTGGTGTAAGCTGGATGGAACTGCTCTTGCGGCATGAATCCACGGTCGCCCTATTAGGAGGTTATATGACACCACCATGTCCAGCACCTGGAATTCCATGGTGAACTCCACTGGCCCAATTGTCAAGACTAGCACTATGTCACCAACCGACGCTTTGCCTCCTCCGTCGAACCCTCGAACACATACGCTGTTCTTGCGTACCCTGCCGATGTCTACTTTTAATTTGCCCAGTGTAGAGAGAGGACAAATGTTAGCACTGGACCCATTATCGACCAAGACTTTGGTAACCACCGCCTCTTCACACTTCACCGTAAGATATAAAGCCCTGTTATGCTCAGTGCCTTCCTCAGGCAACTCGTCATCGGTGAAGGTGATCCGATTTGCTTCGAAGATCCTATTGGTGATCTTCTCCAAATGGCTCACCGAGATTTTATCCGGTACATGTGCCTCATTCAGGACTTTCATCAATGCTTGCCGATGTTCTTCAGAATGTATCAGCAAGGACAGCAATGATATTTGCGCCGGAGTCTTCTTTAACTGCTCTAAGACAGAGTAGTCATGCAGCTTCATCTTTTTCAAGAATTCTTCCGCCTCTTCATCGGTGACCGGCTTTTTCAATACTGCCGGAGTGGTCTTCCTCAATTCCGCAGGGGCAAAACATCTCCCCGAGCGGGTCAACCCTTGGGCTTCACAAACTTCCTCTTTCACCTCCTTTCCTCTGTAGGTCGTTGTAATCCGAGCATAATTCCACGGGACAGCCCGGCTATCAGTTACTGGCAACTGTGTTGCCGGCTGGATGATGAAAGGATCCATTCGAACGCCTGCTACTGTCAAGATGGGCTTGATTGCTGCCCCCGGTACAACTATCTTGGCCGGCTTCACCGGTACTTCGTTCACACTTTCCTTTCCTGCCTTCCGACTCTCCTGGTATGTCCTTCTTGCAACTGGGCGACTCATCAATGCTTGGCCCTTTTCTCGTTCCTGCCCCGCTAGACTTAATCATCATTACAGTCTGAGAGGCTTTCTCCTTTCCTTCCTCCGCCCGTACCAACTCGATCATATTGGTCTCATGATGAGTCGGAAGCGGGTTTTGGTTGATGTTGGGCTCTGTTGGAGTCTGGACCTCGATCCTGCGGGTGTCAATAAGCTCCTGGATGGCCGTCTTCAGCCTCCAACACTTTTCTGTATCATGTCCCGGACATCCCGAGCAGTAGGCACAATTTACTGAATGGTCCAGGTTCTTCGGAAGAGGGTTTGGCAGCTTAGCTTCAACCGGATTCAGCAACCCTACCTGCTTTAACCGGTGGAACAGGCTAGTGTAAGACTCTCCTAAGGGAGTGAAAGTCTTTGGCCTCGGCGCCCTGTCGCCCCTGAATGCCTGGTTCGGACGGAAACTCGCGCCCGAGGGGTTTCTGTAAGCTCTTGGGGGTGGATGATTGTTCTGGGGGTTTGGTGCACGCCACGGTGCATGAACGGGAGGTGCAGAATAGGACTGTGCATGGTGGACAGTGAAATGGGGATCAGGTGCGGGATAGTAATGTTGCGGGTGGCTATATGGGTTGTGGGAGTAATTTTGGTGGTGAGGTTGGGGTGGGCTATATTGGGGTGCGGGGCCTCTATTTCTGAACCATGCCCCGGACTCGACGGCCGCAACTTCCTCTCTCCTCTTTTTCCCCAGTACTCCTCCAGTACCACTTTGGATAGCCTGAGTGGTGGCTTTCAGTGCCGAGTAACTCATGATCTTGTTGGCCTTCAAACCCTCCTCGATCATACCCCCCATTTTTATCACCTCAGTGAATGATTTGCTTTGCCCACGGACGTTACCAGATGTCCGAAGTAGGTGGGCTCTAATGTCCGCAAGAAGTAGTCCACCATCTCGCTTTCTCTCATCGGCGGATCTACCCTGGCCGCCTGTTCCCTCCATCGGAAACCAAATTCCCTGAAGCTTTCAGCAGGCTTCTTCTCTAATTTTAGCAATGATAGGCGGTCGGGGATTATCTCAAGATTGTATTGGAACTGGCCGATAAAAGCTTGAGCCAAATCATCCCACGTAAACCATCTACCGGGATCCTGTCTAGTATACCACTCCAGCGCAGATCCTCCCAGACTCTGGCCGAAGTAAGCTATCAGAAGTTCGTCCCGTCCTCCGGCCCCTCTCATTTTACTGCAAAACCCTCGCAGGTGGGCCACCGGGTCACCGTGCCCCTCGTATAGGTCGAATTTGGGCATTTTAAACCCTGCTGGCAACTGGACGTCCGGAAATGGACATAGATCTTTGTAGGCGACGCTGACCTGGTTGCCCAAACCGTGCATGTTCCTGAAGGACTGCTCCAGGCTTTTAACTTTTCTGACAACTTCCTCGTGTTCCGAACTTTGGAAGTGCTTTTCCGGTTCTGCCGGATTATCCCAGTGAGGTGTATGTGATTGTGGTTCAGGAGCCCTGAAAGTAGGCTCTGGAGGATAGTAAGAGTTGTCATGGATCTGAACATATGGCTCGCCGGCCGGCCTTTGCAGAGGAGCAGGTGGAGGTGCCACAAAAACAGGGGTGACCGGAGGAGGATTTGGTTTGGCTGGTGGAATGTGGGTGGCATATGGGTTTTCCCCCTGAAAGTATGGATAGCTTGGGGCGCTTGTTGAAGGATCGATGGGCGGATGTTCCGGAGCTGAGGCGAGAGTAGGGCGGTTTGGTGAAGACTGTTCCCTGGCCCAGGCCAGGTGCATCTCTGTTATCTGTTGTTTTAACCGGTCTACCTCTTCTTTCATGATTTGTAGCTCGGACTTTTCTTCCTCGAGACTCTTGCCAGAACTAGACATGCTTACTGTAACCGGTCCTTTGGATCTAGTACGGTAGTGATGGCTGGCCAGTATATTCTGTCAAACCAACTGCTAAACTTTCCGGAATACGCAACAAACTTGTTAGTTCACCGAGTTTGACAGATATGTTATAGCACGTTGGATGCAATGCACCTAACCAAATAACCCTTTCTACGTGTACTCTTTAACATGCGTCATGCGTCATCCCGGCCCTTTTTCTTTTTCTTTTTCTTTTTCTTTTCTTTTCGACTATCTTTGCAAGCCTTATTGTTATTTAACCTTTGGATTCTTTTCTTTCTTTTTAGTGGTGGTCGAATCTTATGTGGATTGCCTACGTATCACGACCCCGCGTGAATCAGACCGAGCGTAGTTCTGGCAACAAGATTGTGGCAAAATTCAGTAACTTTTATATCCAATAAAACCGTGTAGTTACAAAACACGTCTTACAACAATCAACAAAACAAAAGAAAATGCTTGACTGGGGAAAGTAAAGATAGAACTGCCAACTGGCTTGACTCAACATTTCAGAATACATTTTCAATCAAAAATCTAATGCCCTAAAGTCCCTGGGGGCCCGCGAGGCATCATTCGGCCTTGCCGCGGGCCTTGGTGTGAGGTCCTTGTGCAGTTCCCTCAACTCTTCCATGATCCGATGAACATAACCCATAATTGAAGCGAGAAGGTCGGCGCGGGGCATTCGTTCACAAGCTAGGCACTTCATGGTGACATAGTGCCCGATTTCTCCAATTCTATCCTTGATCATGTCCCTTTCTCCGAGTAGCCGCTCTATTTGCTGGTTTTTCGCCCCCAATCTTCGAGCATTGTTGGTGACTTGATCTAGGAGCCTATCCACTTGTCCTTGCAGTCGGGCCATCAAATTGTGGCAGCGGTCGAGGTCCGCTCTGGCATCTTGGGCTTGCTTGAAAACCCGCTCCCTAAGGACAACATTTGCTTCCCTCAGGCTAGTGATGATATCGGTGTAATCTTCTTCCACCCGCTTTAGGTGAAGTGCATGTTGATGTGCCTCCTTTTTCCAGCTAGCACGGATCCTCGTTATTTGGGCTTTTGACTCGTCCAATTCTCTTTGGATGTCGGTGACTTGGCTTCTCAAACCCCTTATCAATTTTTCGTCGGCCCGACTCCTCGACCGTCTGTCAAGCATCTCTTTTCATTTGCTGGATTTGAGCTCTCAAGAAGTCATTTTCTTGTGCCAACTTCTTTTGTCTCCTTCGTCGGTGGCAGCTTGCATGTTCTTCTCGAACTGAAGGTCCCGGACCTGCTGTTCTATCCTGCCAATCTTCGTCCTGTACCCCTCCTCCTTTGCTAACCAATCCCATTGTTCCCGTGAATCTTCCGTGAATTGTTGGACATGGGCTCTTTTAGAACATTTCCGACGAATCTGAAATCTTTTCCCGAACCACACGTTGTACTTTGGGTCCACCTCTCCCTTAGATAGCTCCCGGACCATGGTTTTAGGCTCAAGGAACCGACATTCGTGCCACAGCCTTCGAACCTTCTCTTCGGGGAAGACAACTCCCGGGCTCAACTCAATGGCGTACTTCCTTAGGTCTTGATCGGTAGGAATAACCTGAAACCTTCCTAGTTGACGTAATACACGGTGAGGGACATATGGTTGGACACCGCGGATCCCCATCAGAAGGATATAACACTCCTCGGCTGCCATATATATTACTTCAGTATCGGGTAACCACCCGAATGCCCATTCAATCTGATCGGCTTCTATTGAGCTCAGTCGTGCAAGCCATGCCTCGACGCCTTCAGGGAATACAGCACCCATCATCCGTTCTTCGAAACCCCTGATACAGTTTTTTCCGGTCAACCCATGGTTCATGTATTGTGTTCGGTGATGGAGGTGTTCTTGCATCCATAATTGAAGTAACAGATTGCAACCTTGGAAGAAATTGCCCCCTTCTCGGCATACAGTCAAGGCTCGATAGATCTCGGACAAAACCAAAGGGACCACCGTGCTGGTAGCCTTTTTGATTGCAACATCGGCTATTCCTACCAGACTTATCTCTATTTTCTTATCTTCGCGCGGACAAATCACAATCCCCAAGTATGTCGTTATGAATGCTAGAATTCGTCTGGCCTCCCACTTGGTTCTATTCCCTGCGTGAGTCAGTCCAAGGTTTGACTCTTCAAAACCCCGAGGAGTGCCGTACCGTTGATATAAGAATTGGAGGTCGCAACACCCTTTCAGCAGATCATCATTTTTCACCTTCCGACTAATGCTCAGCAGATCCAGAAACCCATGTGGAGATACCGGCCTTGGTGAGAGCAGGTATTGTCCTCTTAATTTCCCATTTAGTCCTGCATAGCCCGCAATTTCCTCTAATGTGGGCGTCAATTCAAAGTCAACAAAACGGAACACATTGCGGGTCGGATCCCAGAAAGATACCAGTGCCTTGATGATGTCTTCCCTTGGCTCGATATTCAACAGATCAACCAAACCTCCCAAAATTCTTCCTACTACCTTTTTGCTACTGTCTTCCAAATCGCTCCACCATATACGGAGCTGCTGAGGGACCTCACTAAAGATTGAAAATGATTTATTCTGATTCGTGCTCATCCCGCACATTTATTAAGGTGATTTAAATAAGAAAAACAACTTTGTTTTGCTAAAAATAAATAAAAAAAATCAGTTTTCAATCACGGCCTTTCAACGTCTCGGGGACGAAGGCTTTTTAAGGCTGTGGGGTAAATCGATCGAAATCAAAATTGACCCAAAGGTGGCCGTTTATACGAAATTAGCCTTCCGGCGTCCCTTTCGGGAACATTCGGCTATTTTTTAAAAACAGCGTCACCGACTTATTTAGTACAGAAGTTAGTTTTGATTTTTCAGCCATTTTTCAAAGGTGAAGTTGGACCTGATGGAGGTTGCCTACGTATCTCACATCCAATGAGAATCAAACCCACGTAGTTCGGTTTTGACGAAACAAACGACATCATTTATTTATTCATTTTACTAAGGAAAACAAATAAGCTATTTCTATCTTAAGAACAAAACACATTTTTTTTTTTTTTTTTTTTTTTTTTTTTTTTTTTTTCTAAAGCCGGTCAGCATGCAAGTCTATAACAGATAAATGCGCAAGACAAACAGGATGCAACAGGATAGTCTGTTCATTTCAGGTCACCTGTCCTAGACGGACCCAACCCCTGTGTTGAGTCCCCTAAGCCAAATGAGACATGATGCAAATAAACGTTTCCTACTAGGGATCCGGCATGAAGCTTTGTTATTCTAGGTTTAAAAACCCGGGTTTATCTGTTCTAGACTTGGCTTACCCGAGCGGACAGCTCGAGCCGAGGAGGAGGCAGCAACCCGGGAATACATAAGCTTCACCGGTTTTGCAACTTATCCAAACCTCGTTCTAAAATGGGAATTAGACACTATACAGAAAAGAAGTCACACGAAGTGCACCCTTCTTCATGATTTAGAAGACTCGGAGAGGAGATTGGTTCCGGCACAATTTATATGTACAGTTCACAAAATATCAAAGCAGTAAAAACAACATTTGCACATTGATGCCAACATGTAAAAGAATCGGATAATAAAATATGCCAAATACAACAGTTATTCCGAGCTCGAATTCTAAAGATCTCCCCAGCAGAGTCGCCAGAGCTGTCACACCTCTTTTTTACGCACCCGCAAGGATACAAAGAGTTTTTCCAATTAAAGGACAATCGAGATGGGATTTATTTTAATTATTTCAGAGTCGCCACTTGGGAGATTTATGGTGTCCCAAGTCACCGGTTAAATCCCGAATCGAGGAAAAGAATGACTCTATTTAACGGTCCGCGAACCAGAAATCCGGATAAGGAATTCTATTAACCCGGGAGAAGGTATTAGGCATTCCCGAATTCCGTGGTTCTAGCACGGTCGCTCAACTGTCGTGTTTGGCTTATCTATCTGCTTTTTACAATTATGTACTTAGTGCAAGTTAATATCCCTTTACCGCTTTTATTATTGGTTGTGATTTACGAAAGAGAAAGTTGCTTAAAAATATGCTTTCGAATCACGTCACATGAAATGCACCCGGATCCTCGACATATTCTTATTCAACATTTCGGGTTTGGATTTGGGTCGCATGAAATGCACACCCGTATTTAAGAAGATAGAACTAAAATATGCGCCTGGATCGACTACTTATTTACACTGTTGAGAAAGGCGTGATATTCGTCAAGAAACAACGCATCTCAAAATCTAAGTATTTTATATATACATTTATGACGGCTATGCGATTAGTGTAACTATTGGGCGAGGCGCACCTTTAATTCAAATCTAAAGCGAACTACATCCCAATGTATTTTACTTAAGAGTTGATTCCAAATTATTCAAAACTTGCTACGAACCACACCACATGAAATGCGCCTGTGGTTCCTGACACGCTTTGTTTACTCTTGCCCAAAATTGGGGTCGGGTCACATGAAATGCGCCCCCGACTCTTTTTAATCTAATTACGTCATTCCGTTGAGTAACAACTCCCTAGCTAATCTTGCTTTTAGCATAGGGTCTAACGTTAACAGATTTGGAGATTACACACACGAGCAGAGAAGATTGAATAGAGATACAACAGACTAATTCAGGTTTACGTGCTTATCTAACGACAGTGTATCTTTGGCCTAGCCACACTTTTCCATAACCAAAACTAGCAATACAAGCTTAATTGGAGAATAACAGCATGTAATTAAACATAAGAACTTTAGGCGACTACATGTTTCAATAGACTTTATGCATAAGCTTCAAACTTCATTCTTTCGGACCAAGGAACTACAATAACAGAGGTGTGTACCTGGAATGCGGAAGAACAAGGAAGAGTGAGCAATGGCAATGCAGCAACAGTAACAGGAACAGTAACAGCAACAGTAAACCAGTAACCAATAGACCAGCAATCAAATAGACCAACAGCCAACAAAATAATGAAACAACAGCAACAACCAACCCAAGCAGCAATACTATAGACCAGCCAGCAACCAACAATGGAACAACAGCACCAAATCAACCCAGGCAGCAACACAACATACCAGCCAGCAACACAAACGACCAAGAGCAATAACACTACTGACCAAACAGCACCAAATGAACACCACAGCAACAACAACTAATGGCAGCCCTCAACTAAACCAATAGCAAACACTAAAGTGGCAGCAATCAAGTGAACCAAGCAGCAAATACTAGAGCTATCACAACACTTAACTACTGAACCAGCTAAAGCAATGGCACAGCACCACCAACACAAGACAACAGGCAACCAAATGACCACACACTCAGCCTCTGAATCAAAACCACGAAACAGTAACCAAAGGAAAAACCCAATGAAACAGTCACCTCTCTTTCCCTTTTGTTCTCTCTGTATCTTTGTATGTATGTATCAAAAATGTATCCTTGCTGTCTACTTTCCCTCAGGTTTTTCTCTCTAGCTACGACTGTTTTTTGCTCTCCAGGTACTTCAGCCTCACTGTCTATGTTTTTGCTCTCCAGGTATTCTCTAATGTCTGTATGAATATCCCCCCCTTCTATGCTGTTAGCCCCTTATACTTATAGTAAAAAAAAAGGACTCCTAAAAGCCAGAAGATTCAGGAACTCCCCTCTGCCCATCCCTATTCCCTGAACCCCACTATCTACTGTCCAAAGTATGGACTCAAGCATTAAACAATGCTGGTGGCAGGAACCTCAGTGGGATGCCCTGCTGTGCAGGTTCCACTAGCCCTTGTATGGGTGTGTGATTTAAAAATTAAACTGTTAACTACAACCAACTAATTCCCTTTAATCTGAATCAAACAATAACCAACCTCTACACTGATGAATTGCATACAGGCAGATTCAGGGATCAATACTACGAACTAATTCCTTGACGACTTTAATCACATTGAACCTATGATTCATTTTCACTATTGAAAACAGAGGGAATTGGCCAAATAAAAGGCCTCAAATGAGGAGAACAGACCAACGGATATGAGAAATTAAAAGCATGAGAACTGAAACAATGAATAAAACAAACACACATATTCACACAATCGAATTAAATCGACCAAAGAAGGAATGAATACCTCGTAAGAAATCTGCCGACCCAAGCTTCGAACTAAGACTTGGAATTATTGAAGCCAAATGGGCTTTAATCAAGATGTTCTCGATTGAGAACACCTAGACTAAAGTCCCTTGGACTTCAATTATGGCTAACCCGGCTCGAATTGGGTCTCTTCAAAAACTAGGGTTCTTGGACTCGGATTTGGGGCTTTTGCATTTCTGGTTAGATTCGAGGCAAACGAAAGCCGGCGGGGGTACGAGGGAGGCCGTGTGAGGGTTTGGGGTGAGTTTGGGGTGATTTGGCATTGGTTCGAGTTTGACTCGAATCTTCAAATGAAGATTCGAGGAGCTCCGGCATGATTCGAGGTTAGCGGAGGCTGGGTTCGTAATGGGGGAGGTGAGGGGAAGATTTTGGCGTTGGTTTGGGTTTGATTGGCCTACCGGAACCGCCGTGAGGCGATTTCCGGCAGGCGGGGCACGGCGGCGTTACGCTGGGTGTTTGAGAGCTCCTGAGGGAGATGAAGGGAGAGGGGGGGGTCTGGCTTGGGGGGGCGGGGTATGGAATGAGCCTTATATACGAGATATGATATTGAATCCTGATCGTTGGATCATTTACGATCAACGATCAGGATCCCCTCACTTAAACCAAACGACGTCGTTTGGTTAAGTCATAGGCTGAGTGTATGTTGGAATTAAAGGATTAATCTGGGCCGTTGGATAATAAAATCCAACGGTCCAGATCAAGCGTTACACAGGCTGAAGCTTGGACGGGTATTTGGGCTGGATTAGAGGAAATTCGCTTGGGCCTGGTTTTTAGACTAAGTTTTGGCCCAGCTCGGATCTTCATGATATACTATATGTGTATGTGTATATATATATATATATATATATATATATATATATATATATATATATATATACATATGTATATATACATATATATATATATATATACATATGTATATATACTAACCTATAACACCGCTGTTTTTTACTACAATTAACGCACATAATTACATATCACCAAAAAATGTAAATCACATGACTTCGATATCAAACACTAAAAAATGCAAAACCTAGCATATATTTTTTTGTATTTTTAATTTAAATAAATAAACGTGCACACAAAAAGATAAAATAACACAAAATCACAAAAATCATGCCCAACACGAAACTATTTTTATTTTTGAATTTTCTGGGAGTACTTCTCAAGTAAGGCAAAAATCACGTGCTCACATACTGTATGCATAAAGTATTGGCACCCGCAACCTCCGGATCCTGGATCCGCCTCTGAATTTTCAGTTTTGTCATCTAAAAATTATAGAGACATGAATTCAAGCAAATTTAAGTTACAAAAATTAGCCTTGTTATGTGCGGCAATGGTTTTGAGCAATGAATTTTTTTGAATTCTCTATTGGATGGAAGAGTAGTCTATATGACAATTACAACGTGTGATTAAAATAATATAGCTATTTTTATAATTTCATATAATGAAAATCTCGTAACCATAGTGATATCTACCCAAAGACAATACAGTAACCACTTATAATAAAATTAAAAAAAAATTAAATAGACAAAATATAAAATATAAAAAGCATAGAAAACAGAAAGATACTATTAAAAAAAATACAAAGAAATTCCTTTTTTCTCCGTTGATTTCGTATTAAAATTTTAAGATGACGCAAAACATTAGTTCCTTAATATACCTTAATTTCTCCAAAAGGAACAAAAATATTTCTTAATTGTGTATTCCAACATCTCAAGAATGTGACGTGGCTGCAAGAAGGTCGATTGATCTATCGGCTTTATTGAAAAGGACAACACCTAAAATCTAAATAATAGTAGATCAAAAGTAGTCGCAACCAAAAAAAATAAAAAATAAATAAAAATTAAAGTGGGAAGGGCATGCTTGTTCACCAACAAGGACGTTATATAAAGATTGAAAACGTTAATAACTTTTGTCCAATAGAAATTTTTAGAACAAGGGATGTTGATTTCTTAAGGTCCATACTCTCTTTAATATGTAGAACCTATTTCAATTAAATTCAAACATATTATTTTCTTACCGTTCTCAAATTCGATTAATACACAGCTTCTATCACCAAGTGGATTTCTTTTGGTCTTGTTTTAGCCGTGAGAGACATGGGTTAGTTTGATGTGGGGTGATTAATAAGTCCAAAATCATTATATCACCCAAAGAATTATTCTCGATATTAACTTTGTAGGGTTTACCTCTAGGTAATTTACAATTACATCCATAAATTATATAAATATTAAAGGGCATTAAAGACGATCAATGTTATAAGGATATTTTAATCGTTTAGCATTTAACATAAAATATTCATGTTTTTACAATATAATCTTCTCCCATTTTTTCCCTAGAAAAAAAAAAGCGAAAAAGAGAAACTTTGGCAGCAACATGACGAGAAGGCAGCAGGATCAACACTATAAGCTTTTGAGATTTTTTCGCTGTGATTCTTTACATTCACAGATCTCCAGATTTATGGTGGTAACCAAATTTAAAGTGGTAGGTGTGATGGTGTGCTCAGATTTTGGAGAGGAGATGATGGTAGTAGTGTGAAAGAACTAAAAATCTAAAAGAAACATCACCAAAAAGTTTTCCGGTCAGCACATTGTGTCTAAATTACATAGTAAAAGCTTGGTTAGAGTATTTAAATAAAATAGACTTAAAATAAAATGTTTAAGTGAAAAGTATGAAAAACGTTAAAAAGGCCATGGATATATTTTGAGAGTGGAAGGAGTTAACCTTTCAGCCTCAAGGTAAAAAAATATAGTAACTGACAAGAAGTAGCTGTACTAGTTAGGGTGCCAATCTAGTATAGCACTGCTAATAGGACGATCAGTCGCAGACCCTTCCCCAAGGTACTAAACGCATTCAGTTATCTTTTAAAGAGCTTATTCGTGAACAATCTATTCTATAAGTAACCTATTTGAATTGGAAAACTGCTTCTTTTAGGGATAGAATAAAGAAAATTTTTTTTGGGCAAGACAAAAAAGGAACTCGCCTTTTGAAACTCCAAAAAACCCTTCCACAATTCGGATTTCAGGCTGCAACTCGCTTGCATGAAGCCTGAATCGCTAGTAATCGCCGGTCAGGCCTTCTAAGCGCCTCTCACAACGGACTCGACACCGAGGACCATCTGCCTCTGGTTGTTGTTGGCAAAAACAGTAACGCTCCTTACACTTACATTGTGTTATCGGATAACGATCATTACACGTGTTATCAATAAGTGAAATCATTTCATCTCAAAAATTGGCTCAATGAAAGTGTCTCCGATTGTGTTATTTTTTGCAGAATCAAAAATGATTTTTTTATTGAGCTCTAACGGCTCTATGCGTGTAGTATTATAGAATATTTAGATTAAACTAATTGGAAAATTAATTCAATAATCTCATGGTATTCAGTGTCATTGTTGATTCTCGAGGCCATTGTTCCCCAACCTTTTGGTGATTCTCTGACACAACTTTCTTAGGTTTCATCACTCTTTACTTTTCTATTCGAAGATTGTGAGTTTGATTGCTTCGACCCATTGAGTTTACTTATATTAATATTTGTTAAGTTTATCTACTAATAACTTAAATATAATTCTGCTAAGTAAATTCATTTTAAACAAAATAGTAGTAAATAATACTTATAGGTAAAATTGTAAACTCTATCAATTGTTAAAATTTTTTTACCCTTATTAAGACGCATGACTTTATTACACATTAATGTTAAACTAAAGCAACTCATTTGAAGTTAAAATTTCACCTAATAAAGAATGTCCAGCATATTTCTTCACCTAGCTGGATCACTATAATTGGCCATTGAATTTATCCTAGTAAAACTCACTTGTTCAACAGTATTCTTTGGTTCTAATCCTTTCAAAAGAATATTACTCCAGCCGGTCAACAATAAATGATCAATTTATTTTTGAATGCTCATTAAAAAAATATTTATTAAAAAAGTTAACATACTACGCATAAAAAGTCCATGCCCTTCTTTTATTTCGAGAGATTATAAAAGTTAATATATAATTTTGTTTTTCTTTCCATTTTTATATAAACTTTAACTAATTAAAAATAATTCCAGAAAACAAAGCTCCTTGACCTATACAAAATACTTTTCGTTTTCCTTAAAAAGATGAACCCATGGTAAGTAATTCAAGAAATATGCACGAAGAGAATATAGGTGTATAGGGTATACAATTATTCTTTCCATAATTTATTTCTTATTTATTATACAGCCAAAAAAACATGTAAGAATTAGTCAAACTAACGGCTTGTTTTGAATTTCATGAAGTCCCAATGATAGAGAGTTCAGTGGGACCTTATAGATTCACATTGAATAAGTACAAATGGGTCTGTATATAATAATTACAAACATAGCTAAATCCTAGATATGCGGTAGGGACCCCTCACTCCCAAAATTCGTCCGCTTTACCTATATTACCGTTATAGACTTATAGTATAGTAAGCTCTATTATATTCTCCTCTGCTTTTCGGTTTATAAACTGATTAATTTATTTTTTATTTTGATTTAAAATAAGTGGTTATTTATATAATCAAAGAAATAATTTAATTTATTATATAAAATTATTCTTATGTATATCTCTAAAAAAAATTATTCCTCACATTAAATATTTAATTATGAGTAATTTAGTTATACTATATATTTTTGTATAGAATATACTATTATTTTATTAATAAACGTACCAAAAATAAATTGATCACTACTTATAATAGATCGGTAGTATTTTATTACTTCCTCCGATCCAAAATAAGTGATCTTTTAGTTGTTTTTACACAGATTAAGAAACACACCCTTTAACATTAATTAGTAATGAAATTAACCATCTTAACATTTAATATTTCTTCACATAAATACTCGTAATATATACTTTAATACTATTTACTCCAAGGATAAGGTAAAAAGAAATAATTAACTTGTTCTTAACATTCAAAAAAAATTACTTATTTTGAATCAAAAAAAACTAAAAAACTACTTATATAGAATTATAAAAATGGCCAAGTAATTAAAAAAAAAACTAAAAAATTACTTATTTCAGGACCGAAGTAATTAATTTGTTTTCTATCTTTCTTCAAACTTAAGAGAACCGACCAAAGGCGCCTATTTTCTTAACCGTTTATACCCCATTTTCCCATTCAGATTCCCACCTTCTGTCTCCACTAAATCACCACTTTTTCTCCTATAACACCATTAATATGTGTAAATTCAAGATTTCTTGATAACACTTGGATTTTATTTCAATTGTCAACAATGAGTAAGTTTTTTTATTGGTCCATTTTCTTGAGCTTCTTGTACTGTGCACTATTGGTATCATCACAAAATTGCAGCTTTGATTTGCAATCTTTTACACTGAGAAATTTCACACTTCTTGGAGATTCTTATCTCAGAAATGGGGTTGTGGGTTTAACAAGAGAGCTTCAAGTTCCATCTTCAAGCTCTGGTTCTCTCATTTACAACAACCCCATTTCATTCTTTGATCCAGAATCTAAAAAGACTGTTTCTTTTTCCACAAGATTTGCTTTTTCAGTCAATAACATCAATCCATCTTCATTTGGAGATGGTTTGGCTTTTTTCCTTTCACCTGATAATCAGACTTTAGGTAGTCCAGGTGGTTTCTTGGGTCTGGTTAATTCATCACAATTAACCAAGAATAAGTTTGTTGCTGTTGAGTTTGACACTAGGCAAGATTTACACTTTAATGATCCTGATGATAACCATGTAGGTCTTGATATAGATAGCCTTATCTCAATCAAGACTGCTAATGTAAAGTTGGCTGGTGTTGATCTCAAAAGTAGGAATTTGATTACTTCTTGGATTGATTACAAGAGTGAGGAGAAGCAGTTGTTTGTGTTCTTGAGTTACTCGAGTTACAGGCCTAAAAAACCACTCTTGACTGTGGATATTGACCTGTCTGATTATCTAAAGGAGTTTATGTATGTGGGGTTTGCTGCTTCAACTGAGGGAAGCACTGAATTGCATTTTATTGAGAATTGGAGTTTTCAAACTATTGGATTTAGTCCTATGAGGCCAAGGCATAATCCCCATAATGTGTCTGATAATTCTGTGTTAGTGAAACCCCCTACTATTCAGGAAGCTTCTGACAATAAACATCATAAGAGGTTAGGTTTGGGTCTTGGAATTGCTGGTCCAGCTTTCTTTTGTGCTGTTCTTGTAGCTTTTGGTTGGATTTCTTTCAAGAAATGGAGGGGCCTTAACACAGAGAAGAATTTGACAGCTGAACTTGTTACTGGACCAAGGCAGTTTAGCTACAAGGAAGTAAGGTCAGCCACAAGAGGATTCCATTCAAGTAGGATCATAGGCAACGGCGCCTTTGGTACTGTTTACAAGGCCTTTTTCATGGATTCGAGCTCTATCGCTGCAGTGAAAAGATCTAAGCACAGTCACGAAAGTAAAACTGAGTTTGGGGCTGAATTATCGATCATAGCATGTTTAAGGCACAAGAATTTAGTTCAGTTGCAAGGGTGGTGCATTGAGAAGGGAGAATTACTTCTTGTCTATGACTTTATGCCTAATGGGAGTCTTGATAAGGTACTATACCAAGAATCTGAGAATGGGAATCCACTGAAATGGCCTTATAGGTATAATATAGCAGTTGGTTTGGCCTCTGTTCTGACTTATTTGCATCAAGAATGTGAGCAGCAAGTGATTCACAGAGATATTAAAGCCAGCAATATTATGCTTGATGTCAGCTACAACGCGAGGCTTGGCGATTTTGGGTTGGCAAGACTTATGGATCATGACAAGAGTCCGGTCTCGACTCTTACAGCTGGAACAATGGGATACCTTGCTCCTGAGTACCTTCAATATGGAAAGGCAACCGAGAAAACTGATGTTTTCAGCTATGGTGTGGTTATACTAGAAGTGGCTTGTGGGAGGAGGCCAATAGAGGGAGAAGGGAGTGGTCATGAAATGGTGAATTTGGTTGATTGGGTTTGGAGGCTTTACTCTGAAGGTAGGATAATTGAAGCAGCAGACAAAAGGCTAAATGGTGATTTCAAAGAGGAAGAGATGAGAAAGCTTCTACTTGTCGGTTTAAGCTGTGCAAATCCTGATAGTATGGAAAGACCTTGTATGAGAAGAGTATTTCAGATCCTCAACAATGAAGCTGAGCCTATCTTTGTTCCGAAAGTGAAACCAACGCTAACTTTCTCCACTAGTCTGCCTTTCAGTATTAATGACATTTTCTCAGACGACGAAGACAATGAGGCAGCACCAGAACCTGAGCTTGAAATCAGAGTAGATTGAAGTAAATGTCTTGTGAATTTTCTGCAATATATAGCTAGAAATTCTTTCATTTTTTCATGTCCGATTTTAATGGGAGCTGATATATACTATACTTTTCGCTATGTTTGAAATGAGGGAAGCTAACTAGCCTGAGTTCAAAGCCAATATATTGAACTCATATGCTCTTGTCCCTTTTCCTGAACTTTGTCAGTTCAATCTTATCCGATTAACATGTCATTTGTTTCATCTTCTGCACCTTTTTTTCCTTTTACTGCTAAGAGTTGTTATGAAAGTAGAACTAGCCGAAAACAATGTTCGAAAATATCTGCTTACTGTGCGAAGAGTTGTTCATGTAATAGTGAGTTCTTCAAGATTATGCTGGACAGATGAAGAATGGCTTCTTCTTAGTATTTGGATGACATTTGGTTTGTGTACTTGCAATGACTTGTAAAGTTTAAGGCATCCTCCTTTTTACAATTTTTAGTTAATAAAATACTCAATAAGCAAAGCTAAATTTTGTTCACATGACCTCTCATTAATGTAATGACTTTCAGTTCATCATTGTTTACCAGAGTATGCCATGTTAACACCAATCTTTGGTTCAGAAGATATACTGGACATGTGAAATATTAAAACATGTTTCTTTTCAACAACAACAACAACAACTACCCAGTATGTTCCCACAAAGTGGGGTCTGGGGAGGGTAATACGTACACAGGCCTTACCCCTACCCGAAAGGGTAGAGAGGCTGTTTCCGGCTGACCCTCGGCTCAGAAAAAGAGAGAGAAAATCAACAAACAAAACACAACAAAACAAAACAATGTTAGTAAATCCGGGATAAATCAAATAATTAATTATCTAAACATAAAACCAAAAGTAGAATGACATGCAATAATACCAATCGGTTACTACCATAAGAGGCACAATACAATACATTAAAACATGTTTCTTTTCAATTGTATCCAAATTTCTCTGAGCCAGGGTCTTCTGGAAACAGTCTCTCTACCCCTCCTCCGAGGTAGGAGTAAGGTTTGCGTACACTCTACCCCAGACCCCACTGGTGGGATTCTGCTGGGTGGTTGTGTTGTTGTTGTTTATCTTCAATTGTATCCATCGTATCAAGTTGAAAATCTCTCTTCCTTGGTATAAAAATATTTACAGTGTAATTGCTGAAGGATCAAATAAATGTGCTTAAAAGCAAAATTGATACAGAAACTTGCATTACTCTTCAAACTAGATGTCATTTTCAGTTATGTACCTGATGGGACTTTGAGCAAGCCATAACAGGATGAAGGAATATGCTGAACAAAGAAACTATGCATCTCTGCTTGGACGAAAAATAAGATAATATCTTCAGTAGCATCCTTATTCAGCATTGCTAGCACATTCTTAACCGATGCTATACTAATAACATTTTTTGTGTAGTGTGAGAGATGTTCATTTCATTTACAGAACATGTATATACAGTAATGACTTCTGGCTTGTGTTGTAGTTTTGATGTAAACAATCTGAAATATTTTTCACTCTAGGCTAATTTTTTAATACATCAAATTATATTCATTATGAATGGGAAATGTGCAATCTTTGTTGAGGATCCAAAAAGGATATTTAAGTTTCTATTGGCAGAAGAAGAGAGAGCACATTCCAACAAACAACATCATTTTGCTGATGGCAGATTGTGCTCTCTCTCTTCTGTCAACAGAATTTCTCACTTTGAATCCTCAAAGATTAATCTTGCCACAGTCCTTTATATTCTGTCAGCTAAATCTTTGATAAAGCCAAAATTATAAGCATGATCTGAACTGATATGTCCACAGACAAGACAAAACAAACACTACATAAACATTTAGTTTATTTTCTTGCATGAGAAAAGATGTTTGGTTTTCTGGAAGCTCCATGTACTGAATAACAAGTAAAAATGGTGATTATTCTACTACCACATGTTAAACTACACTGCTAGTATGAAAAATGTTTGCGCTATCGGTGTGTTATTTAAATCCAAATAAACAAGAGCTGGTGATGAATATGTGGGATGTTGAAGAAAGAAACAAGAGTTGGTGGCAAACTCTTGGACAAAGAGAAGATTGGAAAAGCACAAAGGAAGAAAAGAAAATAAGATTAGTAGTAGTAGTAATGAGGGGTATGAAGATGATGAGTTACATATAGCAAATTTATAGAGAAAATGAGAAGACTGTAAGAGAAATTTAATTCTGTGTTGGGGTAATATTTGGAGGTTCCTTTGGATTTAGAGAATCAGCTAAAAAGGGCAAAGAGAAGGGAAGTTCCTTTTCATGTATATTTATTACAGCTATAACATTGGACAGAAGTAACCTGTATTATACTGAATTTACGTTGAATAAGTGTTCATGATAATGAACCTTCAAAGCCACTTGATGTCATGCTTAGCTATTTCTGGTTTTAAGATAATGACTTGGTTTGATACTCAAGCATCCGAGGACTGAACATTATTCAATTCTAAAACAGAGTTTTTCTGTTCTCAACTGTAACTAGGGGTTTGGACAATACTTGGTTAAAGTTGAGCACAAAATACTTCTTATTTTTATTTTTATAACTGTCGTGCCCGAACCAGCTTATTTCTCGACTTATAATATTTAATGTTTATTATTTTTAACATTTTTAGGAACAATATAGTTTATAATACGTTTACATGATAGCATTAAAAGATTCTTTAGTATCTCTTTAGATTTATAAACTTTCATGCAGTTTGTGTTAATACAAAACTGTATAGGCCCAAGATAAATGAAGTGGGAAATAGATTGGTATCTGCTCATGAAGAAGCATTAAAATGGTAAATTGATCTTTAGTTTGATAATCTCGCTTTTTTCCTTGACAGGTAGCTCTTCAACATCTACATTACAACCTCACTATTATGTTACAGAATTATCAGCAAAAATACAGCACCATGAAGCTGTAGGGATCTGGAAAAACAGATCTCTACATCTGGCCAACAGTGATCTAGATATACATGAATTTGGGCCTAAAAAATTATGAAAGCAATTATTTGCTAGCCAGAGCTTCATCGAGATACAAAGAATCGGCAGATCTATCCGTTTCATAATAACCATATGATGAACTCATCATATCATCTACTATCTCATCAAACACCCTAACTTTGTTTTCTTTGCCAAATACATTGTTTCCCTTTTTTTCCCAGTCTGCCCTGGGTGATACTGTTTTGTGTTTGATACCAACAGCTTCAGCCTGATCTGCAAATAGTTTCTTTGAGATGGGTGAACTGCATATTTGTTGATACACATCATAGTTAGCTGCGTTAGTGCAGTCGGCATTCAGAATATCCGAAAAAGGATGCAACACTGAAATTGGATCGCTGTTCCTACTTAGAGTTTCCTTTATTTCCAGAAACTTAGAAACCAGTTCTGGCTTGCTAAACTGAATAAAGACAGCACTCTCATCCAAATGGTAGACAGAGGAAATAGAATTTGGGCCAAAGACTTTTACTATACAAGCTTTGATCTCCCTTGCTTTTAGTTTTGATGGTAATCCCCACAACAAAATGATGCTAGGAAAGGAAATCTCCTGGTACCGACTTTTGAGGTTACTCGAAGCTGAGGTGTCTGTTGTACATTTCCCAGTACTTAGATCAATGATGTCTCCAGTAACCCAGCTAAGGTAAAGGCGATTGATATAATTCTGAAGCTTTGTCTCCTTAGGTAAACTTCCAGCAAGCACATGGAGGGTGAAATCAATGCCCATATGATTGCACGCCTGTGCAAAAATGCATCCAGTCATAAATGCATCATAGCCAGCTTCATGCTTGGCCCCTGAGTTCCAGTTCAAGGATCTGAAAATTAACTTAAATTAGAGACAGGGATTATTCATTCTAATCTCATAAATTGAGATACAGAGCAAAAGATTTAAGCAACAAGGGTGCTGAAAGAAGCGAAAGATTTTCTTACAAGCTAAGGAAATATACCAAAGAGGCAAAACAAACACAGTTGATTATGTTGATGCAAATCAATGGTGAAGTGAAACATCACAGAGTCAATGCATGCAGGAGCTAAAGAAAGATATTGTGTAAAAGATTGTAAATCAAAATCAATGGTTCAGTAAGAAACGGCCAGGCACATGGTAAGCACATATAAAGTAACAAAAGAGCATCATGTTGATTCAGTACCAAGAGTTGACTAGAGTAAACCTTTTTTCATCTACTTGAACCTCCACCTCTACACACGGTCTATCAGCCAAACCAGAAGTTTTGACACCTAAAGCAATTTGAGGACAGATAGAGACAAATGCTCTGGATAGTGATGTGTTGCTTTTATTCACTCTCTGTTGAAAAACACCGTTTGCATTCAAGAGTATTTTGGTGTCAATTATGCAAGGGAAGTACTTCTGAATGGAAGACACATAGTCCTCAGCAGTCAAAGGTAGTGGACCAATGAATTTACTGTATATATGCGCCATATCTGCATTGATTGTGTAAAAGTGTCAAGCAAAACTTGCAATAGAAAAACTAGCTTTCCCATAAACTGAAGAGATTTATTTACCAAGAAAGCAATTGTGTCCGACAATCAACTTCCGCTCCGAGGAAAGAAGATCAATAACATGTCGAAATCCAACGGCAGATTTGACCTTTATTTCCGCTTCTTTACGAAGTCCTTCCTTCACCTCTTTCTACTTGATGTTAAGACATGAATAGATATGATGAGATACAGTCAAGGTACTGATCAGACAAGAAATGACTTATTTTCTTTTTCTCTCATCATTATACACTTTATCTTAATCCGAGGTGATTTTAAAGAACACTTTCAGGAAATGAACTGAAACATTATTTACTCACAGGTTTCCGCTTAATTACTCATCCCATTTAGATAAATTATCATAAATAGTTAACAAGGAGAATAGATCCTCATATTGGCAAAAATGATACCAATAATAACAGCTACTAAACAAAGAAGGTTATAACTAGTACTTATAGACTTTCAAAAACTGGAACGTATCGCAATGGTCACAAATGTAATCGATGTGTACATATCATTTGATGTTTCAACAAGAAGTTTCTTTATGAATCAAAGCCTTTAGGCCTTACCATCAGTAGATACTTGTCATCATTGGAATCTGTATAGACAATCAATTGCTGCGGAGATGTTGCTTCGCCAGCTACTCTGATATAGGCTAGATCTTTGAAATGCTTTTTAGTCACCTGGATTTGCCAATTCACAAAGTCAATCATCGTCAGAGGACAATAGCATATCAGTAAGTATAACTATATGCTTTAGCACTCCTCTCATTTCTGGGGAATAGCCGAAGAACAAAGAAAAGGTATAGCTGATACTATCAAATAAAAAGAATGCATCCTCTTATACAAACTTTTAGACAAAAAACAAACACTAGATAACATTGGAAAAAAGAAGATGCGCTCACAGTCACATATTAAGTTGATCCTAGTACAAAAAGAAAAGAATGAAATGGAAGAGAAGAGCTTGTTACCGCTTTAATCACCCTTAGCTGGCGCGAAGTAAACCCACTAAGGGCAAGGGCTGGACGGGTCTTGAAGAAAACCATTTGAAATCTCTGGTATGGATCAGTTGACATTTGTTTAATTTCAGAGCTACTGCTTCCCTTACTTAACAAACTAGCATGCCATTCCCTTATTGTGTTCTTCATTCTTTCAGCAAATAGAATATCTGCCATCCTAACCAATGGAAACTCTGCATCTTCTCTCAAGCCATACACGGAATCCGATGATTCATCCATGAATGTTGAATTTATACGTTCCAGTGCTTCCTCTTCTTGGCTTCTGGATAAATAAGAGACTCCTGAGATTACATAGACGTGTAAAATCTCAAAAATGAAAGCAATGAAGAGATAACTGAGCTAGCTAAAAGAAATTCATTGGGTGTATAACTCTAATAATCTAAACAGTGACTAAGTCTCTGAAAATTAAATCAAACTTAACAAATTATAACAGCTCACCAACCAAAACCGTCTATGTTTGACAGCACATCAGTTTACCTACTTGGAGATGAAACTAATGATATTTGCAGCTTACCACTTACAGTGGTAGCAAAGAGACTAAAATGTAAAACGTTCTATTTGATAGAGCCAATTCTATAAAATGCTTCAAGTGCAAGATGTAACATAGTGTATCCAAATTGCAAGGAAAAACAATGACACTCAAAGAGACAGCCCATCATAGGTAAGTCAAACTACCTATATAATGAGGGGGCGGGGTGGGACCTGATATCTCAATAGACAACTCTTAAGTTTGCAGTCCTTACATTCCGTCACAAACTTTTAAAAGAATGTATCCTGATGCTGGATGCATCAAAGGAACTTTATCCAATAAATGATTCTATACGTTGTTCTTCTTCTGGGTAAAATACGAATATACGCTAACATTTAAAAAAGTTGACATGGGTTTGCTGGTATTCATGATTTAATGGTTTAAAGTTTATACCTTTCTTTCAAGTTCCAGCCAATGAAAATCTAGTAAGTTGATAAAGCTAAAAGCCAAACGATAACAAAAAAACTAGTATGATTTTGTATAGTAAAAACTTAGGATCACTGCCACAACTTCAGTCAGTACATTTGATCTTAGACAAAGGCCGAGAAAGGAATAGGTTCAGTCAGTACACTAATGTTCCAACCATCCTTGTGTAACTCGTGTGACTCACCTCATATGACTCAGACAAGCAGCTGCAGAACCATATATTTTGAACAAGGCTGACTAGCAGTTAATGCAAAGTTTCCGAATCGCAAAACTTAAACGTGCTATAATCTCATTAAGTTGTCCAAAAGAAGAAAACAAGGTGTTAAGGAATTACCTTCACGTATGCACACATTGAAATCAAACTGGTATTTTGCCAGGAAATCAAGTGAGGAAGTCTGGCAAAGGAACTCATGGGATTGGTTGCTACCAGTGATTTCTTGCCGTGGGAATATATAAAAGTTATGTCTGCCAAAGAGAAATCAAAGCATCAGAGTGGAATATAATATTAATTGATGAAGACAATCTTTGCTGCTTTTCCCCCTTAAAGAACACGTTTTTCTCTTTTTCCTTCTTTTATAAAACAAGTATTATTTAACAGTATCGCAATGTGAGCCCAAGTAGAGCTGAATTGATATAGAAAATGCAATATGCAACATCTCTAAGTCAAACAAGGTAGGTCGCTGCTCAATTAGGTGATAATCTATGTTTCAACAACAACAACCCAGTATATTCCCACAAGGTAGGGTCTGGGGAGGGTAATACGTATACAGGCCTTACCTCTACCTGGGAGGGCAGAGAGGCTAGAGAGGCTGGGCAGAGAGGCTGTTTCCAATCGACCCTCGGCCAAGGAAAAGAAAGGCAAACAAACCTTGCATTTCACCAAATATAGATTATTTGGTGAAATAATCTATATTTCACCAAAAGCAAAAGAAACAAACCTTGCATTTCACCAAAAGCAAATGAAACAAACGTGTAGCTACTATTTTGAATCACTAGCTTAGAGCATACTTTAATACAATACCTTATCTTTTATCATTCGAAGAAACAAACTTTGCATTCTGAAGATACTGAAAAACACTCACAAAAGAATCAAAGGATTTAAGTAATATAAACATCACTATAGCGTTGATTACCATGTCTATTAGTGTACCAATTAACGCTTAACAAAAATTACATGTAACTAACTTAATCTTGTAAAAAAAATTACGCTTTCGGTGCACATAACTTAAACTCAATTACATGTAATTAACTTAATAGAAATGAAAGAACGAAGACTTACGGATGCGCAAGAAAGGATTGCTTGTGAGAGTCCCAACGGAAAGGACAAATGCCGAACTGAACAACGGCGAACTTCTCGGCGGAGTCCTTAACTTTGAGGTAACGAATATCATATCGGTCGAATTCTAAGGAATCTCTCCAAGGAGCGCTGGTTATTCCGGTCATTTCCAAATCGACAGCGACGAAATCGGCATCGCGTACAAGACCTCGTAGGTCATTGAGAGCTGATTCGAAGTTCGATTTGGTAACATTCTTGAGCGCGAAGGAAGAGGAAGAGAGGGCGCGGCGGTGCGTAGTGAAAGAGGTGATCGGAGCGTGGGATATTTGGATTAGGGTTGTTGATAGAGGTTTCAACATACACTGTTTCTTCATTCTATGTTTAGTCCTTCATCGCGTAGTAGCTTCTTCAGGACTCGGGGGACATGGGTACCAAGGGTTTACATTCCCCAGGAGCGAAAAACGACTAGGTGTGTGTGTGTGTTTTTTTTTTTTTTTTCTATTTTCTCCTAATTTGTTGTTTGGAAATTGAAACAAATAAAAGAAAAAAAAATAGTATCTTCTTATTTGTTTGAGTAAATATCTTTTTGATTGTTCATATTTGTGCTGTATAATGCTAATGTATTTTATTATAAAATAATAAAAAATATTGAAGAGAAAAGTGGAGAGATAATTTTATTGATTTTGAGATGAATTACACTAAAACCTCTCTATTTATAAAAGGAAAATAACTTATCTACAATGTAATAAACTATCTAAATGATATTCCATTAACCTAAAATACAATTCTATTTATAACCATCACCCTTGATTGTTTATTGAACAGATAATGAGGCTCGTCAAACCTTAACAAAAATAAAAATCCAATGAGAAAAAAATTCTAGTGAATGAAAAAGAATACACACGTTTAGAAATACGCCTTTTCGCTACCTCGTTAAAAACCTTGCAAGAAAAACTCAGTAGGACAAAATCATGTAAGAAAAGAGCACAACACATATTTACTCTCCACGACGAGAGCATTAATTCACATCTTTGAGTCTTCGCATCCCAATCTTGTATACTAGCTTCTTGAAGTTGACGTCGGTAGAGATTTGGTGAACAAATCATCCATATTATCACTCGAACGAATTTGTTGTACGTTGATATCACCATTATTTTAAAGATCATGTGTGAAAAATAACTTTTGTGAAATGTGTTTTGTCCTATCTCCTTTTATAAATCCTATATTATTGGGCTATGCATGATGCATTGTCTTCATATAAAATCGCGGGGAGTTTATCACACTTTAAACCATATTTTTCTCGAATAAAATGTATTATAGACCTCAACCACGTACATTTTTGACTTGCTTCATGAATAGCAATTATCTTAGCATGATTAGATGAAGTAGCCACAATTGATTGCTTGGTCGCTCGTCAAGATATAGTAGTGCCTCTGCATGTAAATACATATCTTGTTTGAGGTCGAGCTTTGTGTTAGTGAGATAAATACCCAGTATCGGCATAACCAACAAGATCTGGATTGCAATAGTTGCCATAAAATAAGCCCATATCGGTATTCCCTCTTAGATACCGCAATATATATTTGATTCCATTTCAATGTCTCCTTGTAAGACCGAAACTACATCTTTAGAAGACATTAACTAAAAATGTTATGTCAGGCCTTATTGTATTAGCAAGATATATTAGTGCACTAACTGCACTAAGATATGGTACTTAGAGATTAAGAGTGGTAAATGGGCCAGTCAAGTCGGATATGGTTCGGATCGAAAATAGATAAATCATCGGACCCGGCCCATATTTAATACGGATAAATATAGGCTAATCATATTATCCATGACTTTTTGCATATGATCACATTTGGGAGAATTCTTAGTCTCCCTAACTTGAAGAACCCTCAATTTGAGGCTTTACAAAAGTAAAAGTTAGACCCATTGGTTATCCATTTTCTAAATGGATAATATGGTTCTTATCCCTACTTGACCCATTTTTAAAAAGTTCATTATCTAAACCGTTTTGTAGTGGATAATATGAATTGTTAACTATTTTTTTAAAATCATTTTGCCATCTGTATTTAGGACCAAAAAGCTCTTCATTCTTTTATTGGGGTCGAAACGGATCCTTTTCACATAAAGTGATCGAACAACCATCGGAGTACTTAATGAATGTGCACCATTTATATAAAATTGTTTCAATACCTTTTTTGTAGGCAGATTGATGAACAAAAATCTCATTTGCCAAATGTTTAATTTGCAAACCGAGACATAATTGTCTTTTCGATTTCATCTCTAATTTCCTTCTTAAATAATCAATTGCCTTTTGGAGTTCTATAGGATTTTCAATAAGACTTATGTCATCAACATACAAGGCAAGTACAACAAACTCCGATGTTGTTTTCTTTGTAAAAATACATGGACAAATGATATTATTTATATAACATTCCTTTCATAAATACTCACTAAGGCGATTATACCACATTTATCCTGATCGCTTTAGACCATACAAATATCTTTGCAATTAGACTTAAAAAAATTGGGACTTTGAATTACGTGTGTCATGCATTTTAAATTCTTCGGGAATTTTCATATATATCTCATTATCAAGCGAGCCATAAAGGTGGATAACCACATCAATTAAATACATGTCAAGCTTTTTACGGACATCAAACTAATTAATAAGATAATAAAATGTTATTGCATCCATAATAGGAGAATATGTCTCTTCATAATCGACATCAGGCCTTTGTGAAAGTCCTTGTGAAACAGGCATGCCTTATAGTATAAAGACCCATTTATAGCCAATAGGAATAACACCATTAGGTGTTTGAACTACATACCCAAAAACTTAATGTTTCGCAAGTGAATCCAACTTGAATTAGATTGCTTCTTGCCATTTTGGCCAATCATGTCTTTGTCGACATTCTCTAACAGATTGAGGTTTAAGATTCTCACTATCTTGCATAATACTAGATGCAACATTATATGAAATGACATATCCATCACTAAATCAGATCGATTCAAATTCATCTCAATATCAATTGGATTTGTTGACAGTTCCTTATTTTCTTGAGTCTCATGCACAATAATTTCCTAATGAATCTCAGTATTAGTTACAACATGGATTTCCTTGAGACTCTTTCGTAGTGTCAGCTTGACCATTTATTTTTATTTTTCTAGGATACTTGTCACGACCCAATTCCATAATAGGCCGTGATGGCGCCCAACACCATTGTTAGGCAAGCCAACTCCGATCAAAATTAGTGGTTTCTCGTTTAAATAAATTTAAGAAGTAGCATTTCCTTATTTGTTAATAAGATTTAGAAAAAAAAAGACAGAGTATTTAGTGTTGAAATGAAATGGAATCTGAATGGTGCGACAGAATAGATATATTGAATTGATGTAGCTGATCTCAATTAATTTGGATTGGGGCAGTCCTGATTGATATATACTTACAAGTCTCCCTTACTAGTATGATTTATACTACCTTGAATTGAAGTGTAACACAAATAAGCGGAATCAATAATTACCAATCAAAATCATGTAAGCAAATGAGAATATACAAAGAATACTGCTAGCCTACCATTTGAGAGGAAATAGACAGAAAGGTAAAACATAAGGAAGACTCCAGCTGCTGTAGAACGGCTCAGAAGACAGCTCACCATGAAGTCTTGAAGTGGGGATCAACTATGCGCGCCGAACGGGTTACTAGATGCACCTACCTCATATCCTATACAATTAAGTAAATAAGTGTAGTATGAGTACATAAACAACATGTACCCAATAAGTATTCAGTCTAACCTCAAAGAAGTAGTGACGAGGGGTCGAGTTAGACATTTATTATGGGCTAACAATAATATAATTAAAGAGTTATGCTAAGCATGGATATCATGAATAATACTAAAAGCTCAATAACAGAAAGTGATAATTTCATGTTTCACAAATATGATTCAATTTCAGTCATATCATTTGACGACTTACATTTCAAGGCATTTAAGAAGCATAAATCATGGAGAGTTCCAAAATATTATCATGCGCAAATCATGTCGCGGTCATACAACCCGATACAACATAATATTAAATTGTGCATTGCTGGATGGTGGAATACATGACCCATAGATACATCTATTTACTATCGAGGTGCTCAGCCCGATCCACAAATAATAATTATTTTTAAGAAAATACAAATTTCTTATTTACAGTCAAGTATCTCATGCAAACCTTCAAGTAAGTTCAACTTTACACAATCCTTTTTATCAATCCCTAGCATGACTTAAGTGATTATGTTAGCAAGTAATGACACGAACATTTCAAATATAGTATGATATGTGTCCGAAACTACCCGGACATTATCATAATAATAGCTACGTATGGACTCTTATCATCTCGTATGTACGTAGCCCCCACAAATAGGTACAAATATTTATTTAATTCACCTATGGGGTTAAATTAATTCACAATTACAAGGTTAGAAATGAGACTTACCTCATCTCAAAGTCTACTTTCCAATTCAAGAATTGTGCTCAAACCTCCAAATTTGATGCCAAACGACTCGAAACTAATCAAACATTATATAAACTAATCAATTTATGCTCACAAGTTCATATTTTCACTATTAAAGTGATTACCCAACCCAAATTGCAAGATTCCTAAAATTCACCCCCATGTCCACATGCTCTGATTCCGGCAATTCCCGAAGAAAGATGTTACCCATCACCTTAGGAATGTAAATATATCATTTTTCACTAAGTTTCATAATCAATTTAATGTTCAAATCTTGTTTTTATCAAAAACCAAGGTTTTCCTCTAAACCCTTGATTTTCATTAATTTTTACATGTTAATCTACCCATAATCTAAGTCTTTAACTCACATTTGGTAGGAATTACTTACTTCCAAAAGCTATGTCGAAATTCACTCCTTAAAAGCACTTCAATCGCCAAGTTTGGAAGAAAATGAGTCAAAAATGCTTAAGTCCCTTATTAAATAAAGGTTCTGCCTTCTGCGATTTCTGCACCTGCGGAGGGACTTTCGCTTTTCCGATCAAAGGTTCGCTTTTACGGAGGAGCCTAAGGCTGGCTCATTAATTTTTGTGGGTAGGGTCCCGCTTATGCGGCTAAAAATCTGCTTCTGCGATCTCTGCCAACCCACATGCGCTTGTGTAGGTGCGGTCCCTCTTCCGCATCAGCGATGACTGGGCGGCATTGGGCTGCTTCTGCATCCTTTTGGCTCGCTTCTGCAAGCTCGCACCTACGGTTGGCCAAGCACATATGCGATTATGCGAACAGTTGGAGCTTCGGCTCTTGCTCCAAATTTTCAACTTGGTCTGAGCCTCATTCAATTGATGCTCGGGGCCTCAGGGGCCCTGCCCGAACATAACAAGTTTGGAATCATGAAACGGACTCGCTAAAACTCTCGAAACGTCCAAAATAACATTGAAACTAAGAATCACACCCTAAAACCAATTCAATCTAACTTATGAATTTCAAGTTCTTCAATTTACTTCTGAAGTGCCAAAATATACTTATGCTACTCGAAATGACACAAAATTTGCTTGCAAATCTTAAATAATATTACGGAACTATTCTTGGTCCTGGAATTCTGTTTTGGACCTCGATATCACCAAAACCCTCTCCAAACAAAATTTTAAGAACTTTAAAACCTTCAAGAACCAACTTTCACTATTAGGTGTCGAAACGCTCCTGGATCATCCAAAACCCAATCCGAACATACGCCCAAGTCTGAAATCATCATATGAACCTAATAAAATCGTCAAATCCCGATTTTGAGGATGTTTACTCAAAATGGTGACCGAAGTTAAACTTGACCTTTTAAGCCATTCTTAAGGAACCAAGTGTTCCAGTTTCAATCCAAACTCTTCCAAATTCTAAACTACCTATCCCCAAAAGTTATAAATCAGTAAAAGCAAGTGCGGGAAGTCTTATTTAGGGGAACGAAGCTCTAGTAAGCATAACGTAGGCTCTCATCTGGCATGAAACGTACTAAGCCAAGTTTGGAAGAAAATGAGCCAAAAATGCTTAAGTCCCGTATTAAATGAAGGTTCTGCCTTCTGCGATTTCCGCACCTGTGGAGGGACTTTCGCTTCTCCGATCAAAGGTTCGCTTTTACGGAGGAGCCTAAGTCTGGCTCATTAATTTTGTTACATTCTCTACTTCTTAAATAATTGTTCGTCCTCGAACGGGTTTAGATTCGTACCTGAAGTACTGAATAAGTATGGATATTTTCTCTGCATGTCCTCCTCGGAATCCCAAGTCGCCTCCTCGACTGGATGGACCTCCACTAAACCTTTACCGTATAAATCCTTCTGGACCTCAACTGGCGATCTTGTCTAGCAACAATGGCAATTGGATCCTCCTCGTAACCTAGGCTCTCATCTAACTAGATAGTGTTGAAGTCTAACACATGTGACAAGTCAGCGTGATACCTCCAGAGCATAGACATGTGAAATAGCGGATGAACCTTTGATAGTCTATGAGGTAAAACAATCTCATAAACAACTTCCCCAACTCACCTCAACACCTCAAATGGGCCTACAAACTTGGGGCTTAGCTTTCCCTTCTTCTTGGATCTCATAATACCCTTCTTCGGCGAGACTTTCAAGAGAACCTTCTCGTCGATCATAACTAATACATCACGTGCCTTCTGATCTGCATAACTCTTTTGTCCGGACTATGTTGTATGAAGTCGCTCATGGATCAACTTTACCTTTTTCCAAGGCATCCTTTACCAAATTAATACCATATAACTTAGCCTCGTCAAGTTCAAACCACCCAATGGAAGAACGACATTCTCGAGCATATAAAGCCTCAAATAGAGCCATCTTGATATTGGACTGATAACTGTTGTTGTAAGCAAAATCGACAAAGGGTAAGAATCGATCCCACTGCCCTCCAAAGTCAATCACATATACTCTGAGCATGTCCTCCAAGATATGAACTTTTCGCTCCGACAACCCATTGGTCTGTGGATGAAATGTTGTGCTAAGCTCTACACGGGTCCCTAACTCACTTTATACGGCTCTCCAAATATGTGAAGTAAACTGAGGGCCGATATATGATATGATGGAAATAGACATACTGTACAATCGAACTATCTCCTGAATATAAATCTAGGCCAGTCTCTCTGAAGTATATGTAGTCACAACCGAAATGAAGTGTGCCGACTTAGTCAATTTATCAACAATGATCCAAACTGCACCAAACTTCTGCAATGACCGCGACAACCCAACTACGAAGTCCATAGTAATGCGCTCCCATTTCCGCTATGGTATTGTCATCTGCCGAAGTAGGCCACTTGACCTCTGGTGCTCATATTTGGCCTACTGGCAATTTAGGCACCTAGCTACATACTCCACTATGTCTTTATTCATCTTCCACCACCAATAATGTTGTCTCAGGTCACGATACATATTCGTAGCACTTGGATGAATAGAACACAGAGAACTATGTGCCTCCTATAGAATCCTCTCCCTCAAGTCGTCGACATTAGGAACACATAAACCACCCTAGAGTCGTAGAACACCATTCTCCCCATAGAAACCTCCTTGGCACCACCTTGTAGTACCGTCTCTCTGAGGATTTCCAAATGCGGATCATCAAACTATCGATCCTTGATCTTCTCCAATAGAGAAGGTTGGGCAACAACACATGCAAGAACTCGTCCGGGCTCTGAAATGTCCAAAACCACAAGTATGTTAGCCAAGGAATGAATGTCCAAAGCTAGTGGCCTCTCCTCTACTGAAATGAATGCCAAGCTACCCATACTCTCGGCCTTCCTGCTTAAGGCGTCTACGACAATATTTGTCTTACCTGAATAATAAAGAATGGGGATGTCATAATCCTCCAGTAACTCAATCCATCTATGCTGCCTCAAATTGAGATCCTTTTTCTTGAACAAATGATGTAAGTTGTGACGATCAATGTAAACCTCACATGACACCCCATAAGGTTAATGCCTCCAAATCTTAAGAGCATGAACAATTACGACTAACTCTAGGTGGTGCACAGGGTAATTCTTCTCATGAATTTTCAGCTGACACGACGCATATGCAATAACTCTCTCAATTTGTATCAATACAAAACCCAAGCCAACACGTGAAGCATTGCAATACACCATAGATATTTCCAAACCAGAAGCCAAAACTAGATCCGATGTTGTAGTCAAAGTTGTCTTGAGCTTCTGAAAGCTCACCTCACAATCATCGGACCAACAAAATGGAGCAACTTTTGGGTCAATATGTTCGGAGGTGCTGCAATGGATGAAAACCCAGCACAAACCGGCGATAATAACCTGTTAACCTGAGGAAACTCCTAATCTCAGTCACCAAAGTGGGACGAGGCCAACTCTGAACTATCTCAATCTTCTTGGGATCCAACTTAACACCATTGCCCGATACTACATGCCCAAGAATGCCAAAGAATCTAGCCAAAACTCATACTTGGAGAACTTAGGATACAACTTCTGTTCCCTCAAGGTATGCAACACCACTCTCTAATATTGCTCATGCTCTCCCAAACTACGCGAGTAGATCAAAATGTCATCAATAAAGACAATGATGAATGAATCAATATAAGTCCTAAAAACATGTTAATCAAATCCATAAACGCCGATGGGGTATTAATCAAGCTAAAGGACACCACCAGAAACTCATAATAGTCATATCTAGTACAGAAAGCAGTCTTCAGGGCATTTGAGTCTTGAATCTTCAGCTGATGATACCTTGATCTCAAGTCAATCTTAGAGAACACCCTAGCACCCCGTAACTGGGCAAACGAATCATCAATGCACGACAAGAGTTACTTGTTCTTGATGGTAACTTTGTTCAATTGGTGGTAATCAATGTTGATACCCAATTTTTTCCTGTACAATTTTCATTAAAAAAATTAATCTAATAATGGCATATATATGTATATAAGCATAGCTAGGTGTTTTGGCATGTTTTCTAATTTTTAAATGTTTTTAAATCAATTTATTATCCATTTTTAGCAGTACAAAAATTAATAATTATTCCCAAAATTGTCATTTTGGTGAATAATTATTTTATTCCCATATTTATGCCAAAATACAGTTAAGGTAATTTTGGTACATTTTTTACATTAGTATTTTAAAAGATAAATTGCATGTAATTGCAATTTTAGCCCATTTCAGGAATTATAGCTTTTTTACGATTATAAAATTGATCTCAATATTTTTAAATTAATATTTATACATTATAAAATGGTTCATTACTTTTAATTTGATTTTAAAACCATTTTACTATTTTTATAAAAATAAAAGGGGAATTTGGCTATTTAACATTTAGCCTATTCCTATTTCAAATACATGCCCATTTCCTTTCAAAATTAACCCCCCCCCCCCCCATTGACCAAATTTCAAATTTCAAATTACCCAGCCCAATTTAAATTTTACCCGACCCCTGACCCACTCATCCAATTCGCCTGATTCCCTATTCAATCTAGCCCGTCGATCTAAATGATCAACGACCAAATTTTAATATTGTATGCATCGTATATGAATCAATTAAACAAATATTTTTATAATTAAACTTTGATCCAAGTTTGCTTTGAGAGATATCCATATTTGATTAGTCTTCTCAAAGAACTTCTTGAGATGATAGAGTCTGGTGCTCACAACGTGTTATAAATAATAAAAGAATAAGAGTATTGCCGAGAAAAGCAGAGAGAGAGAGAGAGAGAGTATTCAATTAATTTTGAGATGAATTATAATTGGGTATAACCCATTTATTTATAGGGAAAAATGACTTAGCCACAAAATAAAAAGCTCTCTAAAAGATAGACATTCACCTATAATACAATTCTATTTATAACAACTAATATATTTTTGTGTTTATTTCACTCAAAGCTCCTTGAGATGTTTTCCTTTTAATTGGAGCTCGGTAAGATATTTTTCTTTTAATTGGATAAAAAATATATTAATCTAAAAATATTTTTAAGATTTAATAACATAATAAATAATTGATTAGGCTAATGAAAAGTTAGACTTTCTTCTCACCAAAATATTGAACAAAGTGTTATCATTCCCGCCACTAAAAAGACAGAATAAAATGATTTGTTATAGATCCCTTCATCTAATATTATTATTCCCTCTGTTAATTACATAGTTCTTGCTATATATCTAATATTATTATTCCCTCTGCTAATTACATAGTTCTTGCTATATTACTTTTATTTCATAACACATTATCAGCACAAAACTCTAATTATTTCTATTACCATTTTAAGGTTTATTTACGATCCTTCATAATATAGAACTATCCGAGTCTTCAGTTAGTAAAGATGATATATGTCTTTTGGATAGTGCTACAATGCATGCTATTTTAAGAGAAAGGAAATATTTCTTTTATTTGGTGATGAAAGAAGCCAATGTTAAATATAATATTTGGTAGTACAATATTAATTGAAGTCTCTCGAAGAGCAAATTTATTACTACCCGGAGGAACAAATTTGGCTATTAATGAAGCATTATATTGTAATAGGTCCTAGAGAAGCTTACTAAGTTTCAAAGATATTCGCCAAAACAGAATCACATTGAGACTACAAATGATGATAAGATTAAATATCGTTTTATTACTTAATAAAGTCGAGTAAGAAATATGTGCTTGAAAAGATGCCCGCTCTTTTCTTTGGCTTGTACTACACAAATATTAGTAGGATTGAATACATGCCATAATAAACCAGAAGTTTACTAATCCAAATGATTTTATTATTTGGCATGATTGGTTAGGCCACCCCGATTCTAATATGGTGCACAAAATAATTGAAAATTCACATGCACACATGGACATGTATTGAAGAATCAAAAGATTCTTTGATTGAATAATTGAGCTTAATTCTCTTGTGTTGCATATTCTCAAAGTAAATTTATTACTAATCCATTAGTAATTAAAGTGGGATTGAATCCTCGGCAATATGGTGATATATGTAGGCTCATTCACCACCATGTAGACCATTTAAATATTATATTTCATCTACAAGATGGCCTTATGTTTATTATCAACTTACAATCTGACATTTGCGAGGTTGTTGGCTCAAATAATAAGATTAAAAGCACAATTTTCAGATTATGCAATTAAGATAGTTTGTCTTGATAATGTTGTTGAATTTACATCCCAAGTTGTTGAACTTCTTATTGCTCGTATTCATACTCAAAATGGTCTGGCATAATCATTTATCAAGCGCTTACAATTAATTACTACCATTGGTTATGAAAATAAAACTTTCTATTTCGATATGGGGTCATGCTACTTTGCATGGAGCAACATTTGCGCGTGCCATGCTAACGAGTTATCATAAAATCTACCCCATTGTCACACCTCCTTTTTCCGCACCCGCGGAGCGCGAGGGAGTTTTTCCAATTAAAGGACAATCGAAACGGGATTAATTTATTTAATTCAGAGTCGCCACTTGGGAGATTTATGGTGTCCCAAGTCACCGATTTGAATCCCGAATCGAGGAAAAGAATGACTCTGTTTAATAGTGTGCGTACCAGAAATCCGGATAAGGAATTCTGTTAACCCGGGAGAAGGTGTTAGGCATTCCCGAGTTCCGTGGTTCTAGCACGGTCGCTCAACTGTCATATTCGGCTTATTTATCTAATTTACCATGCTCTAACTTATGTGGAATGTTTAACCTTTAACCGCTTTTAATATTAAAATTATTATTTGTTTTGTACAAGAATTACAACGTCGTAAAAATGTATCTCGAACCACGCCGTACCAGTACGCCCGTGGCTTTTAACACATTTCGACTTTGTTGTGTTTTAGATTTGGGTCACATAAACGTGCATCCGTATTTGGAAAGGTAATATTATTAACATACGCGCCTAAAGAGACCAACGTGTTATTGTTTTGGTGAAAGCGGCCAAAATTCGCTACTTCTTTTTCCCATATATCGACTTCAAATTCTTCTCACTCTAGCCAAACTTTCCCCTTTATTACTACTCACTATAACATCATAACCAACGACAATTCCAGTAAAAAAAACTATAGTTTTGACATAAGTGCTACTACTAGAATCAATCTTATTGTACAAATTTCTAGCTAACTCCTGTTACAAAGTTGCAATAAAGATCAAAACTCTGCCTTCCTTTTCAGAAAACCATATTTTGCATTTAATCAAACAAAATACTTAACAATCACACAATTAATCCCATGCATAACTCAATAAAGCAAATCTGATAAGCAAAGCCGGACAAGAAAATTGGCCGACGGATACATTAAACATCATGAATGATAATTCTGAAGGGAACAATCAGAGGCAAGAAAACTAACCAATAGTAAACGGAACCAGCACCGGATGACCAAAACAGTGGTCAGAAGCCTCAACGAAACTACGACCTATATCCCGAAACTTGCCGACGACCTCGAGCGTTCGAACACCCACCTCCGCTTTATACCATATCGAGCAAACCCCAGAACTAAACGGGTCTCAAGCAGGCTGCCGTGAACGAGAAGAAGCAGGAAGTTCAGGGTTCACTGGGGTAAGATGGCGACAGGAAGAGCTGCGCGCATGGCATTAGCGACGGATGACTGGTAACGACGGAGATGACGGCATGATGGAGTAGTTGACGGGGTAAGAGACTGGTCAAGGCTGCTGGTGGTCGTTGGTTATGGAGCTGGAGACTGGACAGTGGTCGACGGAAGTTGGAGGTTCAAGCGACGTGGGGGGGGGGGTGGTCGTTTTGGGCCTAGGCGTCGGGACGACGTAGGGGGAGGGCCGGTGTTGGTCGAGGGAGATAGTAGTTTTGGTCGACGGAAATGGAGGGTGTTTTTCTCTTCGGTTTTGTTTTCTTTTTCGAAAATGAAGGACCCCTCTGCTGTCGTTGGTCTCTTCTTCTTTTAAGAAGAAGATGAACAGTCTTTGGTTCCAAAAATCCTTCCGTTCAAAAAACATGTCTCTCACTTCACGTGAGAGACCACTATATTGTAGCCCCTTTTTTTGTCTTTTTATTTTTGTCTTTTTCCCTTTGTATTTTTCTTTTGTCTTTTTCTTCTTATTCCCCATCCCCATTATGTGTTGTCCCCATAGTGTGTGCATGTGTGGGTATGGGTTGGTTTTGTCCGTGTTCTCTGTGTGGTGGACTAGAATTATTACGGGCTAGGTCCGAAAACTATAAAACCAGGTAGTTTGAACCTGAATATTATTCTTTGCCCGGAACCGAGAATGAGAACACGATGTTATTAATTAATCACTACGTAAGCAAAATAACTATAAGACTAATAATTAAAACAAAAAATTATTTTTTATATTTTTTCAAAATTAAAGTAACTACAAAATGTTAATGAAACTATTTTTTTATTATTTTCGTTTTTATAAAAAGATAAAAATATAAAGTACTATTTTTTGTATTTTTCAAGTTTAAAAATGACTACGAAACATTAATAAAACTATATTTTTGTTATTTTTCATTTTAAGGTAAAAATAAAGTAAAAGAGTCAAATTTAGTTAAAATAGCTATATTAAAACTAAACTAAATATTTTACGCTGAAAAATATAAAAAATCTCGGGGAGGGTCAAAAATCACGCGTTTACAGCTGCCCCTCTTTGACTGAAAACACACAGAGTTTTCAGACAAAGAACGACTAGACAAGTGTTTTTGACCCGACCCTTATTTAGAGGGACTAAACTAAAAGAAGAGGAATGTGACCGAGCCCTTGTATCTGAGCTGCCTACATATCCTTGGCTATAAAGGAATCAGGCCACGTGTAGTTTGAAAGTGAGTGAGAATATGGAGTAACCGAGGTGGAGAGCCAGTCGAGGTGTCGTCCCGTCGAGGTTCCGTTCCATCGAAGTTCCGGTCCGTGGTCCTGCTATTACATCGAAAATCAAAACACGAGGAAGACTAACTAAGCCTATAAGCTACAAGTTACAAAATTCCTATCTATAAGTCTTCTGAAGCTTGATCTTGAGTATTGGTTGGTGCTTCATGCAAACTCTAAATTTGAACCTTGATACTTGCTAGTTGCAGGTGCTGCTTTTCGGATCAAGACCAGGTATGCAGTGTTGGTGACCTCGGCCATGTCTTGAGCACGCCACATCTTTCATCAACTTCTGCACTTGAATTAACTCCTTGCTTTTTCATTGTGACTCACTTCTGTTGATCATCTCGGACTGTTGACTCGCATTCTGGTCGCAAGCTTCTTTTGTTGCTAACTTGCATTGCACTCCGAAGTGAATTCCCTTACTTGTGATCTTCGAACTACTCTCCTTCGAAGTCTGAATCTATCTTTTCTGATCCTTGTTGCCTTCCTTTTGATTATAAACTTGGATTCATGCTGTGGATTTCCGTTACACACTATCACTTTCCCATTGTTCACTATCCTTATCAAATCTTGGAAACTGAGACGCCGTTCTGCTTTTTTGGTCGGCTTTTGACTTTAACGAAAAACTCTAATCATAAATCGACATTCCATTCTTCAGGCGGGCTCCCTGACTTCAATCATCAACTTTGAAAATAAATCGCCATTCTTCTCCTCAGGCGGGCTCCTGACTTCCACAACATCCTTTGAAAATAAATCGCCACTCCATTCTTCAGGCAGGCTCCTGAATTCAACAACATCTTTAGAAAATAAATCGCCACTCCATTCTTCAGGCGGGCTCCTGACTTCAACAACATCCTTTGAAAATAAATCGCCACTCCATTCTTCAGGCGGGCTCCTGACTTCAACAACATACTTTGAAAATAAATCGCCACTCCATTCTTCAGGTGGGCTCCTGACTTCAACAACATCTTTTGAAAATAAATCGCCACTCCATTCTTCAAGTGGGCTCCTGACTTCAACAACATCCTTTGAAAATAAACCGCCACTCTATTCTTCAGGCGGGCTCCTGGCTTCAACAACATCCTTTAAAAATAAATCGCCACTCCATTCTTCAGGTGGGCTCCTAACTTTAACAACATCTTTTGAAAATAAATCGCCACTCCATTCTTCAGGCGGGCTCCCTGACTTCAACACCAAGTTCAGAACTAGATCGTCTTCCTTTGCTTCTTATACCATTTTATTCTGGCTGCATCGACTCTTGAACTATCATCTCTCCTAAATTACCTTGTTTCGGAACTGCTTTCCTCCTGGGTCGTGTTGCTTTCCCTCCTGACTGCTGGGGATATCTTTAAAACTGTTTACTTGCCTGCTGAGGACAATGATGCTGGGAAAATTTTCCTTCATTCCCTCATTTCCTTTGACTCATGCGCTTGAATTTGCGCTGGGATCTCTTGTTGTAACCCTCTGCTTTATGGTGGGTTACTGGTTTCAAAGCCTGTAATGTAAAGACTAAAGACTTGCCTTTTGTTATACAGGTAGGAGCCTGCTTTTAGTAGCAACTTTTGAATTAAAAAAAATGCATTCTGGCAATAATTTATGAAATATGCAAAATAAAACAAACGTAAAATATCCTGTTCGAGGGCGGATAGTCCCATTGTATCCTATTCGAGGGCGGATACACCCATCGTATCCTATTCGAGGGCGAATACTCCCATTGTATCCTATTCGAGTGCGAATACTCCCATTGTATCCTATTCGAAGGCGAATACTCCCATTGTATTCCATTCGAGGGCGAATACTCCCATTGTATCCTATTCGAGGGCGAATACTCTCATTGTATCCTATTCGAAGGCGAATACTCCCATTGTATTCCATTCGAGGGCGAATACTCCCATTGTATCCTATTCGAGGGCGAATACTCCCATCGTATCCTATTCGAGGGCGACTACTCCCATCGTATCCTATTCGAGGGCGAATACTCCCATTGTATCCTATTCGAGCGGATAGTCCCATCGTATTCTATTTGAGGGCGAATACTCCCATTGTATCCTATTCGAGGGCGAATACTCCCATTGTATCCTATTCGAGGGCGAATACTCCCATTGTATCCTATTCGAGGGTGAATACTCCCATTGTATCATATGAAAGTGAACAAACCTGAGACGTCCTGTTCGAAGGTGGACAAACCTGAAACATCCTGTTTGAAGGTGGACAAACCTGACATGTCATCTTGAATTGCCTTCCTCGTTTCTCCGATAAAATTTTCAACAACGGCAGAAAATTTTCTGCCCCAGTATTGGTGTTCTTCCTTGTGGCATGACTTTCTGCTATCAATAGCACTTTCTTTCCCTGTTTCAAATCATAGAAAAATTGTTAGTTCAAAACATTGTTAGTGGTTGTGCCGCTCTTGTGGGGTGGTTTTTCCTTTTCCCATTTTCCTCGCTCGGGATTCCCAAAACTTGTTGGGGAATGATTTCATTTGTTGGAGATGATATTCCTACTGGGGATGGGTTTTTCCATTTATCCCTTCCCCGTTCTGTGTTTCTCAACTTGCTGGGGGTTATTTTGTTGAAGATGAGATTTCCTTTCTTCCTTTACCACTCTGTGTTGTCCGATCACCTCGGAACTTGCTGAAGATAATACTGCCGGTGGGTTTTTATTTCCTCAAAATTGGTGTTTCACTCTTCTGAAGTCTGTTGGAGATGACATTGGTTTAAATATTGCTTCCCTTAAGGCCTTCTTCCTTCTCTTTTTCCCCAAGTGGGATTTGACTTCCAGAAAATTTTCGAAATGAAAAGAAAATTTTCTGCCCCAGTTTAATAATCTTCTTTGCACCATACTTCTCTGCCGTCAATGGCATTTCCTTGCCTTGCATAATAATTGGAAAGTTGGTGGCAAGTTTTGAAGTCATTTCTCACTACGTTTTGACTAGACTTACTTTAATGGAGAATTTTGACAAAAGGAGAAAGATAAAAAGAAACAACAAATAGAAGACAAGGGAGAACTGACTCTCTAACAAGAAACAACTATAAAAACTTATCAAACGCGGATACCAACTCTACTGGTCATGACATGCACATATGGCCTATCCTCCGTCGTTAATTGCCTTTTACGATTTCTGTCTCGTGATTTCCATCTGATTATCACCTTTGTTCGACTTGTAATGCCCGAAGGGTTTTCACTTTCAAGCCTCTCTCATTTTGATTTTCTCTCGGCTTTCGTCGCCTTATGGTGCCTGTGAAGGTTTTCACCGGTAAGACTCTCTCATTTGTATCACTTTTAGCTGGGGGTCGGGGTGTCACTGCTAAGACTCTCTCGTGTTTCCTTTCTGCTGGGAATCAGAGTCTTTTCTGCTGAGAATCAGCGTGTTATATTCTGATAGGACTCTCTCACTCGCCTGACGTGGCATCTTTTGAAGACTGATCGGAAGGTCTTTCTTTGGACCGTAATGTGGGATTTGGATAGGGCTAGAAAGAAAGGGTATTAAAGGCTCAAAACAAAATCAATTTTGGGTTCAAAATTTACAACCTTCGGACCTAAATTTATTTACAATAAACACAATTTTTCTTTGCCCCGGTTTTTACTTGGGGATTTTTATTTCTTTATTTACACTATGACCGAGCTGTGAAGTGCCTACGTATCCTCTTTAAGGAATCGGGTCAAACGTAGTTCCCAATTCCTTTTTTTCAAATTTCTTTTTTCACACATTTTTCTTTTTCTTTTCTTTTCTTTATCTCCTTTTGTTGTTTTCTTTTCTTCCCTTTTTTCTCTTGTCTTTCAAACCTGTGTTTCTAGTCTTTGCAACTAACTCCGAAGGAGGGGTATGAAAGAAATCAAAATAAGGCTCGAAGGGTTAACGAAGGATAAAGTATTTGGGTAGCAGAACAAAATGCCTTCGTCATTCCAATCTTCAAAACATGCCAAGTACAAACAACACATTCGCGACATCTTTTGGTTATGCTAGGAGTGATAATCATATCGTCCATTCGCCTTCTTCATCCATCATTTTAAAGTATTGCTGGACGACACTTCCATTTCAGTATCACGAGCGAACCCCATGTCATCATGGCCATTTTGCCCTTAAGACTTTCTTTGTATTTTACCCGCCCCAAATTTCACGTGACTCGGGTTCCAAATAATCTCAAATCATTATTTCTTTTAAAATGCCATGATTATCTTCCAATTCCTTCATGATTAACTTTTAAGATTAGGCCACAATTATGCGTGCATGTCATGTCACTAGTGTTGACGAGAAAAATGACTATAAAGAAGAAAGACTTAAATCAAAGAAAAATGACTCGAAATAATGGCAAACAAGAGAGTTTCATTAGACGAACTAGAAATGAATTAATACGACAAAACAAACACAATAAACTGGGGTACACCCTTGGAACAAACCTACACAATACTAAATGAGGTATTACGACCAATAGAAAACTGGACAAAATAGAACGATAAAAGGGTTTGAGTTACATGACAATATCCTGATTACAACCCTGAAATAATCTGGACAACAGAAATGACAACAAAATAAGCCACCAAAAACTCCATTCTGGTTGACCAAGAAATGGAGAGTCTTCCCGATTACCAAGCACGATATTTTGGCCACTGAGCTTCGCATCAATATTACCAAGGCCGCTTATTTGCTTCGACATTTTCGGCTTTAGTCAATATATCCCCACAAAGCGTCCATCATGGCGTGCAGGTAAAGGACTCTATGCGATATTCTTGGTGTCACTATCTTGGATCATAATCAGGTTTTCCTGGATCTTCTGTTTCCGGTTCACCACAAACCAACCACCTCAATTCTCAACAATTCAAAATAAAATATGGTAGAAATGGAATCAGTCAGTCCTTATCCATATTTTTTGCTTACTTCTTTTTCTTTTTCTTTTTTCTTTTTTCTTTTTTTTTCTTTTTTTTTTCATTTTTTTTTTCATTTTTTTTCATTTTTTTTTCTTCATATATATACATATACAGTTGTGGTCGAATCTTATGGAGATTGCCTACGTATCATGACCCCGCATGAATCAGACCGAGCGTAGTTCTTGCAAATTAATGCAAGAAATAAAGAAATGTTTATTTGATTTTTTTGATTTTTTTTTTCTTTGAAGGAAAATTATAGAAGCCGACTCCAACTACAAACTTGTGTAGGAAATTTCTACAAGAAAAAGAATATTTTTGGTGTCAATTATGACTATTTCTATAAAATTGGCCACATAATGGCTTATTTGACAAAATGACTATTTTTGCAAAATTTATTTAAGAAAGATAAAACTTGAATTTTTTTTTTATCCTGTGGCTCATGGGGCATCGTTCGGCGTCACCATAGACCAACACAAAACTATTTTTTCATAAATTGGCCATGTAATGGCTTATTTAGACAAAGTGGCTCTTTTTGCAAAATTTTATGTAAGAAGATGCAAATTCAAAATTTTATCCTGGGGCCTATGGGGCATCGTTCAGCACCGACACAGGCCAACACAAGACTGAGGAAGTTAAAATACAAAAATGTGGCTATTTTAGCAAAATTCCGGCCATATAATGGCTTATTTGATAAAGTGGTTATTTTTGTAAAGTTGAGTGATGACTCAAAACTTGATTTTCGCGAATACAGCCTTTCGACATTTCCGCGAAGGAATATTTCAAGGCTGTGTCCAAAATTATTTACAAATGACTCAAAGTGGCTAGTCTTGCAAAAACAGCCTTCCGGCGTCCTTTTGAGGGACATCCGGCTTATTTTAAGCAAGAATAGCATCACCCGACTTATTTATAACAAAAATAGAAAATTTGACATTTTTTGGTTATTTTTGCAAAGGGGGTGTGAACCCGGACTTGATTTTTTGCGGCTATGGCCTTGCAACATTTCCACAAGGAATATTTCAAGGCTGTGCCTGCAGATTATTAAAAATGACTCAAAGTGGCTATTTTTTGCAAAAACAACCTTCCGGCGTCCTTTCGGAACATTCGGCTATTTTCAAAAACGGCATCACTTTGATTTTATTGACACACATTTTTTGATTTTTTAAAAGGGGTGGCCTTTCAACATTTCCATAAGCAATATTTCAAGGCCATTATTCAAAAAGAAAAGAGTCAAAGTGGCCACTTTTGCAAAAACAGCCTTCCGGCGTCCTTTCGGAACATTCGACTATTTTCAAAAACAGCATCACTTTGATTTTATTGAAAAAATTAAACACACATTTTTTTTTTGATTTTTTCTAAAAGGGTGGTTGGACCCGTTCAAGGGTTGCCTACGTATCCCACCTAATGGCGAGAATCAAACCTGCGTAGTTCAGTCAGATTATTTGACCAATTATTTCAACAACAATGTTCTTTCCTATTTTTTCTTTTCAAATTTCTAACAACTCTTTTTCAATTTCTCTTTTTTTTTCTTTTCCGAATATATATATCTTATTATTATTAACAAGCAACACGAATTATTTTTGAAAACAAACTATTATTTTTCAATTCATTGGCATATAAAACGAACTATTATAATTTTCATTTTATTGACAAACAAATGACTATGTTTTATGAATAAAATCACTTTTTTTTTACTGAAAAATAAAGCTTGTTTTTTTTATTATTAAAATAAAACGTTTTTTCTTTTTTTTTCTTTTAAGTAATAACAAACTATTATAAAAATAACAATTCTCTTTTTCCCTTTTTATTCTCAAAATTCGGTAGAGTTTCGACACTACTTGGGCATTGGTTTGTTTTCTAAAAATGAATAGTTATCTCTCTGCACTGTTACTTTTCTTTTCTCTTTTTTTTTTCTTCATTTTTCCTCAATATTTACAAATCGGTCGGCATGCAAGTTCGAAACAAATAATTGCGTGAAACAAACAGGATGCAACAGGATGGTCTTTGGTCTTTTCATTTTAGGTCACCTGTCCTAGACGGACCCAACCCTGTGTTGAGTCCCCTAAGTCAAATGCAACATGATGCAAATAAGCGTTCCTACTAGGGATCCGGCATGAAGTCACGTTATTCTAAGTTTAAAACATGGGTATGTGTTCTAGACTGTGTACCCGAGCGGACAACTCGAGTTGAGGAAGGAGCTCCTTTCCGGGAACCAAAAGGCCAGCCGGCTTAGAAACTTTCCGAGCCTCTTTCTTATTTTGGGGTATGACACTAACAGAATAGGGAGTCTCAACCAGTGAGCACATCCCCGGGGGTGAGAAAAGAAGGGTTTCGACACAGTTTATATGTACAGTTCAGATAATATCAAAGCGGTAAACATATAGCACATTAATTGGAAAGGTAATATTATTAACATACGCGCCTAAAGAGACCAACGTGTTATTGTTTTGGTGAAAGCGGCCAAAATTCGCTACTTCTTTTTCCCATATATCGACTTCAAATTCTTCTCACTCTAGCCAAACTTTCCCCTTTATTACTACTCACTATAACATCATAACCAACGACAATTCCAGTAAAAAAAGACTATAGTTTTGACATAAGTGCTACTACTAGAATCATTCTTATTGTACAAATTTCTAGCTAACTCTTGTTACAAAGTTGCAATAAAGATCAAAACTCTGCCTTCCTTTTCAGAAAACCATATTTTGCATTTAATCAAACAAAATACTTAACAATCACATAATTAATCCCATGCATAACTCAATAAAGCAAATCTGATAAGCAAAGCCGGACAAGAAAATTGACCGACGGATACATTAAACATCATGAATGATAATTCTGAAGGGAACAATCAGAGGCAAGAAAACTAACCAATAGTAAACGGAACCAGCACCGGATGACCAAAACAGTGGTCAGAAGCCTCAACGAAACTACGACCTATATCCCGAAACTTGCCGACGACCTCGAGCGTTCGAACACCCACCTCCGCTTTATACCATATCGAGCAAAACCCAGAACTAAACGGGTCTCAAGCAGGCTGCCGTGAACGAGAAGAAGCAGGAAGTTCAGGGGTCACTGGGGTAAGATGGCGACAGGAAGAGCTGCGCGCATGGCATTAGCGACGGATGACTGGTAACGACGGAGATGACGGCATGATGGAGTAGTTGACGGGGTAAGAGACTGGTCAAGCCTGCTGGTGGTCGTTGGTTATGGAGCTGGAGACTGGACAGTGGTCGACGGAAGTTGGAGGTTCAAGCGACGTGGGGGGGGGGGTGGTCGTTTTGGGCCTAGGCGTCGGGACGACGTAGGGGGAGGGCCGGTGTTGGTCGAGGGAGATAGTAGTTTTGGTCGACGGAAATGGAGGGTGTTTTTCTCTTCGGTTTTGTTTTCTTTTTCGAAAATGAAGGACCCCTCTGCTGCCGTTGTTCTCTTCTTCTTTTAAGAAGAAGATGAACAGTCTTTGGTTCCAAAAATCCTTCCGTTCAAAAAACATGTCTCTCACTTCACGTGAGAGACCACTATATTGTAGCCCCTTTTTTTTTGTCTTTTTATTTTTGTCTTTTTCCCTTTGTATTTTTCTTTTGTCTTTTTCTTCTTATTCCCATTCCCATTATGTGTTGTCCCCATAGTGTGTACATGTGTGGGTATGGGTTGGTTTTATCCGTGTTCTCTGTGTGGTGGACTCGAATTATTACGGGCTAGGTCCGAAAACTATAAAACCAGGTAGTTTGAACCCGAATATTATTCTTTGCCCGGAACCGAGAATGAGAACACGATGTTATTAATTAATCACTACGTAAGCAAAATAACTATAAGACTAATTGTCACACCTCCTTTTTACGCACCCGTGGGGCACGAGGGAGTTTTTCCAATTAAAGGACAATCGAAACGGGATCAATTTATTAAATTCAGAGTCGCCACTTGGGAAAATAATGGTGTCCCAAGTCACCGATTTGATCCCGAACCGAGGAAATTTATGACTCTATAATATAGTCTGCGAAACTAAAAACCTGGATAAGGAATTCTGTTAACCCCGGAGAAGGTGTTAGGCACTCCCGGATTCCGTGGTTTTAACACGGTCGCTCAACTGCAATTTTTGTTTCTATCTGATTTCTTTATATGTTTTTGTTTGTGTGCTCTTATATTCCGCTTTAATTCTTAGAAGAATTGCGACGTCACGAAAACGCATTTCGAGTCACATCGCAACCGATACGCCTGTGACTTTAGTACGTTTCAGTTTCGCCGAGAGTAAGATTAGGGTCACATAAATGCGCACCCGTATTTAGGAAAGTAATTTGTTTACAAATCATGCCTAATGAGTCTATCGTGTTGATTAACTTTTGGCAAGACCGTGAAATTTGCTAAGCAGTCATTCCGAGTCTAAGTTTTTCACAACAATTTATTTGAAGTCCCCGCAATTTGTGTGTTTTATTTGGAGGCTCGTCACATCTTTATTACAGGCAAGCCTAAAGTAAACTATGATTCTCTATTTTTATTTGTTTCTACATAAAAGAGAAATCCTAATTTTTTACTACAATTATCCAGAGTTGTTATAATTGAGTTACATGAAATGCCCCTTTGAATTTTAAGCATCGTAACTATGTTATGGGAACCGTAACCATAACCACAATGATTTATTAATCGTGCCTATAGCAACTTCGAATACTCATAATCTGTTATTACCTAAGGTTCAAGAAATCTTTTGGAAAATTAAAAAATTTGACAAGTTATCCTCATTTAAAGAGATTTACAAATTACTGCCTGGGGCCCAACACAAATTATCAATCAAACTAAAGCCACTTCATTAAACAATTCTAATTTGAGGTAAGATAACAGAACATACAAGGATTATGCAATGGGTCTTAATTTTAAACTATTCCCCACTTGAAACTAGGCCATCTAAATGGGACTCATGTCCTAGTTCATTCGAAATACCCCAACTGGGGCCAAACATCAGATTGCAAGTGGTTGTGATATTCAAGAATTCTCTATATATTGTAATAATTTCCATGTACATTCGATACTACTTTGAAAAAAAGAAATTTGAAACATGTGATGAAACAATTAATTGGTATGCAAAGCTAACAAATCTTGATTTATAAACTGATAAACAAAGCTAGCATGAACAATCTTAAACAGGTTATCTTATGCCCCTTTTTAACGCACTGCCGGATATTCGCCATGAAGCGATCTAGAGAAAGATTCAGTAACCATTCTTAAGAGAGTGCTCAAAACCTTACAACATAAAGTTAATCAAATTTCCTTCTAGCCAAGGATGCGGGAAAAATGTGAGGATTACTACCGTAGCTCTATTTTGACTTTTAATAGACTCTGGCACTTAAAACATAAGCTACTTAGACATATGTTACTACATATTTACTACATTGAATAACGAAAGAAAAGGGAGGAGAACAAAAAAGCTAAATGGACTAAAATAAGGATATGAAATCAAATTTCAAACATCATGCGATCTTTATTGATTTCAGCGTAGGAGAAACATCATCTTCCATATAGAATGGATTCAAACTGCAATGGTCAAAATCAAGATCAAATGAGTACCTGAAGTTTCAGAACAGGAGGAAATACTGATCAGTACAGCAGGAGTGATGACCAACAACAGCAGCACACACAAGCAGTGAGCAAGGATTGAAATAGAGCCCAAGAACCAGATTTAATAAAAAAAGAAAACCAACAGCAACTTCTAAAAATCAGCAGTTCACGAATTGTTCAATAGCTTGAAATCGAATCATCAAGTTGATCTAAAAATACGCTCGAATACCCTCAATTAAATCAACATACACTAGACCCAATCAAATCAATATAAGCCAACCAAATATTGTTCATAACTCGTCAGACATGGATTCACACTCACAACCAAAAGATTACCAATCCTTAACTAACGAGTATTCAGTCAAGACAAAAACTTGCAATGAACTAGAAGAACAAATGGAATTTTGCCCTCTCAATGTCTCCTATCCAGGTCTTTTATGCTCAGAAGAGTCTGTTCTCTCAAGGTGTGTGTGTGTCTCTGTGTATATCTCTCACCCAAGGTGTCTATCCGTATGTCTATCTTCTCTACTCTCACTGTCTCTTACTCAAAGGCTCACCCAAATCTCCCCTCACTCTTTAAGTGTCTCCCTCAAAATCCCGTCTAAGCATGTGTCTATATCTGTGTCTATATCAATCTCCAGCCTGCTCTCTAAGAATCTGTGTCCTCTTAAACTCCCTCTGCCTACTATTTTATAGACCAAAAATAGAACAGCCCCCCCTTTCTCCCCTGCACATGCCTCTCTTTAACCTTTTAATCACCCCCATGTGTTTTCCTGATTTACAACTCTTAAGAGCACCTAACAGTATTAAAAACTAATTTCTGACCCTTATATTCTCTGCCTAGCCCTGACACTGGTTTTAACACTACCATATGTCTGAGTATGGAGCTTTTCTGTTAAAAATTCCCTAAGTGCAAAGCCTAGGTGGATACCTGCTGTCCAGCAGGTTCCACTGACCTAAGGCATGTGCATTACACTGTTGATTTCCTAAAGCTTCTATCAGCTATAACAAACAACAACTACTAATTCAAATACACAGACCCGAACAAACAGTCATAGAGTTCAATTTAGACAAAACGAGCCACTGCCCGAGATTTCACACAAACAAACTCTACGAGATTAGACGACGACATTCAATTAACTATAACACGTACATGGATAACAAATTAACCGATAAAACAGTGATTCTAAAAATCTCGGCAAAAATGAAGCTAAGTATTCGACGACGCTAATCGTCGCGAATACGTATTCCACAACATACGTAATCAAATAAATCAAAACAAAAAACAATTGATAAGAAGAAGAGACAAAAGTCTTTGAGTTTGGGAGAAGAACAGAAATAAAAAATAAAAAAAATATAAAAATAACAGAAATTAATCAACAAATGACAAATGTATACAAACAACAGAATGAAACAAACGAACATAAATGAGAAAGAAAGAGTACCTTTAGAATTCGGGCATGGACGAACCTAGGCTAGTTTCTTGAATCGAACCCCTTTTTTTTTAGGTCGAATGGACTTTAATCGAGTGTTCTTTACTTAGAACACTGTGACTAAAGTCAATTAAACACTAATTTCGGACGACCCCCCTCCATGTTTGGTTTTCTAGGGTTCTTGTTCGAATTGGGGTTTGACTATTTCCGGTCGGATTCGAAGGGAGTTGGGTGTGGATATGGACTCAAGGTAGTTGAATGGTCCTAGGGTGTAAAAATGGTTGGGTTTGGGTGGCCGGCCATGGTGTTGCCGCCGGTTCTTTTGGGTAAAGAAATGGTGGCGGCTAGGGTTCGTTTTGATGAGAGAAGATGAAGAGTGTCGTTTGGTGAGAAATGAAAGGGAAAAACGGGTTTGGGGGGGTTTTGGGTGATTAAAAGGTAAGGATTTAATCATGGCCGTTGGATCATGAAAATCCAACGGCCCAGATCAAATGTTAAATAAAAATGGGGTTGGGTCGGGCAGACCGGGTAATGGGGCGGTTTTTTTGCATTTGGGTCACTGAAGGGTTATGGATTTTAGCCCAATTCGTCCCATTAAGTAGTGTATTGTATTTCCCTTTGTATTTTTTGGTATTTTATTGTATTTTCGATTTTGTTTTGTATTTTCTATATTTTTCCTATCTTGTAATTATTTGGAACTAATTAAAACTAACTAATTACCTCTTTTTTTGACAATTTTCAATTTAAAAGACTAACTAATTTTTCTTTAATTTGTTAGAAAAAGAATTAATTTCCTAAAGACGCAAATTTTTGTATTTTCATTTATCACACGCAAATAACATGCAAAACAACTAACACACAATTTAGAAAAACAAGGAAAAATCATTTATTTTGAATTTTATAGGAATGACTCATGTGTAAGGTAAAAATCACGTGCTCACAACTGCCCCTCTTTGCTTGGGAACACGAAGAGTTTCAGTGCAAAGATAAGTGAGCAACTATGAACGATTTTTACCCGTTCGATTATTCCATTGTGAAGCATTTTGAAAAGCTTTGACCATTTTTCCATTTTTCCATTTTTACCCTGCTTCAGAGGTTGCCTACATATCCTGGGCTAAACAGGAATCAGGTTAGTGTAGTTCGGGAAGTTTTGGTAGCTGGGACTACCATGACTGATGTGATCTTGCTGTTACTGTTGTTGCTGATGTTGCCACTGCTTAACTGATCTCCTTATTACATCGTGCTAAACACAAATAAGAAGCTAGACTAGGTTACAGCATTGCGAAATCTTATCTATCTCTTCATCTTGACTTTCCCGTGTTCCTTGCTATTCTGTCGGACTTGATGTTCCTTCTGATGCTTCTTATCTTCTGACAATTGTTATTTCGGCCTATCTTGATTGCCGAACTCCGACCATTGGCCCCTTCCTTGTGATCTTCGAACTATTCTGCTTCGAAGTCTGAATCTATCTTTTCTGATCCTTGTCGCCTTCCCTCTGATTATGAACTTGGATTCATGCTGGGGATTTCCGTTATACTCAACCGCTTTCCTCAACCAAATTCAAACTAAATCGCCACACCATTCTTCAGGTGGGCTCCCTGACTTCAACTATAACTTCAAAAAATAAAATCGCCACTCCATTCTTCAGGCGGGCTTCCTGACTTCAACTACAACTTTTAAAATTAATCGCCACTCCATTCTTCAGGCGGGCTCCCTGACTTCAACTACAATTTTAAAATAAATCGCCACTCCATTCTTCAGGCGGGCTCCCTGATTTCAACTACAACTTCAAAATAAATCGCCACTCCATTCTTCAGGCGGGCTCCCTGACTTCAACAATAAACTTTGAACTTCATCCCATCCCTATCGTCTTCCTTTGCTTCCTGCACCACTTTCTTCTTCCTGCATCACCTCTTAAACCATCATTTCTCCTAAATTACCTTGTTTCGGAAATGTTTTCCTCCTGGGTCGTGTTGCTTTCCCTCCTGACTGCTGGGGATATCTTTAGAATTGTTTACTTGCCTGCTGAGGATAATGATGCCGGGAAAATTTTCCTTCATTCCCTCCCTTCCTTTGACTCATGCGCTTGAATTTGCATTGGGAACTCTTGTTGTAACTCTCTGCTTTATGGTGGTTCATTGGTTTCAAGACCTGCAATGTAAAGACTAAAGACATGCCTTTTGTTATACAGGTAGGCGCCTGTTTTTGTTAGCAACTTTTGAATAATAAAAAAATGCATTCTGGCAATAATTTATGAAATATGCAAAGGACAATGTAAAATAAAACAAACATAAAATATCCTATTCGAGGGCGAATACTCCCATTGTATTCTATTCGAGGGCGAATACTCCCATTGTATCCTATTTGAGGGCGAATACTCCCATTGTATCCTATTCGAGGGCGAACACTCCCATTGTATCCTATTCGAGGGCGAATACTCCCATTGTATCCTATTCGAGGGCGAATACTCCCATTGTATCCTATTCGAGGGCGAATACTCCCATTGTATCCTATTCGAGGGCGAACACTCCCATTGTATCCTATTCGAGGGCGAATACTCCCATTGTATCCTATTCGAGGGCGAATACTCCCATTGTATCCTATTCGAGGGCGAATACTCCCATTGTATCCTATTCGAGGGCGAACACTCCCATTGTATCCTATTCGAGGGCGAATACTCCCATTGTATCCTATTCGAGGGCGAATCCCATTGTATCCTATTCGAGGGCGAATACTCCCATTGTATCCTATTCGAGGGCGAATACTCCCATTGTATCCTATTCGAGGGCGAATACTCCCATTGTATCCTATTCGAGGGCGAATACTCCCATTGTATCCTATTCGAGGGCGAATACTCCCATTGTATTCTATTCGAGGGCGAATACTCCCATTGTATCCTATTCGAGGGCGAACACTCCCATTGTATCCTATTCGAGGGCGAATACTCCCATTGTATCCTATTCGAGGGAGAATACTCCCATTGTATCCTATTCGAGGGCGAATACTCCCATTGTATCCTATTCGAGGGCGAACACTCCCATTGTATCCTATTCGAGGGCGAATACTCCCATTGTATCCTATTCGAGGGCGAATACTCCCATTGTATCCTATTCGAGGGCGAATACTCCCATTGTATCCTATTCGAGGGCGAATACTCCCATTGTATTCTATTCGAGGGCGAATACTCCCATTGTATCCTATTCGAGGGCGAATACTCCCATTGTATCCTATTCGAGGGCGAATACTCCCATTGTATTCTATTCGAGGGCGAACACTCCCATTGTATCCTATTCGAGGGCGAATACTCCCATTGTATCCTATTCGAGGGCGAATACTCCCATTGTATCCTATTCGAGGGCGAATACTCCCATTGTATCCTATTTGAGGGCGAACACTCCCATTGTATCCTATTCGAGGGCGAATACTCCCATTGTATCCTATTCGAGGGCGAATACTCCTATTGTATCCTATTCGAGGGCGAATACTCCCATTGTATTCTATTCGAGGGCGAATACTCCCATTGTATCCTATTCGAGGGCGAATACTCCCATTGTATCCTATTCCAGGGTGAATACTCCCATTGTATTCTATTCGAGGGCGAATACTCCCATTGTATTCTATTCGAGGGCGAATACTCCCATTGTATCCTATTCGAGGGCGAATACTCCCATTGTATCCTATTCGAGGGCGAATACTCCCATTGTATTCTATTCGAGGGCGAATACTCCCATTGTATCCTATTCGAGGGCGAATACTCCCACTGTATCCTATTCGAGGGCGAATACTCCCCTTGTATCCTATTCGAGGGCGAATACTCCCATTGTATCCTATTCGAGGGCGAATACTCCCATGATATCAATGTATGAAAGTGAACAAACCTGAGACGTCCTGTTCGAAGGGGGACAAACCTGAAACATCCTATTTGAAGGTGGACAAACCTGACATGTCATCTTAAATTACCTTCCTTGTTTCTCCGAGAAAATTTTCAACAACGGCAGAAAATTTTCTGCCCCAGTATTGGTGTTCTTCCTTGTGGCATGACTTTCTGCTGTCAATAGCACTTTCTTTCCCTGTTTCGAATCAAAGAAAATTTGTTAGTTCAAAACATTGTGAGCGGTTGTGCCGCTCCTGTGTGGTGGTTTTTCCTTTTCTCCTTTCCCTCGCTCGGGGTTCCCAAAACATTGTTGGGGAATGATTTCTTTTGCTGGAGATGATATTCCTGCTGGTGATGGGTTTTTCCATTTATCCCTTCCCCGTTCTCAACTTGCTGGGGGTTATTTTGTTGAAGGTGGGATTTCCTTTCTTTCTTTACCATTCTGTGTTGTCCGACCACCTCGGAACTTGCTGAAGACAACACTGTTGGGGGATTTTCATTTCCTCAAAATTGGTGTTTCACTCTTCTTGAAGGCTGTTGAGGATGACACCGGTTCGAAGACCATTTCCCTTAAGACTTTCCTTCTTCCCCAAGTGGGTATTGACTTCCAGAAAATTTTCAAAATGAAAAGAAAATTTTCTGGCCCAGTTTAATAATCTTCTTTGCACCATACTTCTCTGCCGTCAATGGCATTTCCTTGCCTTGCATAATAATTGGAAAGTTGGTGGCAAGTTTTGAAGTCATTTCTCACTATGTTTTGACTAGACCGACTTTGATGGAGAATTTTGACAAAAGGAGAAAGATAAAAAGAAACGACAAATAGAAGACAAGGGAGGACTGACTCTCTAACCAGAAACAACTATAAAACTTATCAAACGCGGATACCAACTCTACTGGTCATGAGATGCACATATGGCCTATCCTCCGTCGTTAATTTCCTTTCACGATTTCTGTCTCGTGATTTCCATCCGATTATCACCTTTATTCGACTTGTAGTGCCCGAAGGGTTTTCACTTTCAAGCCTCTCTCATTTTGATTTTCTCTCAGCTTTCGTCGCCTTATGGTGCCTGTGAAGGTTTTCACCGGTAAGACTCTCTCATTTGTATTACTTTTAACTGGGGATTGGGGTGTCATTTCCAAGACTCTCTCGTAGTTCCTTTCTGCTGGGAATCAGAGTCTTTTTCTGCTGTGAATCAGAGTGTCATATTCTGATGAGACTCTCGTGTTTGTTTGACTTGGCCTATTTTGAAGACTGATCGGAAGGTCCTTCTTTGGACCGTAATGTGGGATTCGGAAAGGGCTAGAATGAAAAGGCATTAAAGGCTCAAACAAATCAATTTTGGGTTCAATATTTACAACCTTCGGACCTAACTTTATTTATAACAAATACAATTTTTCTTTGCCCCAGTTTCGTATTTGGGGAATTCTTATTTCTTTATTTACACTATGACCGAGCTGTGAAGCGCCTACGTATCCTCTTTAAGGAATCAGGTCAAACGTAGTTCCCAGTTCCTCTTTTTCAAATTTCATCCATTTTTCTTTTCTTTTCTTTTCCTTATCTCTTTTTGTTGTTCTCTTTCTTTTCTTTTTCTTTATCCCTTTCTTCTTTTGTCTTTCAAACTTGTGTTTCTAGTCTTTGCAACTAATTCCGAAGGAGGGGTATGAAAGAATTCAAATTAAGGCTCAAAGAGTTGACGATGGATAAAGTGTTTGGATAGCAGAACAAAATGCCTTCGTCATTCCAATCTTCAAAACATGCCAAGTTCAAACAACATATTCACGACATCTTCTGTTTGTGCCATGATCGATAACCATATCGTTCATTCGCCTTTTCATCTGTCGTTTTAAAGTATTGATGGATGACACTTTCATTTCGGTATCACGAGCGGACCTCGTCTTAGCATAGCCAATTTTTCCTTTAAGGGTTTATTCATGTTTTACCTGCCCCAGTCTCACATGATTCGGGCTCCAAATAATCTCACATCATTTTTATTTCTTTTTTAAAATGACCTGATTATCTTCGAATTGCTTCATGATTAACCCTTAATATTAGGCCAAAATTATGTGCGATGCCACGTCATTAGAGTCGGCGTTCGAACAAATGACAAACTTAAAGATAGAAGAACTAAAAGATGACTGGGGTAATAAAGGACCGAAAGTTTCATAAAACTAAATGGTGAAATGATTCAAATACAAATAAGCAAACCAAAATACAAAACTAAAACGAAACTTGAAATGACTAAGCAAACTGCAATGACCAAAATGGAAAGATAAGAGGGTTTCACTTCAAAACAAGATTCGGGTCACAACCCCGAAAACAACTCGAACAAAAGAAATGACAACAAAACAAACCACCGAAAACTCCTCCCGATTGCCAAGCATGACTTCTCATATACCAATTTCTGCCGATTGGTTTTGCTTTGGAATATAGATCGGGCTTCTTAATTTTCCTTTCCATTGTATATCAATTTGATCACATGGGTCTAAGGGTGAGCTGGCAATGGATTCTGATTAATGTTGGGTGCCTCTGGTGTCTGAACCTCGATCTTATTGGTGTCAATAAGATTTTGCACTGCATGTTTCAGTTTCCAACATTTCTCGGTATCATGTCCGAGAGCCCCTGAACAATACTCACAGCTTACTGAGCGATCCACATTTGGGGGTAGGGGATTTGGCAATCTTGTCTCAACGGGACTCAACAAACCTATCTGCTTCAATTTGTGGAACAGAGCAGTATAAGTTTCTCCCAACTCAGTGAATGTTCTTTGTGTCTTTTCCTTTCGGAAGGCATGATTCCCTCGGAAACCTGGTCCTGGAGGGTTATTGTAAGCCCTTGGTGGTGGATATGTGTTTCGGGGAGGGTGATTAGGGTGATTTGGGTAGTAGGGTTTGGCTTGGTAGTGAGGTGAAGGACCTTTCGATCTGGACCAAGTACCCTCCTCTATTGTTGCAACTTCTTCTTTTCTCTTCTTCCCGAATGCAACCCCTGTGCCATTCTGAATAGCTTGAGTTGTTGCTCTCAACGCGGAATAGCTCAATATCTTATTGGACTTAAGTCCCTCTTCTATCATTCCGCCCATTTTGACCACCTCATTGAAAGATTTACCAACTGATGTCACCAGGTGACTAAAGTAGGTTGGCTCCAGTGTCTGCAAGAAGTAGTCTACCATTTCGTTAACTCTCATCGGGGGATCCACCCTTGCTGCCTGTTCCCTCCAGCGGAACCCAAATTCTTTGAAGCTTTCAGCGGGTTTCTTCTCTAGCTTGAGCAATGATAAGCGATCAGGGATTATTTCAAGATTATATTGAAACTGGCCGATGAATGCTTGGGCCAGGTCATCCCATGTAAACCATCTGTTGGGATCCTACCTGGTGTACCACTCTAGTGCAGACCCTCCCAAACTCTGACCGAAGTAAGCTATCAGAATTTCATTTCGCCCTCCGGCTCCTCGCATTTTGCTGCAGAAACCTCGGAGATTCGCAGCTTCCCCTGCTCCATTCACTTTAGGCCGATAAGGTGTAGAGTTACGATGCAGGATTTTCAACTTTTGACATTGTGACGACCCGGCCCGTCGTCACGGGAATTACCACCCCGTTATTTTGTAAATACATGTTTTATGATTTTATATCGGTGTTAGAGTCTATCGGGTGAGTTAGGAGTGATTGGGATTGGAAATGAGGCATATAGCCTTTGTGAAGGAAACTTGAGTAAGGAAAGTCAACCCGGAGTTGACTATTTAGCTAGAGGGCTCGGAATCGGATTCTGATGATTCGGTTAGTTTCCGGGGGATCATTTATGACTTAGGAGAACAATCGGAATTGAATTCGGAGGTCCGGTGTAGTTTTAAGCTTGAATTGGCGAATGTTGAATTTTGGCGAAAACCGGATGGTAGGTGATATTTTGATCCGGGGTCGGAATGGAATTCCGACAATTTCTGTAGCTTCGTTATGTGATTTTGGATGTGTCTGCAAATTTTCAGGTCATTCGGACATCGTTTGATCGGGTTTTGGATTGAATGTTAGTTTTGAAAGTTTTGAAGAAACTTAGGCGTGAATCCGTGGTTAATTGGTGATTTTGATGTTTAGTATGATGTTTTTATGATTGGAACAAGTTCGTATCATGTTTTGGAGTATGTTGGTGGTTTTCGTTGGGGTCCCGGGGGTCTCGGGATGAATCCGGGGGTCCAAACGGACCATTTTTGGAAGAAAAGAGAAAAGCTGGCTGCTGTCATAAACGCAGCAGACATTTGCTCTCCGCGATCGCGGGGATGGGCATGCGATCGCGTAGAGCTGGGGGCTAAGGCATCGCGATCGCAGGGTAAACAGTCGCGATCGCGTAGAATTAAACGGGTGTTAATCGCGATCGCAGGATAATCTACGCGATCGCGTAGAAGAAGAAATGGGTCCAGGGGAAAGGTGCTACGATCGTAGGAATGAAGGACGCGATCGCGTGAAGCAAGGTGACTGTGCATCGCGATCGCGTGAAAGTTATCGCGATCGCGTGAGGCCGAGATTTTGAGCATCGCGATTGCGTGATGAAGATCGCGATCGCGTAGAAGGATCAGTTCTGGCAGTGAATTTAAGTCCAGAAACAGAGAGTTACGGGTTTACACCCCCAAAACACACATTTGAGCCCTAGAGAGAAGAAAACTCGAGGAAATCACTGAGAAGTCATCGGGTATTCGTTGGAGGTAAGTTTTGTGGCTTAATTACATCATTTTAACATGAAATCCTTGGTTAAATCCCTGTAAATGGAAGATTAAAGGTGGGTTTGAACCCTAGGCCTAAATTTAAGAAAAACACCGATTTGAGTGGGCAAATGGAGTCCGATTTTGGTAAATTTTATATGCCTAGACTCGTATCGAGATGAGGATTCCGAATATGTAATTTTTGTAATTTTTCGACAAGTGTACCAAAAGTCGGGTTTTGACAACTTGTGGGTTTTGATATAAATTGGGTTATTTCGAATGAATTTCGTGAAATTAGCGTATATTGATGCATTCTCTATGATTTTGAGCGGAGTTGGCATCCGAGGAGATTGATTTGCGAGGCAAGCGCAAGGCGGATTGAAGCTTCTACCGGTTCGAGGTGAGTGGTGGTAGTAAATAATGTACTGAGGGTTTGAAACCCCGTACTAGCACTTTACAGTGCTATATATTGAGATGAGACACGCGTTCTATGACGGGCGTGGTGACATTGTGATAGGGGTTCGGACTTAGTCCTTCCCGGCTAATAGAATACTGTGTTGTACGACTGTTAATGAGGTTATAACTGTACAATTGGGCTAATAGCCATGTTTGGGGCCTTGTGCCGATCTGTAGAGCATTAGGGAACCTATAGAGCTAGGTGACCTTTATATCGTGTTGGAAATATACACTCAGGCCATAGCTCTAGCTGTATAGCATAATATGAGCCCGTACTAGATGTGTACATTGAGAGAGATTATCTAGGGTGGAATTCCCTGTTCTAGCTGAGTGGGCCTGAAAGGCCAAGTTTATACCGATTGAGATGAGATAGGGTCGAGGACCCACTATGAGATGTTATATTGGGCCTGAAAGGCCAAGTCTATATTAACCGAGACAGGGTCAAGGACCCATTGTGATATATTATATTGGGCCTGAGAGGCCAAGTGCATACTGACTGGGATAGGGTCGAGGACCCATTATGAGGTATTATGTATATAGATACCTATATTAGATCGGACTGCACGCCGCAGTAATGTACATGTAATATACATGTAATATACATGTGGGACGGACTGCACGCCGCAGTATTATTGCGCTTGGGCTGTAGGAGCCCCTTCGGAGTCTGAGTCTGCACACATTCCAGTGAGCGCTGGTATATTATGGGATCGGGCTGCACGCCGCAGCAGTATAATTATATATGTATATATATGTATATATATTGGGTCGGACTGCACGCCGCAGTGATATATGGTGGACCTGGCTGCACGCCATAGCACCATAGCGCTTGGGCCTAGGGAGCCCCTCCGAAGTCTGTATACACCCCCAGTGAGCGCCGTCGACGTTAAATGGAGCGGGCTGCGCGCCGCAGCGGTATATGTATTGGAGCGGGCTGCGCGCCGCAGCGGTATATGTATTGGAGCGGGCTGCACGCCGCAACATTATACTTACTAATATCCTTATAAATACGTAAATACTTATGTGTTATAGACAAATGTATATGTCTCTATATATTGAGATGGCTGTACACTGTAGTGGTACGAGTGAGGATGTGGTCAGTGTGGGACCCAATTGAGATGGATATGGACTGGAGATCAGAGAACTCATTGTAGTGATGACTTACCTGTGGGGGTTTGCCTTAGAACTGTTTAGTGACAGTACAGGAGTTCTTACTTCCAGTTATTATTTATTATTGCTGCTCACTGAGTTGAAATATACTCACCCCACTCCCCTGCACTTTCTGTGCAGATCCACAGGTGCCCGAGAGCAGTTGAGACATGTCGCAACTGCTTTATTATCCCCGTTCTGTGGAGACTTCGAGGTAGCTGCCGACGTCCGCAGGACCCGATATCCCTTCCTACTGTCTTTGATTATGTATTGTTATTTCTTTCCGCTCCGAGCTTTGGTTGTAAACCGTATTACACTTATGTTCTGTAGAGGCTCAGGACTCTTGACCCTTCGGTCTATGGGAGTTGGTATGCGTTGGGACTTGGTTTCCCCGTTTTTGATATATCCATTATTGTTAATTTACAATTGTTATGTTTAAATGGGATAAGGCGAGCTCATAGCTCTATGATTGTTGTTGATTGGTCGGCTGGCCTAGCAGTGTGCTGGGCGCCATCACGACCGGATTTGGGGTCGTGACAAGTTGGTATCAGAGCCTAGGTTTACTAGGCCTCATGAGTCTTGAGCCGGTTAGTAGAGTCTTGTGGATCGGTACGGGGACGCTCGTACTTATCCTCGGGAGGCTGCGAACCTTTAGAAAACACTTCACATTTCTTGGAATTCTTATCGTGCGTACTTGATTCAGCTTGAGATACATTTTTGAAATTCCTTCCGCACGTCTGTGTATGCATCGAGCGCTCAGTAATATAATTGTCTTATGGCTTGCAATTCCCCGATCGAGGGACGAGATATAATCCCCGTGAATTCATGTTGGGCCAGTCGGGAGGACTTGAGGCCAGATCTTTATCCATGGCTTGAGCACCAAGGTACTAATTTCGCGAGCCGGTATTATGAAGTGCATACGATCGGTATTGGTCTTTATTGTGATTTGATATATAGCCCTAGCTATGGGCGTGAGAAATATTTTCATCGCCTCTTAATTGGAAGGTAAAGTGCCTTATGTGTAGCGGAACAAGTTCAAACTCAGGAAGACTAAAGTGATTATGCTATGTGTATCCTGGTGGAAGGTATTGTACCGAGATGCTAAATTGAGGCGAGGTAAGTGGATTGACTCTCATGTGTAATTGAAAGGTATTTGATATATGTTATGATTCGAGCAGGTGCAGTACATGCTCAGGTATAATTGTGATAATATGATTCGTATAGTATTGAGATTTAATGTTGTTGAAATACATTGTGATGTTTTGTTGAGTTGTGGATGTATTGTTAGAATGGTTTGGTGATTCTCTAGCAGGGTGGATAGGCCAATTTACAAAGGAAACTCTGCCGAAATTTTTGGAAAATCCGGGACTTAGAAAAGATTTTGCCACCTAAAGAGGGGGCGTAACTGTTGTGTGTGAATGAATGCAAGAATTGCAAAAGGGTTAATATTTATGATGATTTGAATCTCCACCGAAGCTTGTAAATGACTTGAGTTTAATCTAACTAGAACTTTGTGGCATCATTTGAGTAATAATGATATGAGTGGTTGAAAGTGCTTTGATGAATGGCTTCGAGCTAAGTTGGGGAGGTTGTTATTGATTATCTGATTGCACTGTCGTGTGCTGTGTTGGCTCTGTCTCTAGGTATGTTGGGAAATTTTGATAAAGGCTTATGGTGCTTCGTAGATTTGAAGAAATACTAGGATATTTTGAACTACTGTTGGTAGAGAATGTTCGGTGTATAGAAAAGAAAGATAGCGAATTGTACCTGTAAATAATCATGTTCTGCGATGTCAGAGTTCTAACAAAACACGAGTGGTTCTACTCAATAGGACAGTTGAATTACAGCTGAATAAGGGTGAATGATGCCCGAGAATGGTTTTGCAGTGTTCAGATTTTGCTTGTAACAGTCAAGTGCCTTAAGATTGTGCATGTGGCTAAAGATGATGGTTTCGTTAGAAGAGATCGGTACTTGTGTTATATTATGTGAATGATGGGATTCTATGTAATCCATATTGGAAGGTAATGATAACGAATTCAAATCGCAAGAGGTTCTTCAAAATAAAGTATTGTAGGATGTGATCCTTCTGGGAAATATGGAGAGAGTATTCAGTGGCCTATATGTCTTAGACCATGTGGTCTTATGTACGAGCCTCGTGTGGAATGAGTTGATGTGTTATGGTGCTACAATAATGGCTAATATTAAATTAAAGATGAATTAGAAAGGAAACTGGATAAATGGAACAACTTGTTAATAAACCAGAATGGTATGAAAAGGAATACGACTAATTCCTGGTATATGGTTGAAGTAATGAGTCTTACAGATATTGTGCAGCAAAGCTTTTGAGAGCTGGCAGTTGTGTAACTTGATATGGGTATAAGGACTCAGTCCCGGCGGTTTAATTTATGCAGTGTAATTGGGAGAAAGAGTTTGCGATGTGTTATACCGTAGTTTGAAAATGAGTGTATTTTTCTTGTTGGTATGCAAGGCTGGGAATGTGTAATGAGTTTTCTCTATATGGGATCATGAAAGCCCTTGACGAGTTGAGTGCGCCGATGTTTGTTGCGGAGGAAAGGGATATGAATTTCCATGTTGTCTTAGTGTGATATGGTATACGCGATGTGTTATGGAAAGTTGATAATGGCATATTCAAGGTTTTGAGATCGGTTCATAATATATGGGAAGTCAATAAAATTATTGAGCAGCGCGGACGGCTGCAGGTGATTCAAGAATTGATCTTTCTGATGATTTAAGAAAATGGTACTGCTATTCTAGTAATTTGGCAGGGTATATGGTGCAAATGGACAAGGTAATGTAAATTGATAATATGTAGTAGTATGGTGGTATTTTCTCGTTGGATCGACTGTAATAATTGAGTCGTTGATGACATAGTGAAATTTATGAATGGCTTTCGTGGTATGAATGGACGCTTGAGGTGCGTTATGTAATCGTACGGTGAAGTACGGAATCGGGCATAGTGATTCTATGTTATGTATGTGTTGGAGACTAGAAGTTCTCGTAACCCGCCTACGCAGCGGTGGTATATCGTGTGTATCGGCACAATGTAGCGGTTATCGGAAATTGGAAGCCCTAGTGGCTATCTCGTCACTTGATATGACGAATTTGAATAATGATATATGATTGCAGGCTGGTTGTCATAAGTCAGATTGTCTAGACTAATGTGATATGGACTATGTCAGAAACATGTCGCAAACTGCATGGCAGAGCGCATCAGATCATGCTCCAGCAGGGTGGATGTACGCTAGAGCCAGCGGACGGTTGGTAGGTATTGCTTTGCCAGTTGGGACTTCGTGGCGGATGTCAGTGTAGAGGTATCTACCATTGATTCAGTTCCGGTATTGAGGAACTTTGTCGGATGAGTTTCATGTGACCGAGCTCGAGGCTATATATATACATGTTTGTTGCAATGAGCAACTTGAGTCGATGTGCATTCCCTTTTGCTAGATTTATACGTGGATCGGGTGGCACACCGCCACATGTATAGTATCTGGATCGGGTGGCACGCCGCCACATGTATAGTATCTGGATCGGGTGGCACGCCGCCACATGTATAGTATCTGGATCGGGTGGCACGCCGCCACATGTATAGTATCTGGATCGGGTGGCACGCCGCCACAGGATGCTATTGGAACGGGTTGCGCGCCGCAACAGTGTGATGTGGGAAATATAGCTTCCTATATGTACCTTGTATACAATACTTCCTCTCTTCTGAGGAATAGTCCGTATTAGGCATCGCTCGGGGAATAGCACATCGGTTGTGCCCTTTCAGGATTTGATAGCGAATATCATTGTATCACCGCAAGTGTGATTGATTGCTTGAGTCCAGACATAGATATGCGTGTGGCTGACCGTTTGAGCTTGGTAACTTGAGGTGCTTCATGAGAACTGGTGTTTGGATAGAATGATGAATTGTGGCAAAGTCACGTGATGTTATGACCTTTCGAGGAGGATTCAGGTACTCTAATTCTATGATGTGAGACAAGATTTCAGTTATGTGTTGTGATGGTATTGAGGAATTTGAATTATAGCTCTTGTGTGTGAGCCGGTTGTCATGATTCGAGCATGTTCAGATCGTTCTTATTGGAGCCTATGTTGTGCTCGTCACGGCTTAGGCCGGTGGTTGAGATGTCATGTCACCAGTGTGGTGTGTTATGATTGAAATGACCGTTGGAGTCATTAATGAATACGAGCATATTGGATCTTAGCTTGTTAGAAAGGTAAAAAATCGAGGTTTGGCTCCGAAACATTTTGTGGTACCAGTTTTAAAAGGGAAACAGATTCACGAATGGTTAACCTGAGTGATGGGTTCGGTATATCGCGTGCCTCAGCTGCCATGGGCAGGATATGAAGGCGTTAGAATAAGACTCTATCTAATGAAAGAGGTTTTCAGCTAGTATTTGGTGATTGTGGCCAGTTGTTGTGATTAGAGACTATCGTCTCGAGTGATTGGGTTGTTGATACATCATATGATCTCACCCGGAGTAGTGAATATGGGTTATTGCAATGGATTCGAGTGTATCCTGAGTATAGGCATGGGATTTGCATTTGGCATATGATTTCGGAAAGTGCAATGTGGTTTATGGTTCAGATGGGCTGTGAAATTTTGACTATATGGTGTTTTCGGACTTGTATGAGATAGGGTGACGTATGATCGCTCGAATGTATGCTTGGTAAGGTCATTCAGCTATTGGGTTGTTTCTGGTACAACTCTGAGTCCGCTCGAGGACGAGCGTTTGTTTAAGTTGGGGAAAATGTGACGACCCGGCCCGTCGTCACGGGAATTACCACCCCGTTATTTTGTAAATACATGTTTTATGATTTTATATCAGTGTTAGAGTCTATCGGGTGAGTTAGGAGTGATTGGGATTGGAAATGAGGCATATAGCCTTTGTGAAGGAAACTTGAGTAAGGAAAGTCAACCCGGAGTTGACTATTTAGCTAGAGGGCTCGGAATCGGATTCTGATGATTCGGTTAGTTCCGGAAGGTGATTTGTGACTTAGGGGAGCGATCGGAATTGAATTCGGAGGTCCGGTGTAGTTTTAAGCTTGAATTGGCGAATGTTGAATTTTGGCGAAAACCGGATGGTAGGTGATATTTTGATCCGGGGGTCGGAATGGAATTTCGACAATTTCTGTAGCTTCGTTATGTGATTTTGGATGTGTCCGCAAATTTTCAGGTCATTCGGACATCGTTTGATCGGGTTTTGGATTGAATGTTAGTTTTGAAAGTTTTGAAGAAACTTAGGCTTGAATCCGTGGTTAATTGGTGATTTTGATGTTCAGTATGATGTTTTTATGATTGGAACAAGTTCGTATCATGTTTTGGAGTATGTTGGTGGTTTTCGTTGGGGTCCCGGGGGTCTCGGGATGAATCCGGGGGTCCAAACGGACCATTTTTGGAAGAAAAGAGAAAAGCTAGTTGCTGTCATAAACGCAGCAGACATTTGCTCTCCGCGATCGCGGGGATGGGCATGCGATCGCGTAGAGCTGGGGGCTAAGGCATCGCGATCGCAGGGTAAACAGTCGCGATCGCGTAGAATTAAACCGGTGTTAATCGCGATCGCAGGATAATCTACGCGATCGCGTAGAAGAAGAAATGGGTCCAGGGGAAAGGTGCTACGCGATCGCAGGAATTAAGGACGCGATCGCGTGAACCAAGGTGATTGTGCATCGCGATCGCGTGAAGGTTATCGCGATCGCGTGAGGCCGAGATTTTGAGCATCGCGATCGCGTGATGAAGATCGCGATCGCGTAGAAGGATCAGTTCTGGCAGTGAATTTAAGTCCAGAAACAGAGAGTTACGGGTTTACACCCCAAAACACACATTTGAGCCCTAGAGAGAAGAAAACTCGAGGAAATCACTGAGAAGTCATCGGGTATTCGTTGGAGGTAAGTTTTGTGGCTTAATTACATCATTTTAACATGAAATCCTTGGTTAAATCCCTGTAAATGGAAGATTAAAGGTGGGTTTGAACCCTAGGCCTAAATTTAAGAAAAACACCGATTTGAGTGGGCAAATGGAGTCCGATTTTGGTAAATTTTATATGCCTAGACTCGCATCGAGATGAGGATTCCGAATATGTAATTTTTGTAATTTTTCGACAAGTGTACCAAAAGTCGGGTTTTGACAACTTGTGGGTTTTGATATAAATTGGGTTATTTCGAATGAATTTCGTGAAATTAGCGTATATTGATGCATTCTCTATGATTTTGAGCGGAGTTGGCATCCGAGGAGATTGATTTGCGAGGCAAGCGCAAGGCGGATTGAAGCTTCTACCGGTTCGAGGTGAGTGGTGGTAGTAAATAATGTACTGAGGGTTTGAAACCCCGTACTAGCACTTTACAGTGCTATATTGAGATGAGACACGCGTTCTATGACGGGCGTGGTGACATTGTGATAGGGGGTTCGGACTTAGTCCTTCCCGGCTAATAGAATACTGTGTTGTACGACTGTTAATGAGGTTATAACTGTACCATTGGGCTAATAGCCATGTTTGGGGCCTTGTGCCGATCTGTAGAGCATTAGGGAACCTATAGAGCTAGGTGACCTTTATATCGTGTTGGAAATATACACTCAGCCATAGCTCTAGCTGTATAGCATAATATGAGCCCGTACTAGATGTGTACATTGAGAGAGATTATCTAGGGTGGAATTCCCTGTTCTAGGCTGAGCAGACCTGAAAGGCCAAGTCTATACCGATTGAGATGAGATAGGGTCAAGGACCCACTATGAGATGTTATATTGGGCCTGAAAGGCCAAGTCTATATTGACTGAGACAGGGTCTAGGACCCACTGTGATATATTATATTGGGCCTGAGAGGCCAAGTGCATACTGACTGGGATAGGGTCGAGGACCCATTATGAGGTATTATGTATATAGATACCTATATTGGATCGGACCGCACGCCGCAGTAATGTACATGTAATATACATGTAATATACATGTGAGACGGACTGCACGCCGCAGTATTATTGCGCTTGGGCTGTAGGAGCCCCTTCGGAGTCTGAGTCTGCACACATTCCAGTGAGCGCTGGTATATTATGGGATCGGGCTGCACGCCGCAGCAATATAATTATATATGTATATATATGTATATATATTGGGTCGGACTGCACGCCGCAGTGATATATGGTGGACCTGGCTGCACGCCATAGCACCATAGCGCTTGGGCCTAGGGAGCCCCTCCGAAGTCTGTATACACCCCCGGTGAGCGCCGTCGACGTTAAATGGAGCGGGCTGCACGCCGCAGCGGTATATGTATTGGAGCGGGCTGCACGCCGCAGCGGTATATGTATTGGAGCGGGCTGCACGCCGCAGCATTATACTTACTAATATCCTTATAAATACGTAAATACTTATGTGTTATAGACAAATGTATATGTCTCTATATATTGAGATGGTTGTACACTGTAGTGGTACGAGTGAGGATGTGGTCAGTGTGGGACCCAGTTGAGATGGATATGGACTGGAGATCAGAGAACTCATTGTAGTGATGACTTACCTGTGGGGGTTGCCTTAGAACTGTTTAGTGACAGTACAGGAGTTCTTACTTCCAGTTATTATTTATTATTGCTGCTCACTGAGTTGAAATATACTCACCCCACTCCCCTGCATTTTTTGTGTGCAGATATACAGGTTTAGAAGGGCAGTTGAGCTGTCGCAACTGCTTTATTATTCTCGTTCTGTGGAGACTTCGAGGTAGCTGCCGACGTCCGCAGGACCCGATATCCCTTCCTACTGTCTTTGATTATGAATTGTTATTTCTTTCCGCTCTGAGCTTTGGTTGTAAACCGTATTACACTTATGTTCTGTAGAGGCTCATGACTCTTGACCCTTCGGTCTATGGGAGTTGGTATGCGTTGGGACTTGGTTTCCCCGTTTTTGATATATCCATTACTGTTAATTTACAATTGTTATGTTTAAATGGGATAAGGCGAGCTCATAGCTCTATGATTGTTGTTGATTGGTCGGCTGGCCTAGCAGTGTGCTGGGCGCCATCACGACCGGATTTGGGGTCGTGACAAGATCCTTGTAAGCGACACTGACCTGGTTGCCCAAACCGTGCATGTTCCTGAAGGATTGCTCCAGGCTTTTGACTTTCCGAATAACTTCCTCATGCTCCAAACTTTTGAAGTGCTTTTCCGGTTCTGCCGGGTTATCCCAGTGAGGGGTGTGTGAATGCGGTTCAGGAGCCTTAAAGGTAGGTTCAGGATCGTAACAATGATTGTCATGAATTTGAAAAAGTGGTTCACCGGACGACTTCTGTAAAGTAGAAGGTGGAGGTGCCACGAAAACAGGTGTGACTGGAGGAGGAGTATTTTGTCTAGCTGGTGGAACCTGGGATGTATAAGGGTTTTCCCCTTGATAATATGGATAGATTGGTGCACTTGTCGAGGGATCAATGGGCGGACGCTCTGGAGCTGGTGTAAGAGTAGGAAGGTTTGGTGGTGACTGTCCCCTAGCCCAGGCTAAGTGCATCTCTGTTATTTGCTGTCTCAACCGATCCACCTCATCTTTCATTATCCGTATCTCTGTTTTCTCTCCATCGAGACTTTTGCCGGAACTAGACATGCTTGCTAGAATTGGCCCTTTTGATCTAGTACGGTAATGGTGGCTGGCCAGTATATTCTGTCAAGTCAACTGCTAAACTTTTCTGAAATCGCAACAAACTTGTTAGTTTACTGAGTTTAACGGATATGTTATAGCACGTAGGATGCAATGCACCTAGCCAGTTAACCATATGCGTATTCACCGCATGCGTCATTCCAGTTTTTCTTTTCAATTATCCTTGAAAACCTCTCTTGTTATTAACTTCCATTTTTTTTCTTTTTTTTTCTTTTTTTTTATATATATATACATATACAGTTGTGGTCGAATCTTATGGAGATTGCCTACGTATCATGACCCCGCATGAATCAGACCGAGCGTAGTTCTTGCAAATTAATGCAAGAAATAAAGAGATGTTTATTTGATTATTGTTTTTTTTGAATAAAAATTGTACAGGCCGACTCCAACTACAAACTTGTGTAGGAGATTTCTACAAGAATAAGAATATTTTTGGTGTCACTTATGACTATTTCTACAAAATTGGCCACATAATGGCTTATTTGACAAAATGGCTATTCTTGCAAAATTTATTTAAGAGAGATAAAACTTGAATTTTTTTTTATCCTGTGGCTCATGGGGCATCGTTCGGCATCACCATAAACCAACACAAAACTATTTTTTTCATAAATTGGCCATGTAATGGCTTATTTAGACAAAGTGGCTCTTTTTGCAAATTTTTATGTAAGAAGATGCAAATTCAAAATTTTATCCTGGGGCCTATGGGGCATCGTTCAGCACCGACACAGGCCAACACAAAACTGAGAAAGTTAAAATGCAAAAATGTGGCTATTTCAGCAAAATTTCGGCCATGTAATGGCTTGTTTGATAAAGTGGTTATTTTTGTAAAGTTGAGTGATGACTCAAACTTGATTTTGCGGATACGGCCTTTCGACATTTCCGCGAAGGAATATTTCAAGGCTGTGTCCAAAATTATTTAAAAAAATCCAAAGTGGCTATTCTTGCAAAAACAACCTTCCGGCGTCTTTTGAGGGACGTTCGGCTTATTTTAAGCAAGAATAGCATCACCCGACTTATTTATAACAAAATCAAAAATTTAGACATTTTTTTGGTTATTTTTGCAAACGGGGTGTGAACCCGAACTTGATTTTGCGGCTATGGCCTTGCAACATTTCCACATGGAATATTTCAAGGCTGTGCCCGCACATTATTAAAAATGATTCAAAGTGGCTATTTTTTCAAAAATAACCTTCCGGCGTCCTTTCGGAACATTCGGCTATTTTTTCAAAATGGCATCACTTTGATTTTATTGAAAACTAAAACTTCGACATTTTTTTTTTTAATTTTTTGAAGGGGTGGTTGGACCCGATGAGGGTTGCCTACGTATCCCACCTAATGGGGAGAATCAAACCAGCGTAGTTCGGTCGGATTAGTTGACCAATTATTTCAACAAAATTGTTCCACCTATTTTTCAAATTTTCTTTTCAAACCTTCGACAGGCGTTTCGTCGACATTTCGATATTTTCTATTCTAAAATTTCCTCTCTTTTTGTTTTTCAAGAATTTAGCCCGTAATAATCTAGAACAAATAAATGCAACATATAACATGCTCGGTCTTTTGATTACCGGGTCACCTGTCCTAAACGGACCCAACCCCTGTGTTGAGTCCCCTAAGTCAGAATATGATGCAAATAAACGTCCTAAATCTAGGCTCAATATCCCGATGTTTTCAATGGTACTAGACCGTGTACCCGAGCGGACAACTCGGATCGAGGAGGGGGCTACGTACCGGTGACCCGCGGGATCGTCCGGCTTTGTAACTTATCCTGCCTCTTTTCTTATTTTTGGTATTGACACTAACGGAAAGGGGAGTCTCAACCAGTAAGCACATCCCCGGGGGTAAGAAGAGACGGGTTTTCGGCACAGTTTTATATACAGTTCACGCGATATCAAAGCGGTAAACATATAGCAGTTTGTATATATAGTGCAACTAGTATCAAAGCGGTAGACATGTAGCACATTAATTAAACATATAGTAAAATCAGATATAGACAAAAACAACAACTTAACTGAGCTCGAACTCTTAAACCCTGAACCGAAGTTCCGGGTTACTAATCCCCAGCAGAGTCGCCAGAGCTGTCACACCTCCTTTTTACGCACCCGTGGGGCACGAGGGAGTTTTTCCAATTAAAGGACAATCGAAACGGGATCAATTTATTAAATTCAGAGTCGCCACTTGGGAAAATAATGGTGTCCCAAGTCACCGGTTTGATCCCGAACCGAGGAAATTTATGACTCTATAATATAGTCTGCGAAACTAGAAACCTGGATAAGGAATTCTGTTAACCCGGGAGAAGGTGTTAGGCACTCCCGGATTCCGTGGTTTTAACACGGTCGCTCAACTGCAATTTTTGTTTCTATCTGATTTCTTTATATGTTTTTATTTGTGTGCTCTTATATTCCGCTTTAATTCTTAGAAGAATTGCGACGTCACGAAAACGCATTTCGAGTCACATCGCAACCGGTACGCCTGTGACTTTAGTACGTTTCAGTTTCGCCGAGAGTAAGATTAGGGTCACATAAATGCGCACTCGTATTTAGGAAAGTAATTTGTTTACAAATCATGCCTAATGAGTCTATCGTGTTGATTAACTTTTGGCAAGACCGTGAAATTCGCTAAGCAGTCATTCCAAGTCTAAGTTTTTCACAACAATTTATTTGAAGTCCCCGCAATTTGTGTGTTTTATTTGGAGGCTCGTCACATCTTTATTACAGGCAAGCCTAAAGTAAACTATGATTCTCTATTTTTATTTGTTTCTACATAAAAGAGAAATCCTAATGTTTTACTAAAATTATCCAGAGTTGTTATAATTGAGTTACATGAAATGCCCCTTTGAATTTTAAGCATCGTAACTATGTTATGGGAACCGTACCCATAACCACAATGATTTATTAATCGTGCCTATAGCAACTTCGAATACTCATAATCTGTTATTACCTAAGGTTCAAGAAATCTTTTGGAAAATTAAAAAATTTGACAAGTTATCCTCATTTAAAGAGATTTACAAATTACTGCCTGGGGCCCAACACAAATTATCAATCAAACTAAAGCCACTTCATTAAACAATTATAATTTGAGGTAAGATAACAGAACATACAAGGATTATGCAATGGGTCTTAATTTTAAACTATTCCCCACTTGAAACTAGGCCATCTAAATGGGACTCATGTCCTAGTTCATTCGAAATACCCCAACTGGGGCCAAACATCAGATTGCAAGTGGTTGTGATATTCAAGAATTGTAACGACCCGACCGGTCGTTTTAGAAAATTACGCCCCAATCCCTAACTTAACTGTTCCCCTAAGTTCATTTCTGCCATTTTGGGTTGCGGGGAGAGTCGGTTCTGAAAATTTGAGCATTTTGGGACACTTAGTCCCTAAATAAGAGCTTTGAAGCTAGGAAATGGCCCATAGCCGGAACAGTGTTAAGACGATCTCGGAACGGAAATCCGATGGTTCCATTAGCTCCGTTAGGTGATTTCGGGGTTATGAGCGCGTTCGGAATGTATTTTGGAGGTCCGTAGCTCAATTAGGCTTGAAATGCCGAAGGTTGAAATTTTGGCGAATCCGAACGATAGGTGAGATTTTGATCCGGGGTCGGAATGGAATTCCGATAATTCCTGTAGCTTCGTTATGTGATTTTGGATATGTCCGCAAATTTTCAGGTCATTCGGACGTCGTTTGGTCGGGTTTTAGATCGAATGTGCAATTCGGAAAGTTTTAAGAAATTTAGGCTTGAATTCGATGTGAATTATGGGTTTTGATGTTGTTAGACGTGTTTTGATGATTAGAATAAGTTCGTATCATATTTTGGAACAGGTTGGTGGTTTTCGTTGGGATCCCGGGGGTCTCGGGATGAATCCGGGGGTCCAATCGGGCTATTTCATGCCTTTTAGAAATGATGTTAACTGCTGGTGTGTGCTGCAGACGAATGCTCTATGCGATCGCAATGGGCTGATGCGATCGCATAGAAGGTTTTGGAGAGGCCAAGTATTTGTTCTATGCGATCGCGGGCAAGGTTATGCGATCGCATAGTTCTGCAAAGTTGTTCTCTGCGATCGCGTACAGCCCTATGCGATCGCATAGTGTATAGAGAAGAGGGGTCCCAGGTCCAGCTTTTGTTCTATGCGATCGCGGAGCAGGGTATGCGATCGCATAGGTATATTTTGGTAAACATTGCGATCGCATTTAGGACTATGCGATCGCATAGAGTAGTTTGGCGAGGGTCGAAATTTGTGCTATCGCAACAGGGATCATGCGATCACATAGAGTAAAAATGTCTGGCAGTGATTTAAGTCCAGAACAGTCAACCCGCGACCCTCATTCGCAAAACGCCATTTTTGAGCTCCAAGAGAGGATTTTGAAGGGGAAACGCTGGGATATCATCGGGAGATCATCGGGGGTAAGTCTCTTGACCTTAATTCGTTGGTTTATCATGAAATCCATGATTATTTCACCGAAATTGGAAGATTAAAGGTGGGTTTGAGCCCTAGGCCTAAATGTTAGAAAATCTTTGATTTGAATGGGCAAACGGAGTCCGATTTCGATAAATTTTATATGCACGGACTCGTATTGAGATAAGGAACCCGAATATATATTTTTCGTGATTTTTCGATAAGCGTACCGGAAGTCGGGTTTTGGCAACTTGTGGGTTTTGGTGAATTTTGAGTTATTTTGATTGGGTAATGCCCAATTGGCCTATTTTGACGTGATTCTATTGATTTTATCAGATACTACACTTGTGGAGGCCGACATTCGTGGCAAGAGGGTTATTACTTAGCGGTTTTGTACCGGAATTGAGGTAAGTGGCTTGTTTAACCTCGTGTGGGGGAACTTTCACCCCTAGGATATTATGTGATAGTTTAAATGCCTTGTACGCGAGGTGACGGCGTGTACATGCGCTGGTTGTTGTAACACACACTTTACTTGAATTGTCTGATCAGTGATATTCCTGCTCTTAGCTGATAAAAGCGTTACCATTACCCGGTATTACTTAGAAAAGCATGATTAGCTAGGATTCAACATGTTTAATTGCCTAGTTGATTTACTTGAACTCTTGATAAATTGTTGGCACTAATTTTGATGAAGTTGTAATTTAACATATTATATTCTCTCTGTGTGTTTTATTTATTTGATGTGTTTGTGGACTGCGGGTTCAATTCCCGGAGATCCCAGGGCTGTGGGTTCGATTCCCAGAGACCCGGAGTGATATTGTTTGTGGACTGCGGGTTCGATTCCCGGAGACCCAGGGCTGTGGGTTCGATTCCCAGAGACCCGGCGTGATATTGGTAGGGACTACGGGTTCGATTCCCGAGACCCTGAGTTATTAGTAGGGACTACGGGTTCGATTCCCGAGATCCTGAGTTATTGGTAGGGACTGCGGGTTCGATTCCCGGAGATCCTGAGTTATTGATTATTACGGGTTCGATTCCTGGGTTCGATTCTCGGAGACCCAGAGTTTATTGATATATTTATTGAGATACGGACTGCGGGTTCGATTCTCGGAGATCCTGAGATATTGAGATAAGGGTTGCGGGTTCGATTCCCGGAGACCCATAGATACTGTTATTAGGACTGCGGGTTAAATTCCCTGATATCCTGAGTTGTTGGATATAGCGAGGGACTGTGGGTTCAATTCCCATAGGTTCTGGACTTGCTGGTTTGAGTTTATGTTGTGTTGGTTACTTGTAGTTAGCTAATCATAGTCGGTTGCAGTAATTACTTCATTGTTGTTATTTCAGATTCATTCTTACTTATTCTTGCTTATTACTATTTTGATCATTATGTTATTATTTTCTCGGTAGGGCCCTGACCTTCCTCATCACTACTCCATCGAGGTTAGGCTTGGCACTTACTGAGTACCGCCGTGGTGTACTCATGCTACTCTTCTGCACACTTTTGTTGTGCAGATCCAGGTACATCAGGACAGGCCCATACTAGGTGATATCGGCAGCACACTTGGAGACCTCGAGGTATGATCTGCTACGTCCGCGGATCCGGAGGCCCTCCTTCTATTCTGATAGTTCTAGTAGATGTTTTCCTTCATTTCGTTGTTTTAGATACTCTTTACACATAGAGCCACAGTTGTATTTCTTTTAGTCTGTGTTACCCGTGGGATTCCGGGTCTTGGTGGTATTTTTATGCAGTGTGTTGACGAGTGTATGTGCCAAGCGGCACGGATTACATTCCTATTTATATCATTTTCCGCTATTTCTTGTTTAAAGTTCATAAACTTGTACATTCCGCAAAGTGTTAGGCTTACCTAGTCGTGTGGACTGGGTGCCGTCACGACATGTTCACGATTGGTGAACTAGGGTCGTGACAAGAATTCTCTATATATTGTAATAATTTCCATGTACATTCGATACTACTTTGAAAAAAAGAAATTTGAAACATGTGATGAAACAATTAATTGGTATGCAAAGCTAACAAATCTTGATTTATAAACTGATAAACAAAGCTAGCATGAACAATCTTAAACAGGTTATCTTATGCTCCTTTTTTAACGCACTGCCGGATATTCGCCATGAAGCGATCTAGAGAAAGATTCAGTAACCATTCTTAAGAGAGTGCTCAAAACCTTACAACATAAAGTTAATCAAATTTCCTTCTAGCCAAGGATGCGGGAAAGATGTGAGGATTACTACCGTAGCTCTATTTTGACTTTTATTAGACTCTGACACTTAAAACATAAGCTACTTAGACATATGTTACTACATATTTACTACATTGAATAACGAAAGAAAAGGGAGGAGAACAAAGAAGCTAAATGGACTAAAATAAGGATATGAAATCAAATTTCAAACATCATGCGATCTTTATTGATTTCAGCGTAGGAGAAACATCATCTTCCATATAGAATGGATTCAAACTGCAATGGTCAAAATAAAGATCAAATGAGTACCTGAAGTTTCAGAACAGGAGGAAATACTGATCAGTACAGCAGGAGTGATGACCAACAACAGCAACACACACAAGCAGTGAGCAAGGATTGAAATAGAGCCCCGGAACCAGATTTAATAAAAAAAGAAAACCAACAGCAACTTCTAAAAATCAGCAGTTCACGAATTGTTCAATAGCTTGAAATCGAATCACCAAGTTGATCTAAAAATACGCTCGAATACCCTCAATTAAATCAACATACACTAGACCCAATCAAATCAATATAAGCCAACCAAATATTGTTCATAACCCGTCAGACATGGATTCACACTCACAACCAAAAGATTACCAATACTTAACTAACGAGTATTCAGTCAAGACAAAAACTTGCAATGAACTAGAAGAACAAATGGAATTTTGCCCTCTCACTGTCTCCTATCCAGGTCTTTTATGCTCAGAAGAGTCTGTTCTCTCAAGGTGTGTGTGTGTCTCTGTGTATATCTCTCACCTAAGGTGTCTATCCGTATGTCTATCTTCTCTACTCTCACTGTCTCTTACTCAAAGGCTCACCCAAATCTCCCCTCACTCTTTAAGTGTCTCCCTCAAAATCCCGTCTAAGCCTGTGTCTATATCTGTGTCTATATCAATCTCCAGCCTGCTCTCTAAGAATCTGTGTCCTCTTAAACTCCCTCTGCCTACTGTTTTATAGACCAAAAATAGAACATCCCCCCCCCCCCCTTTCCCCTGCACATGCCTCTCTTTAACCTTTTAATCACCCCCATGTGTTTTCCTGATTTACAGCTCTTAAGAGCACCTAACAGTATTAAAAACTAATTTCTGACCCTTATATTCTCTGCCTAGCCCTGACACTGGTTTTAACACTACCATATGTCCAAGTATGGAGCCTTTCTGTTAAAAATTCCCTAAGTGTAAAGCCTAGGTGGATACCTGCTGTCCAGCAGGTTCCACCGACCTAAGGCATGTGCACTACACTATTGATTTCATAAAGCTTCTATCAGGTATAACAAACAACAACTACTAATTCAAATACGCAGACCCGAACAAACAGTCATAGAGTTCAATTTAGACAAAACGAGCCACTGCCCGAGATTTCACACAAACAAACTCTACGAGATTAGACGACGATATTCAATTAACTATAACACGTAACATGGATAACAAATTAACCGATAAAACGGTGATTCTAAAAATCTCGGCAAAAATGAAGCTAAGTATTCGACGACGCTAATCGTCGCGAATACGTATTCCACAACATACGTAATCAAATAAATCAAAACAGAAAACAATTGATAAGAAGAAGAGACAAAAGTCTTTGAGTTTGGGAGAAGAACAGAAATAAAAAATAAAAAAAATATAAAAATAACAGAAATTAATCAACAAATGACAAATGTATACAAACAACAGAATGAAACAAACGAACATAAATGAGAAAGAAAGAGTACCTTTAGAATTCGGGCATGGACGAACCTAGGCTAGTTTCTTGAATCGAACCCCTTTTTTTTTAGGTCGAATGGACTTTAATCGAGTGTTCTTTACTAAGAACACTGCGACTAAAGTCAATTAAACCCCAAATTAAACTCTAATTTCGGACGACCCCCCTCCATGTTTGGTTTTCTAGGGTTCTTGTTCGAATTGGGGTTTGACTATTTCCGGTCGGATTCGAATGGAGTTGGGTGTGGATATGGACTCAAGGTAGTTGAATGGTCCTAGGGTGTAAAAATGGTTGGGTTTGGGTGGCCGGCCATGGTGTTGCCGCCGGTTCTTTTGGGTAAAGAAATGGTGGCGGCTAGGGTTCGTTTGATGAGAGAAGATGAAGAGTGTCGTTTGGTAAGAAATGAAAGGGAAAAACGGGTTTGGGGGGGTTTTGGGTGATTAAAAGGTAAGGATTTAATCATGGCCGTTGGATCATGAAAATCCAACGGCCCAGATCAAATGTTAAATAAAAATGGGGTTGGGTCGGGCAGACCGGGTAATGGGGCGGTTTTTTTGCATTTGGGTCACTGAAGGGTTATGGATTTTAGCCCAATTCGTCCCATTAAGTAGTGTATTGTATTTCCCTTTGTATTTTTTGGTATTTTATTGTATTTTCGATTTTGTTTTGTATTTTCTATATTTTTCCTATCTTGTAATTATTTGGAACTAATTAAAACTAACTAATTACCTCTTTTTTTTTGACAATTTTCAATTTAAAAGACTAACTAATTTTTCTTTAATTTGTTAGAAAAAGAATTAATTTCCTAAAGACGCAAATTTTTGTATTTTCATTTATCACACGCAAATAACATGCAAAACAACTAACACAAAATTTAGAAAAACAAGGAAAAATCATTTATTTTGAATTTTATAAGAATGACTCATGTGTAAGGTAAAAATCACATGCTCACACTAATAATTAAAACAAAAAATTATTTTTTATATTTTTTCAAAATTAAAGTAACTACAAAATGTTAATGAAACTATTTTTTTATTATTTTCGTTTTTATAAAAAGATAAAAATATAAAGTACTATTTTTTGTATTTTTTAAGTTTAAAAATGACTACGAAACATTAATAAAACTATATTTTTGTTATTTTTCATTTTTACGGTAAAAATAAAGTAAAAGAGTCAAATTTAGTTAAAATAGCTATATTAAAACTAAACTAAATATTTTACGCTGAAAAATATAAAAAATCTCGGGGAGGGTCAAAAATCACGCGTTTACACCCATCACAATTGGCTTATGGTCAACATCCAAATATTTTTTATCTTAGAATTTAGATATGCGGTATATATTCCCATTGCTCTAGCACAACGCACAAAGATGGGTCATCAAAGAAGGTTAGGGGTATATCTTGGGTTGAATCTCCTTCTATTATTAAATATTTGGAACCCATGAAAGGAGATCTACTACGACAAGAATTGTTGATTGCCATTTTGATGAATCAACTTTCTCAAAATAAATGGGAGAGAATAAGCAACTGAAAAAGGAGATACACTAGAATGCATTATCACCATCTTATTTGGATCCTTATACATATCAATGTGAATTGGAGTTTCAAAAGATAATTCATTTGCAAAGTATTGCAACCTACCAAGGATTACTAAATCTCAAATTTCAGCTGCAAATGCTCCAATTCGAGTTGATGTTCTTGCAAGACAATCTGTCATAGCAAATGAATCTAAATGTAACAACTCAATCGGTCATTTTCTGTATTTGCGCCCCGTTTTCCCTTTTAATGCTTTACACATTTGTATTTTTGGTTTTATGACTTGTGGGGTGAGTTAGTTTTGTTCCGGGAAGGTGATGAGTTACTTTGGACCATATGGTTCTTGGCTTGGAAGGTAGGTTGTTTATGTTAACCAATATTTGAATTTTGTAAAAATGACCCCGAAATGGTACTTTGATGGCTCTAATAGCTTTGTATCGTGATTTTGGATGTGTGCACATGCCAGAAATCAAATTCAGAAGTCCGTATGTTGATTTGTATTATTTTACCAAAAATTGGCATATTTGATAGTAGGTTGAATTTTGGCTATCAAGGTTAGAATTTAGTTTAGGACTTGAAATAGGCTCTTATACTATTTAGAACTTATCTGCTAAGTTCGATATCATTTGGAGTTGATTTGATAGAATTTGGATGCTTGGTTGCAATTTTAGAAGTTCTTGAACTTTCTTTGAAATTCATGCTTTTTGAATATCAGATTTTTTGCTCTAGATGTTATTTTTGTGTTTTGATCACGCGAATAAGTTTGTATGTTGTTTATACTTGTGTAGATATTTGTAGCCCCGAAAACTTGGATAAGTTTCGGACATGATTCGAAATGATCTAGACTAAAACTAGAATTTGCTGGCGCGATGGTGCTTTGATGCCGCAATTGCAAGCACCAACCTCGCAATTGTGAAGTGGGAAGGGACAGCCTGATGTTGCATTGCACCTCTTTTCCTTGCATTTGTGAAGTTAGCGAGCCTGGGTTTGGGTCATATTTGCAATGACTTGGTCGCTTTTGTGATGTGAGTCAACTTAGCAATTGCGACTTCTATTGAGGTTGTCAGGGTTCACAATTGTTGTCCCTGATTTGAAATTGTGATGGTTCGCAAATACAAATCCTATGTCATAAATGCGACATCTGCAACTGAACAAAAGGGTTGGGAGTCAAGATTTTTCATCATATTCTCTTATTTTAGAACCCTAGACTCGATATGAAGTGATTTGGAGATGATATTTTCATCCACAAATATCGGGTAAGTATTTTAATCAATTTTCAACTATATTTCATGATTATATCTTAGATTTGACATTGAATTTATGAGAAGGAAAAACTGGGGATTTTGGTCAAACTTTTAAAAAATGAAGATTTGAGTTTTGAGAGTCGATTTGGACTCGGATTAAAAAATAAAATACATATATGGACTCGTGGGGTTATGAGTAGTCAAATCTACCCTTGGACCTGGGTTTGACCGGACATGCCTGAGATTTACTTTTGTTTACTTTGTGGGAATCCTGTAAAGACCAAAGCTTTATTGTTTATAATTGATTTCCCTTGCATTGTTTGAAGATAATAAGTTACTTTTGGTTAGATTTGAGCCGTGTGAATGCAAATTTTAGGAGAAAAGTTATTTTCAAAGGTTGATTTGACATTGTTGAGTTAAATATCTTATGTAAATTCTTATGAGGGAACCACCCCTTAAGATTTGGGTTGATTGTGCTATTTGTGTTATATGAAAGACGTGTACGCGAGGTAATGTGTGCTGCATATACGGGTTATATGTGGTATTGAATAATTTAGGTTATTTAGACTCTTTCCATGCCTTTAATTAAATTGTAATAACAAGTTTTACTAGAGAAATGCCACTGTATTCTCTACACCATGGGTATTGTGGAGACAAGCGAAGTTGCTTTTACTATATTCCAACTGTTAGGAGCAGCGTATCAGTAGTGCCAGGATTATGAGGAAGGTAGCGTAGCCGATGCAGATTCACTCACTTGGGCTCAGTTTTTAGAGATGTTCTTGAGAAAATTTGTTCCCAGGCCCTTTGGGACGCATGGTGCATGGAGTTTGAGCATATGTGCCTGGGTGCCATGTCAGTGCTAGAGTATGTTATCAAATTCACTGAGTTGTCCTGACATGCACCTTCCTTGGTTTCTACAATCAGAGAGCGAGTCCGTAGATTTATCGAGGGACTTAACTATGGTGAGTTGTCCCGACATGCACATTCCAGAATGTTTAAGTATCAATTGGATGCATTTTTGAAGTTTGAATGTTTGAGAGTTTAAAGAAAGGTTTCGATCGTTAATACATAGTTTTGATATTGTTTGGTGTGATTTGAGACCTCAAGTAGGTTCATGTTATGTTTTGGTACCTGTTGTTGTGATGGGATGGGGTCCCCGCGCCCTCGGGTGTGTTTCGAAATGGTTTCGGACCAAGTTTGGATGATTTTGTTGCTGCTAGTGTGTTTCACCATCATGAAGATTGTCCCGGGATCGCGAAGAAGAAATTAGAGGGCGTAGGTGATTGCCCAAAGTGAACACGAAGATGGGTTCGCGATCGCATAGGTTGGCCTGGCAGTACTTCGCGAACACAGAGGCCCAACCGCGATCGCGATGAGGAAAAATGGAGGAAACACGACATGAGGTCTTTGGCCTACGCGAATGCGACATGGGAATCACGAAGGCGGGACATTGGGTAGTGATGCATTGCGAACTCAATCTCCAGGCTGCAAATGCAAATAAGGGTTATTATGGTAGTGACAACTTGGCCTTCGCAATCGCGAATAAAGGAATTCAGGGCAGACTTGTTTTAAATCGGGGGTTTGGCTAATTTTCACCTCAAATCTTCTATGGAAACCAACTTTGGAGCGATTTTCGGGTGTCATTTTCATCATCAATCTTAAGGTAAGTTAATTCTACACATTGTGAGTTAATTACATGGATTATATGTGGATTTAGACGTGAAAAGTTCTGAAAATTGTTGGATTTTTGTAGAAAAAACTATAAATTATATTTTTTTTGGATTTTGACCATAAAAGTGGACATGGAATTAAGAATAAATTATGTATTTGAGTTCGTGGTATTATGGGTAAGGATTATCTTAAAGAATTTTCACAATTGTGGCATGTGGGCCCAATGGTTGACCTTGTTGACTTTTCGGGCGGAGTTGAGAATTTATTATAAATTTTTAAGTTATACGCATTAGAGTATATTTTGATTGATTTTCACATTGTTTGACTATTTTCATATCGATGGGCTTTGGTTTGAGGTATTAGAGAAGCATGGAGCCAGTTACGGAACTTCGCAGTGAGGTAAATGTCATGTTTAACCTTGTGAGGAAGGGGGAAACTACCCCCTAGGTGATGTAATTATTATGTTTACTAATTGTGGGTACTATGTATGCGCGATGTGACGAGAGTCCGTACATAGCTAAAGCATGTTCATTTTCGGGTAAACTTAGGACTTTATCATGTAATATTTAAATTGTTTGAACTCATTTGCCAGCTTAAGTAATTAAAATTATAATTAAAATTGATTTAGAAACATATGTATATTAGGTTGAGTTTCATCAACTTGAGTTGGTTTCAAGATATTTGATAAACATGAAGGGGTAAAATCACTATTATGCACTTGTATTTGTATTGTAAACACGTGACTCGTAATTCTATAAGTTTCTTTCTATCTTGTGGAGTAGGCTGAACGCCTCGGCATTATAATAGATGCATCTATGGTTCGTGCCGGTCGACCCTCAACAGCATACCCTTTATTCCTAATTGGGTTGTACGACCTCGGCATAAGCGTGCGGTATATCGCTAGCAGTCCCAATACTCACGAGATCTTACTGATGCATGGCATCTTATATGTTATTCCTTATCTGTTTGATACTGGCACTTAATACATCTAAGTTATTGAGATAGAATACGAGACAAAGGAACTTATATCTTTAAAAGAAGTTTTGGAAGATTATGTAACTTAGAGTTTTACCCTATTATTTTTGTGGTGCTTCATATCTGCTATGATTTATCATATTGCTTTATTGGACCTCTAATAAGTGTTGTATTGTCCCCTCGTTACTACTTCTCTAGTGTTAAGCTAGATACTTATTGGTAGGGGTGTGTATTCGAATCGGTTTATCGATAAATCAAATCGATTATTTGTTATCGGTTTATCGATATCTATTTTGAAATTTTCCTTATCGATTTTAATTTCGATTTTGTCCTCTTCCGTTATCTCTTTATCGATAAACCGATAAGATATAATAAAAAGACAATTTTTTTACTCTTTCCTTTATCCTAAGTCTCTAACCCTATTATTTCCTCTGCCATATTTAAGGAATGATCATATTTAAAGCTCAAGAGAATGAAGTTCAAATTAATTGAAAATAAAATTAGTCGCGATGATGTATTTTTTTAATAGTGTTGGAGTATTAGTGGCATACATTTGATCCCTTACTTTAGTAGTTTAGTTTCATTGCATGCGCTCGTTGATACAATTTTTATGTTATAAATGGTGTTTGTCTTATTTTAGCTTCTTCTTTTTTTCATATTAATTAGGCGTGTTATAGCAATATACTTTTCATGGAATCCTGCAATTTTTTTTATTGGTGTAATCGATAACCGAATCGATAAGCCCCAAAAATCGATAAACCCCCAAAATCAAAACCTTATTGAAAAGATAACGATAAGCATATGTAAAATCATTAACCGATAAGTAATTATTGATAAGGATCAAAATCGAATTGATAAATCGAATGCACACCCCTACTTACTAGGTACGCGTTGATATACATACTCATGCTACACTTCTGCACTAATTGTGCAGGATCTGACAGATTCATTTGGTGGTCATATTGGCACATAGACACAGTTGTTTAGGAGACTTTTGGTGAGCTGCATTCCAGGCTACGTATCGTATCCCACAAAGTCTCCATCGTACTAGTTACTATATCCTGTCTTATTTACATTTCAAACAGATATTGTATTTTATTGTACTCCTTAATAAATACTCATGCACTTGTGATACCGGGGTTTGGGGATACTCTAGTGATTGTTATGGTTCGGCTTAATATTGTTATCTTTTATTTTATATCTTACTAATATAGTAAGTATCCAGTCTAACCTCGAAGGAGTAGTGACGAGGGGTCGACTCCGATACTTACTATGGACCAATAATAAAAAATTGATAATAAAATTAAACTTGGATTATATAGAGCGGTTGTAAACTCAATAACATGAAGTAAATAAACAATTTTTTTATTAGTAGGAAATTTCCAATTTTTTTTTTCTTCATCATTTACTACTTGTATCTCATGCCAATGAAGCAATATCAATTGTTATAAATTTAAGGCAATCAATTAAATCATGCGCAAATCATGTCGAGGTCGTATGACCCGATCCAACATAAATATTTAAATTGTGCACTGCCGAGGGTCGAACGATATGAACCATAGATGCATCTGTCTGCTACTGAGGCGTTTGGCCCGCTCCATAAAAGAAAAAATACATTTAAAACATCCAATTCAAGATTTACTAAGGGGCAATTATTCAGGGAAATACAAATTTTCATTAACGGTCAAGCAAATGAAGTTTAATCTTTTACAAACTGTTTAATCAAGTTCTCAATATGATTTAAGCAAGTAAATTAGCAAGTAAAGTGCAACACTGCAAGTATACATGATTTGGGTCCTAGACTACCCGAGAATAACAGTAGCTATGCACGGACTCTCGTTACCTCATGCGTACGTATCCCCCACAAATAGAAACACATATTAAATCAATTCACCTATGGGGTTAATTCCCTCTTAAAATGTTAGAAAAGAGACTTACCTCGCTCCGAAATTCCATAACCGGCTCCAACACCTTTCCAACAACTCAAACGGACGTTCATCACTCCAAGACTAGTCAATAAATGTGTAAATCCATAAATATAGACTTTAATATTCATTATGATCCAATTGACAATAATTTCCAACTCCGCTCAAAAATTCGATAAAATTACCCTCGGGCCCACGTGTCCGAATTCCGGAAATTTTCGAAAATAAATTTTACCCATAACACCACGAACTCAAATATATAATTTATTCTCAATTTCATGCCTAAATTTGTAGTTAAAATCCAAAAATACCAACTTCTAGGTTTTATACCAAAAATCCCAATTTCTACAAAATTTTCATGAATTTCCATGTTAAAATAAATATATATTCCAATTATTTACCTTGCAATGGGTGGTAATGACTTACACTTGACATAGATGAGAAAACTCTCCCCTCCAAGAGATCTAAAATATCCAACCAAATGAAAAATGGGAGAAATAAGCAGAACCTCCATTTTTAAAACTTCACTACCCAGGAGACCCTCCTTCGTAAACGCGGCAATCCCCTCGCGTTAGAGAAGGCCAAACGTGCATTGCCTCTAGTAATTACTCTTCGTGTTCGCGGTCTCACAGCCACGTTCGCGAAGGCTAAGCACTTCCAAGCCCTAGCTCCCTTCCTTCTTCGCGTTCGCGACCACTGCGTCGCGTTCGCGTAAGCTTGCTCTAGTCCTTTTCCGTATTCGCGATCCCTGCATCACGTTCGCGTAGAACAAAAATCTTAGACTTAATTTTCTTCTTCGAACGTGTGATACCATTTACATTCGCAAAGACAACACCAGACACTAGCATTAGTTGTTGCAAAATAGGGGGAAAGGGGCCCAAAACCACTCCGAATCAGAGCCGAGGCTCTCGGGACTCCGTCCAATCACACCAACCAGTACCAAAATATGACACGAACTTGATCGAGGCCTCAAATCACATAAAATAATATCAAAACCATGAATCGCACCCCAATTCGAGCTTAATGAACTTTAGAACTTCAAACTTCTACATTTGATGCCGAAACCTATCAAATTACATCTGATTGACCTCAATTTTTTCACACAAGTATTCGACATTATAGACCTGCTCTAACTTTAGAGATTGTAATCCGACCCCAATATCAAAAAGTCCACTCTCGGTCAAACATCCCAAAAAAATTCAAATTTCTAACTTTCGCCAAATGATCCCGAAATGACCTACGGACCTCCAAATCCTTCCAAATACGCTCCTGTGAACAAAATTACCTTACGAAGCTATTTCCCATACTCATAATCCCAAACAAACATCGGTAATATTGAAATGCACTTCAACCCAATATGAAATTCTTTCAAAATGTCAACTTTCACAATAGGCACCGAAATGCTCTCGGGTCATCCAAAGCCAGATCTAGACATATGCCTAAGTCCAAAATCCTCATATCAGCATGTTGGAATCTTTAATTCTGATTTTGAGGTCATTTACTCAAAAGTCAAACCTTAGTCAATTTCTCGAACTTAAAGCTTCCGAAATGAAAATTTTCTTTTGAAATCAACTCTGAACTTCCCGAAACTCAATTTCGACTATGCATAAAATCCATAATACCTAAAGTAAAGCTACTCATGTCCCCAAATCAGTGAACGATATACTAGAGCTCAAAATGACCGATGGGAATGTTACATATTGGGCGCCATCATGACCTTATCGGGTTTTGGGTCGTGACAGCTTGGTATTCGAGCTTTAGGTTTACATGGATCTCACGAGTCATGATCAAGTCTATTAGAATTTTGCGGATCAGTGCAAAAATATGTGTACTTATCTTTGAGAGGCTATAGGGTTGTTAAGAGCACTTTCTTCCTTGATTCCTCATCGTACGATTTTATTCCGTCAGACCGTATGCCTTTATTTTTTCATAATAAATCTTATGCAACGTGGAGCAGTTGTTATCAATGGGGCACCGAGGAGTTGTAATAGTACTGTAGATGTGGTGTAGGATGTTTCTCCCTGCATATTTGATTGGGCTATTTTCATCACCTCGTGGAGGGATGCTATATCATTTCAGCGCAATAATTAGTATTGCCTGCGATTTTGTAACTATGCATGGTGCATTATGATGTTCATGAGTGATTATCGCGCAATGTTGGTATAAATGGTAAGGTGTTTATTTATGTGTAGTGTTAATGAATGACTCGAAAAGAGGACTACTCGGTTCATGGTTTAAAGGTTCGAAATTTAATTCAAGCGGATGAAAGGCAATCAGTCTATGGATGTTCGGGCTTCGGTTGATGGAGAAAAGAGACTTGATATTTTTTAGCGTGATGGAATTCTCATTTGTGATATGGTGTCGTCGTCCTTGTTTGAACGCATTAAGGCTCGTCGGCATTATGATATTCTTTGATTTACCTTCGGGCCAGGGCATTGTAAAATGGTTCTTTAGAAACGGTTGTGAGAGATGGCAGTGTGTACTGATTTCATAATCGAATAGGCATTTCTAATGTTGGTGGCTCGAGAAATATAATCTTCGAGGAGGCTTAGAGTTGGTAGAAATTTATTAGTTCAGGTGCTACAGAGATGGAATTTTTATTTGATTTGGGCAGCAAATGATGAGGAAGGACATGATGGGAAGTGTCTCAAGGTGGTTGAATTGCTAGTAGGTCAAGTATGAAAAATAGAGGTTGATAATTTGCTTAAAGGAGATGATTTAACCGAAGTGGGAGTGGTAGAGTAACATATAGATTTTGTGGTAAGATAACCACATACTTTGAGGAAGTTTAGAGTGGTCTAGGGATCATGGTGGTCAATGACTGAGTTTATAAATTTCATTTGGAACGATGACTTCTATACTGAGAAAGATTGAACATGACATATATGAGTTTGCTTGAAAGGAGGAGGGGTGTGAAATGCTTGCTTAACGTTTTTTTTGCAACCTGATTTCAAGTTTGGAACGTATTATTGGACTTTCAGTGGATACTAATGGGAATGAACAAGTCAGATCACGTGCGCCAATGCGCTAAGATGACCACCAAATGAATCTCTCAAATCCTGCACGGAGAAGTGTAGCATGAGTATATAAATCAATGTGTACCCAGTAAGTATCTAGCCTAACCCCGAAAAAATGATAATTAAGAATATGAGTTTGAGAAATGAGAGATGAGTGAAGAAATGAAGGGGGTGTATTTATAGTTTTTTTAAATGGCTAAATTAGTAATTATAAAAAGTATTATTTTTTTTAAAAAATGCCCAAAAGGGCTATTTGTGCATTCCAGGCGATGAGCAATGGCCAAAATGCAGCTCATCATTGCCAATGGTCATAACACCTTTAACACAAAAAAAAATATATACATTTCTAGCCGTTAAACCAGTACGGTTAACCGGTTCAACAATAACTTTTGTTGATCGGGTTTGACCGGTCTAATTAACTGGATCTATTTTGATGAATGGATAAACCCCCTAACCCATCCCACCGCCCCCTAATTACCGGTTCGGGTTTCAACCGGCATGGGACGGTCTAGAAACGGGTCAATCAGGCCCCTTTGATAGACTTATACGGGATAAAATTAGGTATGTTGTTGTTGTTGTTGTTGTTGTAGTCATGAAGAAAATATTAAGGATTTCTTCATGCTTTTTAGCTGTCTTCATCACTCCAACTTCCAAAAACATTATTTTTGTGAAATCCTCTAGAGGCTTTTCTTTTTAGTCTGGTTATTTAGCTTGTACATAACCATATTTGCCACATTTAAAATATTTTTTATCGTTCTTATATTGTTCATTGTATTGTTTGGTTATTCTGAAAGATATTCTTCCTTTTTTGGTGTTCCTATATCTTCTCATTAGTCTATTGGTTAGTTTTGAAACCATAGCGATTTACTCTTCTAAAGCCCCAACTTCATTGTCATTATCGTCTTCATATCCTTCAATCGAGGTTTTGAAAGTGACAATTTTCTTCCTTTTTCTTATCCTTATTTTTTTAGATGTGTTTCTCCACGCAATTCATTATAGGACATCTTATCTAGATCTTGAGATTCGAGTGCAAATACTTTTGTTTGCCATGTAGTAGTAGACTTAGGGTTCTTCAAACTTGTTCACCATTCGAGTATGGTCTTCCAAAAGCTTTCAGATCTTTAATGATTTTACTGAATTGGGCAAACATTTTATCAATGAATTTACCCTCTTTTATTTAAAAAAGGTTCATAGTCATATATCAACAAATTTATCCTTGTTTCCTTGACTTTACTCGTCCCTTCATAAGTAACTTCTAGCTTATCCCATATTTCTTTAGCCATATCACAACTTGAGATCTTCTCATATTCTTCTCCACTGATAACACTGTATAGAAGATTCTGTGCCTTGGCATTAACTTGTATTACTGTCATTTTCTCATCAAAGTAGTCATCTATATCCATTGAATTAGTAGATGTTTGGCCATCTATTTTTTTGTCATATTTTATTGTTGGAATTTGATAATCTCCCTTTTTTATTACACGCCATACTTTGAAGTCATAAGATTTTGCGTAGATTTTCATGCGAACCTTCCAATGTGAGAAATATTGTTCGTTGAAATATGGTGGTCTCGCCTGTGATGTACCTTATTGAAACAGTACTATAATAGTTACTTGGTTTAACATGGTCTTTTCTAACTGGTTGTAAAGCAAAAATGAATGTGTGAGACCTGCTCTAATACAAGAGGGGTGGTGAATTGTCATCTTGTCTTTTTGTGACTAAATAGTTGACTGGTTAACTAATTAGTCGATTAGAATTTTATGCAAAGTAAATAGTAAAGATAGAATGTAAAAATATAAAAGTAAATGATACCAAATATTTTTATACTCATTTGGTTCAATGCGAATCCTAGTTCAGTCCCCTTGGACTTCAAGGGGGTTTATCTGTTTAAAGTTCCTTATTTTTTTTCGGTGCAAGTGAGTTGATATTGTCAAGCATACACCAACTGATTCTCATAAACAAGTAACTCTCTATGTTTTTAATATAATGCCTCACCAATAATTTTTTTCACTTTCTTCTGTCCACTATTTATATAGTAAATCTAGAGTAGACTATGATACTTGTTTGGAGTAGAACAAAAAGCTTGAGGTTGGTTCGATCAAAGTATGTTTCTTCTGTTGGGTCTTCAAGTGTATATATACATCTAGAGAGAAGATCTATTAAAATGGATCTTGGTTGGAACATATCTTTGAGACATAGGCAACCCAAAGAAATTGATCCTTGGAGTGAACCTTAATTGACTCCTTCCAAGAATAAGACTAGAGTTGTCCTATAATTGATCCTTGAAGCTCGATATGATTGGCATGCTTCCCTTGAATGGCATAACTGATTGGCTTTGTAAATCTCCCATATCTTTTTCCTTGACGTTCGTGATTGATGATCAATAGTAGATTTTTCGTCTGGATTGATTCTGCTACCTTAACTTTCATTCTTTGGATAACTTTCTGGATCCTAAGTTAGTTAAGATTGACTTTTTTGATCCCAAGTTGGTCAGATTGGCTTTCTTGATCTTACTGCTTCGCAATTTCCATTTCTGAGAGATCCCATTCTTCTCCTTGATTTTGATTGCTTGCAATAAGATTAAGTTTCTTTTCATCATTAAAACCAAATCTAACAACCGATTCATCGAAAAATTTACTACTGGTGCACCACTTGACATGAATTGTCTCTTGGTCTATTGGTTATGTACTTGATTTTGCTCTAAGAGGTCAAAGGTTCAAAACTCAACTAGCATATAGAGCTTTTCTAACCTAAGATTCAACAAAATCAATAGACTAAAGTTATTTCTTATCTAGACGTATGATATTAAAGTTATTATTCCCATTCTTCTATAAATTACGATATCGTTTACAAAAAATTATGTGTACGTAGAGGCTATGACAAATAGCTAAGTAACTGTTAGTAGTGACATTAGAAAATTACAAAATTATGGAAAAAAATAGTCGTTTTGTTAATTGGTTTTCCTATTAAAGAATAGAGACACATTAATTTTTGTGACATCTAGTATTATTTGTTATAAAATAATTTTACTTTTTTTGAAATGTCAAATAATAATAAATTATAAAAGGATAAAAATGTTAATAGAAGGTATTTTCTTTCTTTAAGGATAAAATGGTCACTCAATTTTTGAATGATATTTTAGTAATTCAATTTTCACTTTGGAGCTTCTCACTTATAATATAATATGATGACGATAAGTTTTGCGATCAAACTTGAAATGTCTATATTGAAGTTTCTTAACCAACTTAATAGTTTTACATTAAATTTTAAAGAACTATGTGTTATAAACTTCGAAGTCAATACATTCTTTATGCCACGTAACATTTTTGGGAGATCATAAGTGTATTGTGATATTTAAAAAAAGACCTTTGTAAAGTTTAAATTCGTAGTTAGTAGTTGATGTAATCTGGGGCAATAATTATGTATAATCCAAAGAAATTACAAAAAAAATTAACTTAATAAATAGTAGGAGCATCTAGATAACTCTCCTATTATTTTTTTCTTCTATCTTGTTGGTTTGTATGTTTTTGTTATCACCACCATCTCATACTTGTGTCATCCCCATCCATGACAACCATATTCATTAAAGAACAAATAGATGTTAATGGTAAAACATTGACAAATATCAATGTACTCAATTTTTCAAACTTATATTTATATTTGCCCGCATACTTTTACTTTTCTTATTTTATGCTAAATGAATCTAGGAGTTATTGTGTCTTTTTTATTTATTTAATTGAAGTATCCGATATCTGAAATATGCATCGAATAAACTTATTAAAGGGGTTAAAAGAATTTTCCAACCAAAAGGTTATATACTCTCATGACTTGAACATTATAACTTCTATTTAGAAGTAAGGAATTATACTATTCCATCATGTTACTCAATAGAAGTGAATCATGAATTACTAATTACATGTGCGATAATATAATTTTATTTAAATATACATTTTGCTATAATTTGATAAAAAAATAAAACTGCTTTGCTTCGCCAAAGTCTTTAGGTTTTGAAATTAGTAGTGATTTATTAACCAAATTATTATCCATCAAGAAGTTTTGTAATTATATTTTCTACTTGTGATTGAATAAGTAATTTTAATTAGATAATACAAGCAAATTATAAATTTGCTTACCGTCCTATAAGTTTTACAACTATAGGATTTAAAATCTTTTATATTGAATTAAAAGTCACTTAAGAAACTTAATATTTTTATTGAATTTTATAATTTTAGTATATTCAAGAAAAATACTCATAAAATGCAAAGATTTTGTGGTAATTGTACAAAATTATTATGGTCGAAAAAAATACTAAATTATTATCTAAACATTTAAACATCACTTATTTTCAAACTAAAATATTCTACGCCTATTTATATGAATTTAATTTAATATTCCCCACCGTCTATCCACATTCACCTGAAAAAGAAATTCTTCCCCTATTTATTCTCAAAATGCTTGGCACTCCTATATATATAGATGCAATTAGCAAACACTCCACAGCTCTTATTTGTGTAAAATAAAATAAAATTACTCTCCTATCTTTCTTCAATTCTTCAATTTCTCTCTATTCTCCTCTATCTCTCCGCGATCCTCACTCACCAATCGTTTTAACCAAAAACCCTTTCCCGAAAACCCTAGAAATCGCACGATCTTCCTTAAAACCTCATTGCCTCATCTCAAATTCAATCTCTTTTAGGATATACTAATTTTGATCGTTTCAAACCGTCAGCTTCTTGAATTTACTGATTTATTGGATCGATTATTGTCCAATGGTTTAATCAATTGGTTGATATTAAGATGAAGTTAAAGCGAAGGAGGGCCGTAGAAGTGGTTAGTCATATATGTGTGTGTGTCTGTGTGTTAATTTTCTGATCATAACGATTCAACGTAAATTGATTGAAGTTATCGAGCATGCTTATATAAAATTGATGCTTTTTAGACATCGAGAGTTGGATTTTTATTGCTAAAAATTTATTTAATCTAAGCAGTACATGTTAGAAATTTTTGATTATATATGTTATAAGCTTTAAATAGATATAGACATTTCGTTTGGTTTGGAGCAGTTGATTGATTGATATGTCATGAAGTTTATGGTTTTACGGAGCTGACACTCACAAGTGGTTGGAGCCCGAGGGGTTTTTCTATCTTGCTACATACAGGTGTTGTGACCTGGTCTACCGCCCTAAATTCAGTGGCGGAGCCAGAAATTTTAACAAGGGGATTCAAAGTTTCAAATTTGAAACCTAAAATATGTCGAGGGATTTCAAAAGTTTATCTACATATATGTTGCCTTTTAAAAAGAAAGTTTATATACATATGGAAACAAATGTTTTTTCCCTATTTGCGCAGTAGAAGGAGATTCAGTTGAACCCCTTTCTTGTCTGTGACTCCACCACTGGTGGTAATTGGCAGAAATTTGTTTTTCATGTCAACTGTTTCTTTCACTGGCAGAGGGGAATGTTTTGTCAACCACCGAGATTAATCTAGTTCGTGTTAGTATAATCTAGGACCCCAGGGAAAAAAGTTTAGTCGTGTTTGTTAGTGTATATTCTGGTTAAGGTGAAATTATTTTTAAAGTGTTTTCTGTTAGGCATGCGCCCCGGATACTTGGATGGTGGTTAATCAAGGTTGAAGACCATATTTTGTTTGTCGGAGACACATTTTGTGCGATTGCTTATATGAATTTAGATATCTGCATTTTAAACTTCCAAAATGACTAGAGCAATTTACTAATCATGGAAGTTGCATAGCCAGGTCCGTCGAGCTTGATCTGTGGAATTTTGGACTTAACATCTCAAAATCTTCTGATACTTGTATCTTCAAGCTTCTTTAAAAAAATATATTCCAAAGTACAGTTTATTGCTGTCTGCTCATTAAGGTGTTTCAGACAGGCTTCATTTATAGAAGTATTAAATTTTGTTGAGTAATTTAGGGAAAGACACCTTCTTGAAGAAGCACACTATTTCACGATTGGTTTTGTGATAATAGTTTGAAAGTTGCTAGCATTATGTTTAACATACACTGCTTAAAAGAAGTTTAAATATGTGCTGATCACGTTTGGTTTGCCTTTCTTGTTTCAGCCTCCAAAGATCCGATCATTTATCGGTAGCGTAACTGCTACTCCATTAGAGAATATAGAAGAACCCCTGAAAAGTTTTGTTTGGGAGTTTGATAAGGTACTATAGAGAATTCATTTGATACTGTTACTATTCCCCCTTTTGCACCTCTTCTCCTTTCTTAATCTATTTTTCCCTTTTCTTATTCATGTATATGCAGGGAGATTTTTATCATTGGGTTGATCTCTTTATTCACTTTGATACATTTTTTGAGAAATACATTAAGACTAGGAAGGATTTGCAACTTGATGACCACTTTTTGGAATCCGATCCTCAATTCCCAAGGGAAGCTGTTCTCCAGGTCCTTCGTGTTATAAGGATAATATTGGAGAACTGCACAAATAAGCATTTCTACAGCTCATACGAGGTACCTGAAAATATACTTAAAACCGCTCTTTTTGTTTAGTTGCTCCAGATTTTAATCTGCAAAAAGAATATATGTATTGGCATATAATTAGCTATTTGTGTGTCAGTATCCGAAGTTAGCGCGCTTCCTTAGTACCAGAGGCTAGTTTTAATTGGCAGGGACCTCTGGGCATAAAGGTGTTTATTCTATGTAGTATTAAGAGAGAGATAAAAAAGGGTAAATAGAATAAAGGCTTAGTAGGGAGGTGATGGTGAGACAAGAGGGGTTGCTCTGATGGTAAGCAACCCCCACTTCCAACCGAGAGGTTGTGAGTTCGAGTCTCCCCAAGAGTCTATTTGGAAACAGCCTCTCTATCCCAGGGTAGGGGTAAGGTCTGCGTACACACTACCCTCCCCAGACCCCACTAAGTGGGATTATACTGGGTTGTTGTTGTTGTTGTTGTTGTTAGGGAGGTGATGGTGGTTGTACTGAGCTTGTTTGTCAAATTGTCAATTCTGGTCATCTTTTTGAATTAAATCATATGATTTTAGTTTCTTCTGCTCTCTCTCTGAAGAATAAGAAGAAGCCTTGGACGTTCTCCTTCCGGAGCTTGTGTACTACTGAGTCTTTATTTCCTTCCCTAGTGTTATATGCTATAAGCACAACCTTCAGCATTCTTCTAACGGTATAAAACAAAATAATTTAATACATCTGTCGTTAAGTATTTGTACTTTACAAATTAAGAATACTCAAATTTCATTATTGAAATGGAAAAAAGTTGGATTAGAGGAAGGTGCTTTTGTTGAACAGCAAATATGGAGTCTCTAGGGACTTTCATGGCAATAACGAATATATGGTTTTAGTAAATAAAAAATGGAGTTAAGTCATGGAATGGCATCATACAAGGATTTAATCAGTGAAATTTTTATCAAAAAAAAAAAAGAAAGAAGATAGAAGGTGAAGTTTAAAATTGTTTACTTTATCGAAAATAAGCTGTGAAGTTTAAAGACACTAGCGAGCCGGTTAGTCTTTTCTTGTCATCGATAGGAATAAACAACAGAAGGTAATGTTTCCCTGCTCTATTTCCTTGAAAGTGGGTGTCTTGTTATATTCTGGTTTCTGTTTGAGGACAGTTTTCGTTCCTATCTTTAAGTTTCTTTGAGTTAATTATCAGTCTTTTCCTTTACGCATACCATGAGAACAGTGTGTGCCAATATAAGGGGTTGTAAAGTTTCTCACCTTATGCTTAGCAAAGTAAAGTGGCTTTTCTCTGCCCATGCGTTGGTTGACAGAGTTACCCGGTACTTACACTCGTGGGAGGTAGCAGGGACTGGTGTAACAATTGAGGCACACAAGCTGGCCCGCACACAACCGTCTTTAAACTAAAAGGGTAAAACGGCTTTACATGGGTTAGAAATGGCACATTTTGAGCTGTATTCTTGATAAACTTGTTAATAAGGGGGGTATGGTTTAGTTTCTGAACTGGCTTTAAGATGCAGGAAGTTGCTATCTACTCTGAATAAAATAATGTGTATTAATATCTTAGAACTCGTTCCGTTTCCATTTTTTGATCCGGTAATATTATGTTATCTTTTTACTGTTTTTTAATAATTTTCTAACACACATCATGAAATTTTGTTTTTTTCTCTGGTGCTGCAGCATCACCTGTCAGCTTTGCTTGCTTCCACTGACGCGGATGTGGTTGAGGCGTGCTTGCAAACTTTGGCTGCCTTTTTGAAGAAAACAATAGGGAAATACGTCATTAGAGATGCTTCTCTTAATTCAAAGCTGTTTGCCCTTGCACAGGGTTGGGGAGGAAAGGAAGAAGGCCTTGGGTTAATTGCGTGTGCTCTGCAGGACCGCTCTGATTCAAGTGCTAATGAGTTAGGTTGCACCTTGCATTTTGAATTCTATGCAGTGACTGAATCTTTAGATGAGCCCACTGCCCCCACTGGTTTACAGACCATCCATTTACCCAGCATTGACAGCATACAAGAATCAGATTTGGAGCTTTTAAACAATTTAGTCTTACAGTACAAAGTCCCTCCTAGTTTGAGATTTCCTCTTTTGACAAGATTGCGGTATGCTAGGGCATTCAGTTCTCCAGCTTCTCGACAACAATACACTTGCATACGCCTCTATGCATTTATAGTTCTTGTTCAAGCATGCAGTGATTCAGATGATTTGGTTTCGTTCTTCAACACTGAACCAGAGTTCATTAATGAGCTGGTTACCTTATTGAGCTATGAAGACGTAGTTCCTGAGAAGATACGAATTTTGGCTCTTGTTTCCTTGGTTGCTCTCTGTCAAGATCGGTCACGCCAGCCAAGTGTGTTGACAGCTGTAACATCTGGGGGGCATCGTGGTATTCTCTCCAGCCTCATGCAAAAGGCCATTGATTCTATTGTTAGTAATTCCTCAAAATGGTCTGTTCTTTTTGCTGAAGCTCTGCTATCTCTTGTTACGATTTTGGTCTCATCTTCATCTGGTTGCTCAGCCATGCGAGAAGCCGGGTTCATTCCTACTCTTCTACCTTTACTTAAAGATACGGATCCTCAGCATTTGCATTTAGTTAGCATGGCTGTTCATGTTCTAGAGGCATTCATGGATTATAGTAATCCAGCTGCTGCACTATTCAGAGATTTGGGAGGTTTGGATGATACCATAGCACGCCTTAACATAGAAGTTTCCTGTGTTGAAAATGGTATAAATATGCCTAGTGCTAGTATTGATCTTGACAGTTCTGACTTCAGTGGTTCTCAGATAGTTGCTGGTACTTCTTCTGAGCTAGACAGCTCGCAGGCTCTTTATTCTGATGTGTTGGTTGCTTATCATCGCCGGTTACTGATGAAAGCTTTACTACGTGCCATATCTCTGGGAACCTATGCTCCTGGAACCACTGCTCGTATTTATGGTTCAGAGGAGAGTTTGTTGCCTCAATGCTTGAGCATAATCTTCAGAAGAGCTAAGGATTTTGGTGGAGGGGTGTTTCATCTTGCCGCAACAGTGATGAGTGATCTTATTCACAAAGATCCCACCTGCTTCCCTGTATTGCAAGCAGCTGGTCTTCCTTCTGCCTTCATTGATGCTATTGTTGATGGAGTTGTTTGCTCTGCCGAAGCTATAACTTGCATACCTCAGTGTTTAGATGCTTTGTGCTTGAATAGCTATGGTCTTCAGGCTGTGAGAGATCGCAATGCTTTGAGGTGTTTTGTACAAATATTCACTTCAAAAACATATGTCAGAGCCCTTAGTGGAGATACCACTGGATCTTTGTCTAGTGGCCTTGATGAACTAATGCGGCATACCTCAGCACTGCGTGGACCTGGAGTGGAAATGATGATCGAGATCTTGAAGGAGATTGCGAAACTTGGATCTATCCCAGAAGCTATTTCACCCTCAGCTGGAAGTCCTAGCTCTTCTAACCCTGTTCCCATGGAAACAGAAGGTGAGGATAAAGGTGTGGTTTTGACTGAGAAAGACTCACAAAAGGCTAAAAGTTTGGAGCACGTCGAACCATCTTCTGATTCTTTGGTACCAAATATCGAGTCTTTTCTTCCTGAATGTGTAAGCAATGCTGCTCGTCTCCTTGAAACAATTCTTCAGAATTCGGATACATGCCGTATTTTTGTTGAGAAGAAAGGAATTGAAGCTGTTCTGCAGCTATTCACTTTGCCTGCCCTGCCGCTTTCTGTTTCTGTTGGTCAGACCTTATCTGTTGCATTTAAGAACTTCTCTCCACAGCATTCTGCTTCTCTTGCTCGTGCAGTCTGTTTGTTTTTAAGAGAACATTTGAAGTTAACGAATGAACTTATAGTTGAAGTTCGAGGATCACAGCTTGTAAAGGTGGAGTCTGCTAAGAGGATAACTGTGTTGAAGAACCTTTCAAGTCTTGAAGGTATTTTATCTCTCTCCAATTCTTTATTGAAGGGAAGTACTACTGTGGTTTCTGAGTTAGGAACTGCGGATGCTGATGTCTTAAAGGATCTTGGGAGAGCGTATAAGGAAGTACTTTGGCAAATCTCCTTATGCTGTGATTCTAAGGTGGATGAGAAACAGAATGTGGAAGTAGAGCCTCAAAATGTAGAAGCGGGTTCTTCCAATATGGGAGGTAGAGATAGCGATGAGGAGACTAATATTCCTTCAGTTAGATACATGAATCCTGTTTCTATCAGGAATACTTCTCACTCTCAATGGGGTGTAGAACGTGAGTTTCTTTCTGTAATTCGTTCAAGTGAAGGTTTTAATCGTCGTAGTAGACATGGAATAGCACGGATTCGTGGTGGAAGGACCAGTAGGCATTTGGAAAGTTTACAAGCTGATTCTGAAGTTTCTCCCAGTGTAGTGGAGAGTAGCATCCAGGAGATGAAGAAAAAGACTCCCGATGTTCTGGTTTTAGAAAATCTGAACAAGCTTGCTTCTAGCATGCGTTCTTTCTTTGTGGCTCTTGTTAAAGGATTTACATCTCCAAATCGTCGGAGAACTGAAACTGGATCTCTAAGTGCAGCTTCTAAGAGCATAGGAACTGCCTTAGCTAAAGTTTTTCTCGAGGCTCTTGGTTTCTCAGGATATCCAGACGCTGATGTGCTTGATATACCACCTTCTGTCAAGTGTCGATATCTTGGTAAGGTTGTGGTTGATATGGTCTCTCTAACATTTGATGCCAGGCGGCGTACATGTTATGCATCCATGATCAATAATTTCTATGCACAAGGAACCTTTAAGGAGCTTCTGACAACATTTGAAGCAACCAGTCAGTTGTTGTGGACACTTCCCTATTCTGTACCGACATCTGGAATGGTTCCTGAAAATAGTGGGGAGGAGAACAAGTTATCTCACTGTTCGTGGCTTCTTGATACACTGCAGAGTTATTGCCGTTTGCTTGAATATTTTGTCAATTCGACTTTGTTGTTGTCTCCAACCTCAACATCCCAAGCGCAGCTCCTAGTTCAGCCAGTTGCAGTCGGTTTGTCTATTGGGTTATTTCCTGTTCCAAGAGACCCAGAAGTGTTTGTCCGTATGCTGCAGTCTCAGGTTCTAGATGTTATACTTCCCATTTGGAACCATCAGATGTTACCCAGTTGCAATCCAGGGTTTATTACTTCTATTATTATGCTTATAAATTACATCTACTGTGGTGCTGGGGATGTGAAACGAAATCGCAATGGGTCATCAGGTTCTGCAAACCCACGTGCTATGGCTCCTCCACCTGATGAGGCTACTATTGGTACAATTGTTGAAATGGGCTTTTCACGAGCAAGAGCTGAGGAGGCATTAAGACGAGTAGAAACAAACAGTGTGGAGATGGCCATGGAGTGGTTGTTCAGTCATGCTGAAGATCCTGCTCAAGAAGATGATGAGTTGGCTCGTGCACTAGCTTTGTCACTTGGGAATTCATCAGATACTTCTAAAGCCGACAATGTTGATAGATCGGTGGATGTTCTTACTGAAGAGCAACAAACTAAGCCACCACCTGTTGAAGATGTCCTAGCTGCAACAATTAAGCTGTTTCAGAGCACCGACTCCATGGCTTTTTCCTTAATGGATTTACTTGTGACTCTTTGCAATCGGAACAAAGGAGAAGATCGTGCAAAAGTGATTTCATGTCTTATTCAACAGTTGAAAGATTGCCAGCTGGAATTTTCAAAAGACACTGGTGCCTTATGTATGATATCACATACTTTAGCATTGCTTCTCTCTGAAGATGCAAGTATACAGGAAATTGCGGCAAAGAATGATATAGTCTCTGTAGTTCTTGAAATATTGATGAAGTTCAAGGCTAGAGCTGAAAATGAGATTATGGCTCCTAGATGCATCAGTGCATTGCTTCTAATCTTATTTAATTTGTTGCAAACCAGGCCTAAAATCTCCAGTGATGACACTGAAAGAGTCATAGCTGCATCTTTACCAGAATCTTTAGAAGAGCATCTCCCATCCCAAGTTCCTGAAGCAGTTATTGAGAAGAAGTCAACTCTAGTCTCCCAGGATGATGAATCATCCACTGGTTTTGAAAAAATATTTGGGAAACCTACAGGTTATCTGAGTATAGAGGACAGTTCTAGGGTGCTTGATATAGCTTATGACTTGGTTAAACGACATGCACCACCCATGGTTATGCAGGCTTCCCTTCAGCTGTGTGCACGCTTGACAAAGACACATTCTCTTGCCAACAAGTTTCTTGAAAATGGTGGAATGACTTCTCTTTTTGGTCTTCCAAGATCTTGTTACTTCCCTGGATATGACACCTTGGCATCTGCCATTGTTAGACATCTTCTTGAAGATCCTCAGACCCTGCAAACAGCCATGGAGATGGAGATACGGCAGACTCTTAGTGGAAGTCGTCATGCTGGTCGTACTTCTGTTAAATCATTTTTAACATCAATGGCACCTGTAATATGTCGAGACCCTGGAGTATTTGTGAAAGCTGCAGCTGCAGTTTGCCAGTTGGAATCATCTGGAGGGAGATCTATCATTGTCTTATCAAAAGAGAAAGACAAGGAGAGAGAGAAAGGTAAAACATCTGTTGATTTTGGAGCTTCTAATGAGTGTCTACGAATTTCTGAAAGTAAGGCCCAGGATGGATCAGGGAAGTGTTCGAAAGGCCACAAAAAGATCCCTGCAAATATATCTCAGGTTATTGATCATCTTCTTGAAATAGTAGCAACATTTCCTACACAGAGAATGCGAGAAGATTGCGTGGAAAGCACCTGTGCTATGGATATTGATGAGCCTACAGTCAAAGTAAAGGGGAAATTGAAGGTGGACGAGTTGCGGGAGGTTCAGTCTGACAGGGTGTCGGAGGAATCAGCAGGGCTTGCTAAGGTGACATTTGTACTCAAATTATTGAGTGACATTCTAATGATGTATGTACATGCTCTTGGGGTTATCCTGAGAAGGGATCTGGAGATGTGTCAACTTCGGGGATCCCATCAGCCGGAGTATCCTGGTCATGGTGGTATTATCCATCATGTGTTGCAACGGCTTCTTCCTCTTTCTATAGATAAATCTGCAGGCCCGGATGAATGGAGAGACAAGCTGTCTGAAAAAGCTTCATGGTTTCTGGTAGTTTTGTCTGGTCGATCTAGTGAAGGTCGTAGGAGGGTTATTAATGAACTTGTGAAAGCCTTGTCTTCATTTGTGAAGTCTGAAAGCAACTCTGCATGTGGCAGTTTATTGCCAGATAAAAAAGTCCTTACCTTTGTTGATCTTGCATATTCCATTTTGTCCAAGAATTCATCAGCAGGCGACTTACCTGGTTCTGGCTGTTCTCCAGATATAGCCAAGAGCATGATAGATGGAGGATTGGTGCAGTGCTTGTCTGGTGTCCTTCAAGCAATTGACTTGGATCACCCTGATGCTCCGAAAGTTGTGAATCTGATTCTTAAAACATTGGAAAGCCTAACAAGGGCTGCCAATGCTAGTGAACAACTTTTTAAAACTGATTCTGTGAACAAAAAAAAATTAAATGCCCTTAATGGTGGGTCGGATAATCAAGAGAATACAACATCAGCCTTTCCGAACGTAGAGGTCAGTGGAACTGGAAACAGCCAGCAGGGGGTCCCTAATTCAAGTGCAGGGCAGGTGCCGGCTAGTGCTTCTCAGAATCACATCAATGAGAATGTGACTGCGAATCCGTCCATGGAGCAAGAAATGAGAACTGAGCAAGAAGCAGCAACTGCAGGCAATCCTCCTCTCGAGCTTGGGTTGGATTATATGCGTGATGAAATGGAAGACAATGGTGTTCTGAATGACACAGAGCAAATTGGGATGGGTTTCCACGTTGAGAATAGGGCACATCATGAAATGCGAGAAGAAGATGATGATATGGGAGATGACGGCGAGGATGACGAGGATGATGATGAAGGTGAGGATGAGGATGAAGATATAGCTGAAGATGGCACTGGCTTGATGTCTCTGGCTGATACAGATGGGGAAGAGCATGATGATGCTGGCATGGGAGGTGAATATAATGATGACATGGTTGATGAAGAGGATGATGAGTTTCATGAAAATCGTGTCATTGAGGTTAGGTGGAGGGAAGCCTTGGACGGCCTTGACCATTTGCAAGTTTTAGGGCAACCTGGAACAGGAGGTGGGCTTATTAATGTTGGAGGTGAGACAATTGAAGGGTGGAACGTTGATGACCTTTTTGGTCTACGTAGAACCTTTGGCTTTGAGCGTCGTCGCCAGCCAACTAGGAATTCCTTAGAACACTCTGCTACTGAAGTTACTGGTCTACAACATCCTCTCCTCTTGAGGCCATCACAGTCTGGCGACTCTGCTTCTGTCTGGTCATCTCTTGGGAACTCGTCCAGGGATTCAGAAGCAATATCTGCTGGTAGGCTGGATGTAGCTCGTTTCTACACTTTTGATTCTCCAGTACTCTCATTTGATAGTGCGCCGTCCAGCCTTTTCAGTGACAGACTCAGTGGTGCAGCAGCCCCACCTTTGGCTGACTTTTCTGTTGGTTTGGAGTCTCTACATGTTCCAGGTCGTAGGCCCGGTGATGGTAGGTGGACTGATGATGGTCAACCACAAGCAGGTGGTCAGTCTGCTGCTATTGCACAGATGGTCGAAGAGCAGTTCATTTGTCAACTAAATAGAATTTCTCCAGCTACTAATCCTCCTGAAAGGCTGTCACATGCTGTTGGATTAGTGGATAGAGAGCAGGACATACCTGTAGTTGGGGAGAGTCGACAGCAGATTGAGGGTGATAGCACTGCTGGTCAACAGAATGATGATCCCCATAACAATAGTGCGCAAGAATCCAATCAACCAGTTGAGGTTCAGTCTTGTGAAAGGGAAAATAATCAGGAGGTTGTTGCTGATCAGGTTTGTGAATTCCCCGAAGCTATTGATCCTATGGAAAATGTACTTTCAGACAGGACAAGCAATGGTCGTGGCAGCATGGTGATTGTGGAAGGAAATGCAAATCCAAGTGACAACATAGAGGGAACTACAGGTTATGCTGTGTCATCTATACAAGGTGAAGGTGATACGATGCATGATAGGACCACTGATGGGGTTATGAACATATGCAATGTGACCTCGACTGATGCAGGCAATGACACAACCCCAGTAACAGATAGTCATGCCAGTGATCAGCCACTGCTGATTTCTGGGGAAGCAATGCTGGACTCCCGTGTTCATCATGTTTCCTTAGTTCAGGATGCTGATATACATATGCATGGTGCAGAACCAGAAAGGGGGAATGACCAACCGTTACCTGTTCTGCCTGAGGATGCATCAGCGCCTCAGAACCTTCCGGAAGTTCAAGATGCAAGTCAAACTGATGAAACTAGTTTGAATAATGAAGCTTCTACTGCAAATGCTATAGATCCGACCTTTTTAGAAGCACTTCCGGAAGATCTTCGGGCGGAGGTTCTTGCATCGCAGCAGGCTCAGGCCCAACCTCCAACTTATACAGCACCGGCAGCTGAAGATATTGATCCAGAGTTTTTAGCTGCTCTTCCTCCAGATATTCAAGCAGAAGTTCTTGCCCAACAACGTGCTCAGAGAGTCATACAGCAGGCTGAAGGTCAGCCTGTGGAAATGGATAATGCTTCAATCATAGCCACCTTTCCAGCTGACCTGCGTGAAGAGGTCTGTGATAGGAGTGTTTTCTTTTGTTCCTCTGAATATTTTAACATTTTCTTTATGCTCATTTTGGGTGTTTGTCAGGTGCTGTTAACATCATCAGAAGCTGTTTTGTCAGCATTGCCATCTCCATTACTCGCTGAAGCGCAAATGCTTCGGGATAGAGCTATGAGTCACTACCAAGCACGCAGCTTGTTTGGAGGCAGCCACAGGCTTCACGGTCGGAGAAATGGTCTAGGATTTGACAGACAGACAGTTATGGACAGGGGCGTGGGTGTTACAATTGGCCGGAGGGCTTCATCTTCTTTGTCAGAGAGTTTGAAGTTGAAGGAACTTGAAGGCGAGCCACTTTTAGATGCTAACGGCTTGAAAGCATTGATACGCCTCTTGAGATTAGCACAGGTAAATTGCTTCGCGTTAATTGGACAACTGGCTTTTTATTGAAGATGCTTCTATCGTTGGACAATATGCTTGATTCTGTAGAGTTGTAGTTGGTGTTGTAATTCTTTGGTCTGTTTATTTTACATCAAGTGTTGAACGTATTTAACTGACCCATTCCATCTTTGTTTTCAGCCTCTTGGGAAAGGTCTGTTGCAGAGACTCTTGTTGAATTTGTGTGCTCATAGTAGTACAAGAGCAGTTCTAGTCCACCTTCTTCTTGAAGCTATCAAGCCTGAGACTGGAGGGGCAGTTGGTGGTTTAACAACCATTAATTCACAGAGACTTTATGGCTGTCAGTCGAATATTGTTTATGGCCGATCACAACTGTTTGATGGTATCTGTCTTCTTCTAAAGTGACATTGGAGGTTTGTGTTTATGTATTGTCGTTCGCTAACCAATTAAGTTATTTCCCAGGACTTCCTCCACTGGTATTGCGTCGAATTCTGGAGATCTTAACTTACCTCGCTACCAACCACTCTGCGGTTGCCAGTCTTCTTTTCTACTTTGAGCTCTCGATTATTCCAGAGTGGTCAGGTGTAAAGTGTTCAGAAAAGAGGGACAAAGGCAAGGAGAAAATTGTTGGAGGAGATTCCTTAAATCCTTTTGGAAGCTCTCACAAGGGGGCTGTTCCATTGGTTTTGTTTCTCAAGCTCTTGAATCGACCACTTTTCTTGCGCAGCATTGCACATCTGGAACAGGTAGGCTATAGTCAAGCGTCTTTCGTTTCATATTACTGAAATCTAGGGCTTTTGAGACAGTTAGCTCAGAAACATGTATTGTTTCCTTGCACGTACTGTGCAGGTCATGGGCCTTCTTCAAGTAGTTGTCTATACTGCAGCTTCCAAGATGGAGTGTGAGTCTCATTCTGAAGAAACAGTAGACCGTTCTCATAATCCTGCTGCCAATGACACTATGAATGATCGACAGAAAGATCCTGGATTGCCAGACATAAAGTCCTACCAAGATGATAGCAGCACTGGTTCTGCCAACCCTGCATCTGATGGCAACGGAAGCCTAAACATTCGTGACATCTTCTTGCAGTTGCCCCAGTCTGATTTGCACAATCTTTGTTGTCTTCTTGGTCATGAAGGGTACTTATTGTGATTGAAATATTCTGCACCTTGATTTGCCCTAAATATTTTTCCTTTCTATTTGTTCGTGATTTGCGATCTTTCATTTTGTCTTCCTTTTAATTTATCTCTCCTTTTCACTCCTGAAAGATAAATGTTGTGTTGCAACTATTTGACACATAATGTACATCTTCTAGGCTCTCAGACAAAGTTTACATGCTTGCCGGCGAGGTGTTGAAGAAGCTAGCCATAGTTGCTGCTTCCCATCGCAAGTTCTTCATTTCAGAACTTTCAGAGTTGACTCAAAGGCTGAGCAAGTCAGCTGTAGAGGAGCTTATCACACTTAAGAATACACACATGCTTGGACTGAGTGCTGGATCCATGGCTGGAGCTGCAGTTCTTCGTGTACTACAAACACTTAGTTCACTAAGTACAGCTTGCACTCTTGGCAATGCGGACACATCTATGGAGGAGGAACATGATGAGCATAATATAATGTGGAAGTTAAATGTTTCACTGGAACCATTATGGGAAGAGCTGAGTGAATGCATTGGCACCATGGAGTTAGAGCTCACACAGAGCACTTCTTCAGTTATGCCAAGTTCTAATACCGGGGAGAATACACATGGTGCTTCTTCTGTATCTTCTCCATTGCCTCCTGGAACTCAGCGACTCTTACCTTTTATTGAGGCTTTCTTTGTTTTGTGTGAGAAGCTTCAGGCAAACATCTCTATTATGCAGCAAGATCATATCAATGCAACTGCAAGAGAGGTGAAAGAGTTAGCTGGTACTTCAGTCAAGTTGTCCTCCAAGTCTACTGGGGATTCACATAAAAGAGTAGATGGCGCCTTAACATTTGTAAGATTTGCGGAAAAGCACCGACGCTTGCTTAATGCATTTGTCAGACAGAACCCTGGCTTACTGGAGAAATCACTTTGTGTGATGCTGAAAGCCCCACGGCTCATTGATTTTGACAATAAAAGAGCTTATTTTCGCTCCAGAATAAGGCAACAGCATGAACAGCACCTCTCAGGTCCTCTGCGAATTAGTATTCGGCGGGCTTATGTGTTGGAGGATTCTTATAATCAGTTGCGTATGCGACCCAGTCAAGACCTGAAAGGACGGTTAAATGTGCATTTTCAAGGTGAAGAGGGTATTGATGCTGGTGGTTTGACTAGAGAGTGGTATCAATTGCTATCAAGGGTCATATTTGACAAAGGAGCTTTGCTGTTTACAACCGTCGGGAATAATGCGACTTTCCAACCGAATCCGAATTCAGTTTATCAAACTGAGCATCTTTCATATTTCAAATTTGTAGGCCGCGTGGTAGGGCTTCGGGAACTCCTTTTCAAATTCAAAGCTATGACTTTATCCTTGTAGCATATATACTTTCACATCTTAATCTCAAGCCTTTGACGTGATACACTTTGTAGGTTGCCAAAGCACTGCTTGATGGGCAGTTGCTGGATGTTTATTTTACCCGGTCATTCTACAAACATATCCTCGGTGTAAAGGTCACATATCATGATATAGAGGCTGTCGATCCTGATTACTATAAGAACTTGAAGTGGATGCTGGAGGTGAGATATCATAAACATGCAATAATTTTTTGACTGACCTAGAATTTCATCCAGAAACTTCTGACGGTATTTGGGTTTTCTTTACCAGAATGATGTGAGTGATATACCGGATTTGACTTTTAGCATGGATGCAGATGAGGAAAAACTCATTCTTTATGAGAAAACAGAGGTACTAATGCATAAATTTTTGGTTCTCCTTAAAAAGTTTAAATGTGAAAGTCAGATTACTCTGTTGAGGTAATATCTAAAGTATTTTTTTATTTTTTTTGCATGAGTAAGGTTACTGATTATGAGCTTAAACCTGGAGGAAGAAATATAAGGGTCACAGAAGAGACAAAGCACGAGTATGTTGATCTCGTTGCTGACCATATTCTGACAAATGCTATTCGCCCTCAAATAAATGCATTTCTTGAAGGTTTCAATGAATTGGTACCACGCGAACTTATCTCCATTTTCAATGATAAAGAGCTTGAACTTTTGATAAGTGGTCTTCCAGAAATTGATAGTAAGTTGACATGCTTCTCCACCATTGCTTTGTGTATGCACTACATTTGTTTCCTATGAAGCTTCTTATCATGATTTTGTATGCAGTGGAAGATCTGAAGGCCAACTCTGAATATACTGGATATACAGCAGCATCTACTGTTGTTCAGTGGTTTTGGGAGGTCGTTAAAGGTTTTAGCAAGGAAGACATGGCAAGATTTCTGCAATTTGTGACTGGTACATCCAAGGTTAGTGGGTACCATTATCATATTCATTATTGGTACCTCTTGCTTCTTGATGTCCACTTCTTTATTAGCCGAGGTTTCTTTCCCTGACATATAGAATCTGCTAAGAGGTGATAGTGTGATACAATTTGTTTCTATTGATGTGTGGATCCAATTCCACAGAACCCCGTCGACAAGCATTCTACTTCCTTCTCTCCTAGCCATCCTAGTACAGGCTAATCTTGTAGCAAAAGTCAGTTTTTCTTGAGAAAAGCTCCACTTTTTTCTAACCAATATTCTGGTGCTCCTGAATTTTGTTACATGTACTCCTGAATTCTGGTAATTTGATTCTGTATCTCTTTCCTACTTGTGTCTGCTCCTTATTCTTCCTTCCATCTAAACCCCCCCCCCCCCCCCCACAAAACCACCCACTCACACACAAACCCCCGTCCCCCCTTGTTTGGTGGTTCGGAATTCTGCATGCGCTTTTGAATGTTCTAAGGATTGCATTCCCTGCAAATGTCTGTGAATTTCTTCTTTGAGATTAATTGTGGGTACTGTTGGCCTTAGGTTCCTTTGGAAGGCTTCAAGGCATTGCAAGGGATCTCTGGCCCTCAGAGATTTCAGATTCACAAGGCTTATGGAGCTCCTGAGCGGCTTCCATCTGCACATACCTGGTTGGTGCTTCTGCTTATTATGTTCTTATCAGTAGTTCATTCGTAATCAAGTAGATGCATCTAGGGGTGTGCATTTTATCGATAAATCGAATCGATTATTTGTTATCGGTTCATCGATAAATGAAATCGAAAAAATCGTAACCTTATTGAAACGATAACGATAAGCAGTTGTACAAATCGATAATCGATAAGTAACTATCGATAAGGGTCAAAATCGAATCGATAAATCGAATGCACACCCCTAATTATTTCATCTACCACATTTAAGGAATGATCATATTTAAAGCTGAATGGAGAAGTGATGGATGTATTTTTATCTTTTTTAATACCGTTGAAGTGTTGGTGGCATATATTTGATCCCTTATTTTAGTTTCGTTGCATATGTCTATTGACACAATTTTTATGTTATAAACAATGTTCGTCTTATTTTAGCTTCTTTTTGTCCATATTAGTTAGGCGTGTTTATAGCGATATACTTTCCGTCGAATCCCGCAAATTTTCTTATTGGTGTAATCGATAACCGAATCGATAAGCCCCAAAAATTAATAAATCTAAATCGAAATAATCGAAACCTTATTAAAACGATAACGATAAGAATATGTACAAATCGATAATCGATAAGTAATTATCGATAAGAGTCAAAATCGAATCGATAAATGGAATGCACACCCCTAGATGCATCCGGGTGATAGTTCAGCTAGCAATAGTGTCTCTTACCGTCACTTTTCTTTTTTCCCTCCAGCTTCAACCAACTTGACCTACCGGAGTATACTTCCAAGGAACAGCTTCAAGAACGTTTGCTTTTGGCTATCCACGAGGCTAGTGAAGGATTTGGTTTTGGTTGAGACAAGCTTCCCTTTTGCAGCTTCCCTGAAAATTGCTTATATTTGATCCTCCTGTGATTTCCATGTAAATGTAAGTATTTCCGACACTCTTATTTTTCTTCTCTTCTTTGGCTTTGTCTTGGGGGTGCCTGTTTGTCTTTGCTTGTGTAAGGTAGAATTGGGACTGCTAAGATGACAATTGAAATTACTTACTTATTCAAGGCTTTTTCTAGTTATGAGAATTGTGTTCTTTGATCTGTCGAAGTTTGTTTCCTTCAGATGAGGTTACTGGAAAGGTTCTAGGATAGCATAGTTCTGTCTAAATTTGCTGAGTTGCTTAAGCTTACTATTTGATGGTACATATGTTTTGCACTTTTCTGCTCTGTGTCTGCAGCTTCCTCTGAATGTCCTATGGTAGGCATGTCTTCAATGTTTCAGGGATGCTGTAAAATTTTCCATAGATTGTTAACAAATTGATGAACAAAAATATATAGGTGATTTTGGTTTGTGTCATGCTCAAATATTTACACTTCTGCCACTGAAACTTTCGATGCTTGTCTGCCTTGAGTATCTGTTTTCTCATTTTCTAATTCCCTAGTTTGGGGTGTTCTTGTTGCACTTCCTGTCCTAGAGCTGCTCCACTCGAGTAATAATCGAACATTTAATTCTGGAGAACCATCATCATGCATGCCTAATTTACATATACTGGATGGTTGAAGCGGTCAAGTTTAGAGGTTTCATGCTTAGTTGATTTACTGGTCAGATGACAAATTCAGAAATGAACTTGGATATGGCTTACCTGTAGTGTGTTCTCTTTTTCCCGTTGCAGACTGGCTGATCGATATCAACTGGACAGCACAGATTGGGAATGTGTTGCGCACAGATTTGAGTCTGTATACAGCCTATCTTAAGGATGATGGATGGATGACTGGGTAATTGCTACGCTTTGGTCATGTACATGGCAGTTTAGTATCTTCAGGTAGGGGGTTATGCATTACAAGTGGTAATCTTCTTGCACAGTGGCGAGGAGCTCCGATTTTGTTGTTCCTCCCATTCCAACAGATTCAGATGTCACTCCGACAGCCTTAGGTCCCAGTGTAGATAAGTAACATATTTCGTTTTCCATTTTCTGTTTGGAAGGGGGCTCGGTGTGGGAAGTCTACATTTATTTTGGGTCTGGGGTAGGTGATGATTCATTCATGCTTTAGAATTTGATTAATTACCTATGGTTACCGGTTGGCATCAGATCAACACTTTAATCAAGCTTATAATGCTATACTTGATCTGATAATTTTTTTTGAAAATGGAGAACTTGGTCGCCGTTTCAAAATTTTGTCCTACCACTATTTATTTCTCCTATTTGACTTGAACAACTGCTTTGAATCATGTGCGAGTTCATGAAATCTGGGGACTTACTACATGAATGTTTCCATTAGCCTGAACTAATGATGTTGTCTACCTCAATCAACGGTTTGTTTGATTTTTTTTTTTTTTGGGGGGGGGGGGTGAGGTGGCGGTGTACATTAACTGTATCGGCAATTAAGATCCGCTCATTGACTACTGTATCGAAGTGAACTGTGGAGGTGTGTTTTTATCTATTATGTTGTAAAATTAGAAGAACTCTCATAAATAATGCTCTCGGTGGTCGGCATTTTGTTAACATATTCTGATCAAAATAGTTAAGTATTAAAGAATGATCATAAATGGCTCCGAGTGGTAGAAGATGTTTCATAATGTTTCGATGGTGGCACTGGTTTGGCATTTTTATCATCAAAACAGTATAAATTAAAAGGCAATTTGGGTGGTTTGCCTCAAGGAAATTTGCAGTTTGCCAACAACTTTTGAGTCGAGTTGTATCTCTTATACATTATAAGGCAGTGGGAATCTGGTAGTCCCGCGCATTTCCATGTACGTAATAGAAAACGTCAGAGGTTTATTTGATTTACTTTTTTAAGAATGGGTGTCTCACAAGTTTAACATCTTAAATGATGCTTGTGTGACAGAGGATTCAGTTTGAAAGCAAATGAAAGAGCAGGAGAAAACACATTACGCACTATCCTATGCATGATAGCGAAATCCGAAGTTAATTTTCGACCCAATAATCCAATTTTGCGTGCTCTTTGTTCTTTCCATTTATCAGTCTCACCCTTTGTTTTGAAAGACAGAATTGAGATTCGCCCGAGGCGGAGCACTTGTAAAATGCCTTTGGACTTATGTGTGAGGCTTAGTTCCATGAGACTTACACCTCGGCCATCGGGCATAAGCCCCGGACACGCCCATCGTCCAGCGTATTGGGTTCGCCTAATAGAACTTTATACAATTGTATGTAATTAACCTTGTAAATTCTTAAATTTTCTTAATAATCGTTGACTATTCAAAACTATTTTTCCCTAATTGTACATTATTAAGTTGAGAATATTTTATGTCATAATAAAATAAAAATTATTGCACGTTATTTACTAAGACGGTTATGATAGTTAATTTTAAGTAAATCTTTCATTTAAAAAATATTTATTTATTAACTTTTAATATGTTTTTACTATATAATAGTCTATAATTTTTTTATGATTATTTTTCTTAATATTTTTTTCATGTTTACGAGATACAATACTTATTTATTTAATAGTTAATACTTATTTACAAATAATTAGCTATCTTGGTGTTGTATGGTGAATTATGTATCACTTTATTAACTTGTTAAACTTACAAATGAATGATACTTGAGAATCATATTTAAATTTAAATTGTGAATTATATTTTTATATAAATTCTTTTTAAAAAAAGTATATTAAATAAAAGTAGTATTTAAAAAAATATAATATTAAAATTCTTTCAAGATTTATTACTCCTTAAGAGATACATATAAGATTTTGTATCGAATATGTTACTTTTGATGTTTGATGTTTGAGTTGTAACGATATTGCAACTAGTTTGCATATTATATAGTATATGTTATGCTTTTCGTATTATTCGTAATTGAATTAAAATTTATAAATATTTTAAATAGATTATTTGTTATATTTTTGTGATTTTAATGTAATATTTATAATTATTTTTTATTTTGTACTATCTTAAAATTGTTGAAATTAGTAAAATTTAAAGATTTCTGGGACTTACGCTTCGTGTCTCAGGGCTTACGCCTTGCCTCACGCCCCCGCCTTTTAAAACATTGGTCTCTCCCAACAAGATACAAATCAACCAAACAAAATAAGCACCTACGGCTAACCTAAACCTAGTTTATTTCTTCTTCTTATCTTTGTTCCTTAAACTGTATGGTTCACCAGCACCTTAGGTGTAGGAATCCTCAATAACTACCACATATATGGGCATAGTAGCTAAGGAATGATGTATTTCTGCAGCTAGAGTAGCCTGTATGACAAGTTCATCTTATACTTCAGAGAATGATTTATTGTTGTTCTCGTAGCAGACAGAATATAACAACTTAACGATAAGATAATAATAAACTTGTGCTTGACTTGTTGGGAAAAAGTCAAGCATTTCCATATCATTTTATTTTCACTCTAACATTGAGGTTTGTGATTAGTACAAGCGATTTCTCTTGATTTTTTACTTTTTTCCATAACATAAGATGAATGGGAAGAGACATGGGCGGAGCTAAGGGTGCAAGGAGGTTATACCAAATCTCCTTCTTCCGAAAATTTCATATATAATAGATGTTGAATCCTCTTTACTTTTACGTAAATTTATTATCTTATATTTTAAATTTCTTAATAAAAATTCTGGCTCCGCATGGAAAGAGAATCCGCACGTATATAACCCGGAAGAGTTTCACTTCTAAGCTATAACCGTCGGTAAAATGTAGATTTTAACGGTGGGTAAATTGATAGAGTAACAAAAGGGCATTTTGTGTGGTGAGAATTGCTTATGATATTACCAATTATTAAATCTAAAAATGATTTGTTAGTTGAGTAATGTTATGAACTAATACAGTTGTTAGAAATCGAATATATTAAGCAGGCAAATTATAACAGTGGGGTTGGTGATTGCAGTTTTGATTCTGCTGATTTATATCCATAGTTTAATTATGTGTGTGTGTTTTGCTGCATCACTCAAATAAAAGTATAATCAACGTAAAAGTCAAATCTTGGCTTTCGTAACACGACAAAATAAGTGAGGGCTAATAATTGAGTAATGGATATAATGGGAATATTGGAGAAAGCAAACTCATTCAACACCCAAATTAATTTCCTTATCCTTTTTTGCTTATGCGATTAAATCTTGTAAGCACAAAATTAAGACAAAGTAATAAGATCGAACTCAAGTATTACTTAACGCTGCATGGGTCATATTTGTTTCATCTTTGACCATGTCCAGCTACAAGTGGATATATAATGTATATTGGAAGAGAATTTTAACCACAATTATTCAAATTATGAATGTATAAAACTTTAAATAGTAGTATTTTCGTTGGGGTGTGCAAACCGAACAGGAAAATCGCATCAAACTGATTAGAAAATCCGATTTGGTTTGGTTTGATCTAGTTTGGTATTAAGTAAAAACATTCGAACCAAACCGACATATAAATATATAATTTTTATATATATTTTTAAGATTTTCTGTAGAGTTTTTTTTTAAAAATACCTAAAAATATTTGGAATTCTTTCACGGGATATAATATTTAAAAGAATATGAAATGCTCCATATCTATTAACCTCAAATAATGAGTTGTATGGCCACTTTCTTATCAAGTGCTATTGAAATGCGTTAATTTATTTTTTCTTCCATATTCATATGTCAAGATCTATTAAATTCTTATATCTTTTCGAATTTGAAGCAGTTATTATTATTTAGGTATTATATTGATTTTTATGTTTAATTACTAAATTCGGTTAACCTTGAAAGTGTACATCAACGAAAAATTATTTTCAGACTACTAAAAAAATAACTATCACGTGTTACTAAGAAAATTCTCCCATAAGAAATTTTAATAGATAATATATATGTCAGTTTTTAAAATTTTATTAAACATGTATTTACCTATAAAAAGTTTAGCAAAGTAAGATTGAAATAATATTTAAGTAACAAAAATACCCGAAAAAACTAGCAAAATCGAACCAATCCAAACTGATATAATTGGTTTAGTTTGGTTTTGATAAATTCCGAACCAATCTGGTCCATGTACACCCCTAATTCTCACCTCATCAATGGTTGTCCAGTTAGACTTGTCGTATCCAGTTTCAATTTAATTCACAAGATAAGCTATATGAATAAGTTGGATCCACTTAACTCGAATATATTGATATAGTTGTATGGGTCAAAATTAGGTCTAGCTTAGTGAATGCATACAGACGAGATGAGGCCGAGGTTGAAACCCTGTATGGTCTAGTGGCAAGGAGTCGCTCGAAGGGAAAGACCCATTCTGAGATCGTGTAGAGAGCAACGACTGTAATTTTTATAATGTTCCTATTATTGTGAATATGAATATTCTATTGAGTATTCCCCCATATTGTACCTTTCTAAGGTTTTGTAAGGATATTCCTCATAAATAGAAAGAGAGAAGAAATAAGAGGGGATTCAGAATCTTGGTAAGAAAAACATCTTGTATAGAGTTGACTATCTGAGATACACAAAAATATTGTGTTGTCTCTCTTGTTTGATTCCACCATACAACATTCTTCTTTAGCTCACAAGATCCAAGAGTGCATAAAACACCTCTCTTGCCTGCTATCACGTGATGTAGTCACAGGAAGGAATCATCCATCTCATCCAACCTTTGGGTGACAAATTCCTTCTAATTACATTTAAGGCCATTTATCACATTTATTGCATGTTTCTATCCTTGTATTAACCGTTAGTCATGGAGTATTAATTCAACTTTTGTAACGTGAACGCAGACTCGTACAACCTAGGTTAATTAATTTCGGATATAGAGTTTATTACTTTTAACTTGGATTCATCCTTCATCTCTTTATTAATTGGTTTAACTAAAATGGTTCAAACTTTTTAGTCAAAAAATTTGGCGCCGTTTGTAGGGAGATTCTAGTTAAAAAGTTTAGTTTTTTCTAGATCTAAAAAAAGAAGAAGCTCTGTTTCTTTCTCTCTTTTGCACAAGCTAACAATGACATGAAAAGGAAAGAAAGAATGAAAATAATGATGGGTGTCACTACCAATCTCCTAGGCACTATCAATGAGATGGACATGGAAGGCAAGGAGGATGCGACGCCGAGTGTCTCACCCAGGCAAAATGATTCACCCCTCCTCGTGGGAGTGTAAACGCTTCACATGGGAAGGGGCCTCCACGTCCACAAAGGAAGAAGCATCGCACACAGTGAGAAATTTATTATAGACGTGACTGACAAGCACCCTAAGCAGTAAACTCTACAAACCCTCTCAAGGGGAGGGTATGAATACCTTGCGAGTTGACACCCCAATAACCATCAATAAACAACACGCTCCTCGCCTAACAGGTAACCCTCACACCATTATTGATGCAAGAAACGACGCCCTCGTAGCTATTCTAAAGGAAATGAAAAAAATAGAGAATGAGAATAAAGCGCTCCGCAACCAAATGAGGAACATCAAAAAAGAGTTAATAAGATACCAGGCGCCCAAAAACTCCTGTCAAAATGGGACGTTAGCCGGTTCGTGGAACAACCAATAGGCAAGGAGGTAGCCCACATTCCATACATAAATTTTTTAAAATTCCACCATACCTGAAAATATATGATGGAAAAACAAACCCTGAAGGCCATAACATCTATTCCGCTATTGCAGTAAAAGGCAACAACCTCTCTAATGAGCAGGTACCGTCGGTGTTGCTAAAGAAGTTCGGAAAAACACTTACAGGGGGAGCCTTAACATATTATTCACAATTACCAGCACGTTTGATCATATTTAAACCATGCACCACTACAAAGTAGCAAGAGTGATCGAAGCAGCTTTTACCCGAGAAGGTCGGGATCGATTTTTATAGGGAGCTAGAATTGGGAATTGAGTTTCTATCTAAGTTAGAGATGCGTATTTGCTCTTAGTTGCACTTCTAATCATCATTGGTCTTTTGATTACTTGTACTTTAATGCTAATAAGATGCTAAATTAAGCTAAGAGTGAAACACTTGAAGGTTGCCTAAATGGTAAAAAGGGCACTACGGAAATGATTTTCTCCTAGGTGAATACTTGACGGTTTTGTGTCTAAGGCAATATTTTCATGTTGGGGATTATGATATAACCAATGCACGATACTTCTCACTCTATACCTCTTGGTAGTTTGAGCGATTTTGCCCTGGTTGGCCTTCTCAAAGCCAATAGGCTATGATAATTTGTGCAAGCAATCTAGGTTCAAGTCAGGCATCACTATCTACAGGTTTAACCCTTTAATTGGGGCTATCAATCTCTTGAATACGCCTCCAGTTCCTTGTTGGACTAATTTTACTAGACTCAAGTTCTCTTTCTCAAGAAGAACCCAAGTTAAATAGGCATAAATTAGTGTTTGCAACCACTAATTAAACATTAAGACCATAAATTAGTCCAAAAAAAAAACATAGACATTTAAGCCTTGAAACACAAGACCCATCAAATACCCACACTAGGGTTGAGCCACAACCCTAGCTAATGGGTCTAGATACTCATGATAATAGAAGAAAACTGATAAATAGATGAAGAAAATCCCATAATATTTAATTATAAACTAATACTTGACGATTCAACGATAAAAATACTCTAAAATTACTCAAAATGGTTAAGGAACAATGCTCACGAGCGCAGTTCGGGTTCAAAATACAACTGATGACCTAAAAATGGGAAAAGAAACTATTTATACTAGGCCGAATTTACTAGACAAAAATAACCTTGCGGGGGTAGTGCGGAATGCACAAAATCGAGTGCGGCCGCAGTGAGGCTTCTTGACTACAAATTCTGCTTTCTGAACTTTTCCACCGCGGGCCGCGTAAAATGTACCGCGGCCGCGGTGGCTTCTGTTGTTGTCTACACAAAATAGGATCGCAGACCGCATTGGCATTAAGATCCAAATCTTTAACTCTTTCAACATCATCTTTGCAAACCGTACAATATCGAGTGCGGCCGCGAGTAGTTTAGTGCGATCAGCACAAAATGTTATGTGGTCGTAATGCTTGATCTTCTAAAAAATGCACCTCTCTAAACCTCATCACTGTGGACCGCATTAAATGGTCTGCGATCGTAGTGGACCTATTTCAATGTGCTTGGATTTGTTCTTGGTACTTGTGCATGTTTCACTCCTTTTTGAGCTAATTTTGACTAATTATCACCTTCTTGACCAAACCGTGCAAACAAGTACAACATGTAAGCCTTTTTGGGACTATTTTGTACACATTTTAATCAAAACTCAAGTAGGAGCGTAGAATGCATCATATTCCCTAGTTATCAACGTTCCATAATGACATTCGAAGAAATGGAGGGCAAGTTTGTCACCGCCTATACCAGGGCCAAGAAAGTAGAAGCGAGAGTTAATGACATATTCGCAGTCAAACAATCACTTGGCAAATGGCTCAGGGACTTCCTCACCCGATTCAACAGAGTGAGAATGAGCCTGCCGAATGTATCAGAAGGGATGGCGGTAGCGGCCTTTCAAAATGGGTTAAACAGGAACGGGTCAACGGTGACTAGAGAGTTATTAAGTAGACATATGAAGTACCCTCCCACAATCTAGGAACAAATCCATAATGCTTACTATGCCAAGGTTAGGTCAGATGAAGACGGCCTTAATGGTCCGACCCAATAGCTGACAACAGTCCAAATGAAATCAAGTAAATATCGTCAAAATGACAGCCGAAGAGATCATGGAGGCCCATACCTCAATCGGGAAAGGCACCAACCGTACAATAAAGTGACTATCCTGCTATTTCCCCGTCAAGCCGAACGGGCTTCCTGTCCATAAACGGGAACCCACCAAAATGAAAAAGGTATGCCTCCACTATTATCTATTCATAATTTTTGTGTGTCTCCTTCAGAAATAGATTACTCCTTGGATAAGCTCGATCCAATGGTGAAATAGCCACAAAAGATGAAGTCGGACCCAAATTCTAGAAAGTCGAACGCCCTTTGTGAGTTCCATTAGGAACGGGGCCACAAGCCCGAGGAATGAATTGCCCTACGACAAGAAGTAGTGAACATGATCTACCAAGGACACTTAAGAGAGTTGATGAGCGATCGTGGGAGAGCCAATTTTGCCCGTGGATGAAAACCACATCAAGGCCCCCCAAAGTCACCCTTCTCCGCTCGCCCCATCCAAATAACAATGAACCAGGTGAAGTTCACCACCACACTAAAATTGAAGCAGTCGATCACCTATGAACAGTATGATGATCTCAAAGATAGTATCATCTTCGATAAGTCAAATACCCACGGTTTGACCTTTCCTCATTTTGATGCTCTTGTTATTAATTTACAAATTTGAGATACCGAGTTTTCATAGAAATGAGACTCAAGGATAAGGTAGCGCCACACTGTATTACACTAACAAGTTTTAACAATGTAGCTGAATGAACATCCGGAGAGATAATATTGCCCGTTATCGCCGGGGGAATCACCCTAGAAACAACATTTTTTTGTCATAAACCAAGTCACAACCTACATCACCATTATAGGATGACCCTACATACACCCTATTAGGGCCTTCCCGTCTAGTTCAAATCAATTCATCAAGTTTCTTACCCCATGGGGAATATTCAGTATCCGCGGTGAGCAGCGCAAAAATCAACAACACCACCACATCGCCCAAGACTGCACATATACTCAATAGTTAGGAGATGACGACTTAAGAGCATAGAAATTACCGAAGTCGGGGGTCGATTTTGGCTAACAAACAGACATTGTCAGAGACCTCGACATCGTGGAAGCCATAGAGTCAACAGTGGAAGATCTTGAATCCATCTAGCTAAATGAAAGCAACCACAACAAAAAGCCTATATAGGTCACAAACTCACAGAACTAGGTAAATTCCACAAATTTTTAACTGACAATGCTGATTTGTTTGCTTTCTCCCATTCTGATATGTCAGGTATCCCGAATGACATTTCAATACACAAGCTGAATGACGATACACTCTACCTGCTGATACGACAAATAAGATGTAAGTTCAATGCAACAATCAATGAGGTTGTCCACGAAGAGGTAAAAAAGTTTCTCACCAACGATTCCATTCGAGATTCAAAATACCCCCAATAGGCCGATAACGTGGTCATGGTAAAAAAAAAAGGGAAATGGCGAATGTGCATAGACTTCATGAACCTAAACAAGGCTTGCCTGAAAGACTCCTTCCCGTTGCCTCACATCGATCAACTCATCGACGCAACAGCATGACACAAGATTTTAAGCTTCTTGGATGCCTATTTAGGCGATAAACAAATCCTCAAAGAGGAGGAAGACCAAGAAAAAAATGCCTTCATCACCCAACAATGGACGTACTGCTATAGAGTCATACCATTCAGGTTGAAAAATGCACGGGCGACCTACTAAAGGCTGGTCACCAAAATGTTCAAAGAGAAACTTGGCAATGTAATAGAAGTATATATACATGAAGGTTAGTCAAATACAAAAGAAAAGAGGACTACATCAACCACCTAAGGGAAGCCTTTGACATACTCAGAAGATACGACATGAAACTGAACCTCGAGAAATGTTCTTCGGCATAACCTCAGGAAAGTTCCTCAGCTTTGGTGTTGTAAAGAGGAATCAACGTCAATTCCAGCCAAATCAAGGCTACAGAGGGAATACCCAAAATTTTAACCAACAAGAAACAAGTGCAGAAGCTGACCGGCCGTATAGCCGCCCTGTCGAGGTTCATCTCACGATCTTCTGACAGATGCCATAAATTCTTCAGTGTTCTAAAAAAATACAACAAACTCCAATGGAATTTTGAATGCGTTAATTCCCTAATAGAACTAAAGGCATACTTATCCTCACCCACATTACTTGCCAAGGCAAAACCATGCGAACGTCTTTTAATCTACTTGGCTGTGTTCGACATCGCAGTAAGCGTAGTCTTGGTCTGTGAAAACAAAGGTATGCAATATCCAATATATTATATTAGCAAAACCCTGGTCAATGCCAAAATAAGGTACCCCTACCTCAAAAAAATGGCCCTGGCATTAGTCGTCGCTTCATTAAAAATTGAGACCCTATTTCCAATGCTACCCCATCTCGGTGGTTACGACCTTCCCCCTAAGAAGCATTTTACATAAACCCGGTTGTTTGGTAGACTATACAAGTGGGCCATCGAGTTAAGAGAGTACAATATAATATATCATCCTCGAATGATGATAAAGTTGCAAGTACTTTTCGACTTCATCGCCAACTTTAGTGCCAAAATATTATCCTAGGCCGAGCAAGAAGTAGATATTACCACTCCCAAATTCCACGACTTATGGGTCCTATACATCGATGGTGCCTTTAATGTGGCAGTTTTGTGTTGAGAAGGTTCAAGGGTTGGAGATGATTCCATGTTTGATTCTGACATGCAAGATTTTTCCATGGAGATGGAATTCCTTGGTGAAAGGTTAGAGCATGGTGGATCCACGGGTTGTTTATGATGTTTCCCACGGCAATTCTCATGCCTTTCGATATCATTTAAGCCAAGTAGGATGGATCCTCTATTTGTATTATTATGTGGGGGTGGATACTTACCAACTGAAAGCAGAAAAAACATGAGAAAGTCAGAAACATAAAAAAGAAGGGAATGAACAAAACATGTGATGAACGGTAAAAGGCCCTTACTATTTAAGTTCCATTGCTCAGGGAACCCAGCCAGTTCCGCCACAACGTGCTCAGTCTTGACGAAGAAGTAATTGCACTAGAATCGCGATTCGCCTTATCATCTATCCCTGTCACCAAGCCTTTAGTCCCACGATGGCGGAGATGAATCACTGTCCCTATGTAGAAACTAGGCAAGAAGAGGTGCAAAAAATGACAAATGGAGACCTCACAGCCGGCCAACTCTGCAAACTTTGCTAGCATCAATAAGGCCTTATATAGGTAAAGGAAAACTATGTCTAGCAAATGCCATAAAAATGGCAGTACTCCTCAGCAAGTGGAGGAAGAGGAAGATGGTAAACCACCAAGAACGGGTATTGGTAGAAAGCAAAATACCTAAGTCGCTAAACTTGTATTGAGTCGTTCTCTTCTTGAAGGATATCAACGTAGTTAGGAATACAAAATTTAGATCGCATACAAATATTTTCTTCGACCCCATGACTGATAGAACTTACCCAGGAGTAGCAGTAGATTCCTTCTGAAAGTCATTTCTAACCAACAGGTTCCGAGGAACAATCTCCTCCACGGTGGGAAAATTTTCATCTTCTGAAATCGTGGGCTCGCCATTACCGTAAAGCATAACCACCGATAAAAGGGTTGGCATCGAAAACTATATCAGAGACGTGATGGGAGTTTCTGATTTCTATGATGAGCGTATACACCGTAGAACTAGAATAAGGGTATCAACAAGAAATCTAAAACTGAAGAGTTGGAAAAAATCGGAAGTAAGGGTGGAGAAGAAGCAAAAGAACATGCAAAGTGTTAAAGAAGCACGAAGTTCGAAAAGTCTCTCTTTTGAATATCTCATCCTCCATTTATAAGATATTATGGCACCAGATGGATGTAAAAAGCTATCATTAGCACTAAGATCAAAGAAACAGAGGCAATGGAAATGATGCATTGCATTAGGAAGATGCATAATGATGACGCACGTGGACGTGATGTCATCCTATGTTAGCCGCGCCAGCCACAACCTGTGTGCCGATATGCCATCAACACGATGTTGACAACCTCAGCTAATCCGAGATGGTGGAATATCTTGTGATTAGTCATAGACAAAATCTGCTCATTGAGGACTTCCAAGTGGACGACCTCAATAAGCGGATGTACTAGCTGTATGGGTCAAAATTAGGTCTAGCTTAGTGAATGCATACGGACGAGCTGAGGCCGAGGTCAAAACCTTGTATGGTCTAGTGGCGAGGAGTCTCTCAAATGGAAAGACCTAGCCGAGGTCGTGTAGAGAGCAACGACTATAATTGTTAGAATGTTCCTATAATTGTGAATACGAATATTTTAATGAATATTCTCCTACATTGTACATTTCTAGGATTTTCTAAGAATATCCATCATAAATAGAGAGAAAAGAAATAAAAACGGGATTTAGAATCTATTTAAGAAAATCATCTTGAAAAGAGTTGACATACACAAAAATGTTGTTTTGTCTCTCTTGTTTGATTCCACCATATAAAATTCTTCTTTAGCTCATAAGATCCAATAGTGCACAACACACCTCTCTTGCCTGCTGTCACGTGTTGTAGTCAGAGGAAGGAATCATCCATCTCATTCAACCTTTGGCTGACAAATTCCTTCTCATTGCATTTAAGGCCATTTATCATATTTATTGCATGTTTCTATCCTCGTATTGACTGTTAGTCATAGAGTATTAGTTCAGTATTTCTCAACGTGAACACACACTCGTACCGCCTAGGTTAATTAATTTTGGAACTAGAATTTATTATTTCTAACTTGGATTCATCATTCATCTCTTTATTAATTGGTTTAACTACAAGGATTCAAACTTTTTAATCAAACAATAGCCACCCCCTTTTCAGTTGACAGCCCTTTACTGAAAAAATGCATTACATATAGGTAATATTTTTTAATGATGTATATATATATTAAATATTAAATTATCTTAGCTATTTTATGTATTTCTTCTTTATATTCTAACTATTATATATATACCGACTCTTAAACTAGTCTAGATATACACATCTCAACAAATTAGTGTTCAGAAGATTCACTAAAGTTAAATTATTTTGTGATTCAGTTCTCAAACTTTGTATAGGCAAATTTATCTATTAGTAAATACTAGAAAGAAAATGGAGACTTTAGTAAGATATTCTTATATAGTAAGAGGCCAATACAAAATTTCAAGAGGATGAGTGCACATTGTGAAGAGGTGGATCTATAATTTATATTTTACTAGTTTAACTTTAGTTTCTTATCATGAACCACCATATTTTTAAAATTATAGGTCAAAAAATATATATATTTTTTAAAATTTTAGTTATGGGTTCACGCATATATATATTTATATAATTTTGAAGAAATATAACATTGTTATACATAATATAGAGTGTGAATTCACGTGCAGGGGCGAACCTAGTATTTGAGAAAATAAATGATAAACCAATTAATTATAAGTTAATAGGATAAATCTAAGTTGAACATAATAAATTCTAAACCAATAAAAATAAAAATCCTATATATTGAGGATAGAATGTAGGGGTATTATGTAGTGAACTCAGTAAGCTCTGATTGCCAAAATATGTAATGTCATAAATATATAATAAATGCAAGAAACGGAAATAGTTATAGTGTAAAGGAATTGTCATCAAATATTTATGTGATTAGGTATTTCCTCTCTCTGATAACGTGGAAAGGTGAGCAGTCAGTATAAGTATGAGATCTTGAGATTGGTTGCACTCATTTATCTTTTGTATGATCTCTTTTATGGGTTTGGTATAGTTTTTTTTTCGCCCTTGTTTTTTCTCTGATCTACAAGATTTGTTCCTTTGATAATTCTACCCATACATATGGTCTCTTATCTTGTTTGGTGACATACCTAATCAAGTTTGCAAATCCTTTGTGAAAGGTTACGTTACACTGTCTTCCTTCGAATTGATTAAAGGCTTGCCTTATTCTTTTGGTTGCATTGTTCTTTGAAGTATTGGAGTTCTTTATTGCAACGTGTATATTTCATCCCTCATCTTGGTGCTTCTTGTAGGTTATAACAATAGACATGCACTGAAAGAGCTTTCTTACAGTTTGTTCTATTTGTTGTGGTCTAATTTTCTATGAATATAGATTGAACACCATGTGCTTAAATAAATTCAATAAGACAACTCTTTTGTGTATTCTTCTCTCAACTTTACAATATTAGTTAGTTCTTAAAAAACGTAGATCCCCTCTTTATTCCTTATCCTTTCCTATTTATAAAGGACATTTCCCAAAAAACCCTAAAAAATACTATATAGGGAATATCCAAAGAAATATTCTTCCTGTCTATTTCTAAGTTTAAGTTACCGTTAGTACCCTATCTTAGTTGCCCGCTCCTAGTCGATGTCCTACATTTGGATGATAGTTAGTCGCTGTATCGTAGTCGACCCCGTCCTATGTCTTGCTTCTCGATTACCGTGGTTACCAAATTTGGACATATACAGTTAGTCTCGCCGCTTGTTAAGGTCGTAGCGCTGTATGTCCTCGGTAAGCTGACATTATTTATTTCCGTTGTGGAAACATTTAGCTATTTAATTATGTTGGGTTGGCTAAGATAGATGGAACGACATAACCTGCGGAACCCTAATTGGTGTGATTATTAAGAGGTGACGTCACTACCACGCGTGTCATTATTACACATCTTCCCGAGATGACATCTGTGTGCTTGTCACTTTCGTTTTAGCGCCATTGACAATACTTTTATTTGATTCTCACACCGCCCAGCCATATAAATAGGTGAGGGTTTTAGTTTTTCAGATTTTTTTGTCATTTCCTTCCTTGTGTGTTCATTATTCTCCTTTGATAATCTTTCTTGGTTCTTAGCTCTATTTTTGTGGATTTGATTCTCATCTCATCGTTTAGTCATTGTCTCTCCCTTCAGATTTACTAGCACTCCCACTGTTATCAAGATGTCTCAAACCTTTCATGAACACGATGAAGTTTTTGATGCCACTCTGATGTCAGTGGACCCTCCTCCCGGTGGAGAGAATGTCACGGCAGGAGGGTGACAATTTGCCTATCGTAGAAGAGATACTCCCCAGAAACCCCTTGTCTAGGAGCGATTTCCATAAGCCACTTGCTCATTCTCCCATTTCGGTTATCTTTGAAACCAGTCCCTCTCAGATAAATTCCTACCCATCTCGAAATGATTTCGACTGGGAGGGACATCGTAGAGGTCCGCAGACCCGGATATTGTGCTATTTATGTATGTCCTTTCATGATTGGTCATAATCTCCATCTTCTTCCACTGGCAGAGGAGTTCTGTTGGTTTTACTAAGTCTGCCCGACATAACTGTCTCCGTACTTATATTCAAATTTTATGATGTTGACGAAATATTTGGAGTTGGTTGAGTGTGAGGTTGACAACCACCACATTCTACATTTATTTTCCCCAAGATTTCATAGAGGTACCATGATACATCTGCGATATTGCGAGACCATGTGTTTGGTAGTTGGAGTGGCTAACGGGGAAAGCCGAAAGTTTTGGCACAAGTATTATTTTAATCAAAACGGAGCACTTGGTGTCGAACCCTGCTGGATTTTCTGAGTAGTGGAATGACAATCATAACCATGGGTTTGGTAGTTGGAGAGGCTGACAGGGAAAGCCGAAAGTTTTGGCACAAGTATTATTTTTATCAAAACGGAGAACTTGGTGTCGAACCCAGCTTGTTATCTACTTTCATTTTTATTTTTATTTTCTGTGATTTTTTCCGTCCAGCTGAGAGACATGCACCTTTTCCTATTATCCATATTGGGGATTGGGTAGCTCGCGTGCTTCCTTATATGGAGGGGTGTGGTTTCGTGATTGGGTCATTTTCTTCAAATGCTTCGGAGTGAAGGTACCATCTGGTAAGTTATTTTTACTTCATCCTTTGGTTGTTTGCTATAGTTTATTGATA